>CM032379.1:1284207-1680630 GCA_019023105.1 Diglossa brunneiventris | reverse complement strand
CCCTGCCTGTGCCTGTGCCTGTCCTGCCCAGCTCAGTCACCTCTCCAGTGTAACCATTTCTCCTTTCCCTGCCCACAGAGATGCTCTGGAATGGCCTCAGCATCCCCAGCCCAGCCAGGGGAGCTCAGGTGACTGAATTAAGGTGCCTTAAGTGTAAACACAAACCCAAGTTGTGCTTGCTTGTTTCGGTTTTCTTTAAGAAAAGCTGAATATTGTGGAATGTTTAACCAGCTTTCCTCACCCTGCAGACAGTCAGGCTGTGCCAGTTAAAGCTCAGAATGGTTTCTGCAGGTTGCCCAGTGGGTCAGGTGGCTGCTGGTGGCCTTGGGGGTGTTCCTGTCCCTCGGGCCCTGCAGGGATCTCCTGTGACAGCCAGAGCAGCTTTTGTGTTTCAGCCTTTCTAGGAAGCAGCTGGAGCAGAGCCAGGGAGCAGGGGCTGGGAGAGGGACCAGGAGGGGCAGCAGGGCTGGGGTACAGGTGGCAGAGAGAGGGGAAATGGGATCCTTTGTGCAGCACAGGGGTGCCTGGGAGGGCTGCTGGGGATTTTGGGGTCCCCAGAGCAGGGACAGTCACCATGGCAACAGCAGCAGCATCTCAGGCAGTCACTGTCACACTGGGGATGGAATCAGTTCATCTCCAAATCCTCCACAAAAACAATGATAACAACAAAAATATGGAAATGCTTGGGGGGCAGAGGGGCTGGGGCATCTCTGCAGCCCCTTATTCCATGGGGAACCACACAGGGGATTTGAGGAGAGGAAGGAGGAGGAGGAGGAGGAGGAGGAGGAGGTGGTGGGTGCCCTCTGCATCCTGGTGGGCTCCAAGGGAGGGCATTATCCCTTATTTTAACTCCATTGTCCCTCATTTTGAGCTCCATTATGGAATCAGTTCATCTCCAAGTCCCTCACAAAAATAGAGGAGGAGGAGGAGGAGGAGGAGGCAGAGGAGGAGGAGGAGCCTGCAGATTGGTCAGTGCTCTGCAAACTCCCCTCAGCAGAAATGGGGCAAGAGCACCAAAATGCCCATTTCTGACAAATCCCAACAATCTGGGGGGGGTTTGTGGTGTGTGGTTTAACAACAAAAGGAATTTTGCTTCTCAGCCCCCTGCCAAGCTTTAGCCATGGTGGGGCAGGTGTGGAGGGATATTCCATGCTGAAAATCTGATTTTTGGTACAGAAAATTTTCCATATTGAAAAAAGAAGCCTCTCTTGCATGGGGGTAAAGCATCCTTTCCAATTATTGTTATTTTCCACTTTATCTCCTGTATTTTCTCTCCCTTACTGGCCAGAGCTACAGCAGGGGAAGCAAATCCAACTCTGCATCTATAAAGGTTGAATTTTTTATAGACAACTAAATATTTTAACACATGGAGACAATAACACTCTCCTGTTCAAAATAAGCAAGCTCCTCCGCCTTACTTATGTGGCAGTTACCAAAAAATAACATCCACTGGAGCACTCAGCTGCAATTTAAAAGTAAAATTAAAATTTCGTGGTGTTTGTCTGGTTTGACAAGATTTATTGCAATCTCTCATTATGCAGCAGGTTCAAGGGAACCTCTCCAGAGGACACAGAACAATTTAGAAAATGAAAGCCTGAAACAGTTTATTATTAGAAGCTGGGTTGGAGTTTGTAGGGCTCCTACACGGAGTTTTTTCATCTGGTACATTGGAGATATTTTTGCTGAAGCCATTAAACCCTTGGCACACAAACCTGTTATTAAAACTGATTTAGGCAAAGACAGGATAAATACTTTGAACTCTATTTAATTGACTTATTTCGCTTCAGAATTCAGTCTCAGGCCTAAGACTAAAGAGAATTTAATTCAGGAATTTCCCCTTCCTGCCTGTTTGTAGGTGCCAGCTCCAGGTCCCCAGTGTCCCAGACTTCGCAGCAGCTTGAATGTAGGAATATTTCTCTTGTTCACTTGGATTCTGAGCTTCAGGGTGGAAATATTTCCCTCCCTGTGTTGCTGCTGCTCCATCCCATTTGTGTGATGCCCTTGCCTGGGACACAGAGCATTCCCTGCCCTCCCCCAGGGCCCAGCTCTGCCAAAATTCAGCTCAGGAGTTCAGAGGGAGCTTTGTGTCCATGTTTGTGTCCAGCAAACATGGACCAGGAGGAACTTGCTGCTCAGATAAACAGAGATCAGGCTGCCCAGGGCAGGTTTGGACACTCTCAGAGTGCCCAGGTCACAGGTTTGGACACTCTCAGGATGCCCAGGGCAGGTTTGATCACTCTCAGGGTGCCCAGGTCACAGTTTTGGACACTCTCAGGGTGCCCAGGGCAGGTTTGGACACTCTCAGGGTGCCCAGGTCACAGGTTTGGACACTCTCAGAGTGCCCAGGTCACAGGTTTGGACACTCTCAGGGTGCCCAGTGCAGGTTTGGACACTCTCAGGGTGCCCAGGTCACAGGTTTGGACACTCTCAGGGTGCCCAGGTCACAGGTTTGGACACTCTCAGAGTGCCCAGGTCACAGGTTTGGACACTCTCAGGGTGGCTTTGTTGGGGTGTCCGTGCAGGAACTGGATGGTCCTGATGGGTCCCTTCCAGCTCAGGAGATTCTGTGCTTCTATGAGATTAAAATCTGCTTTTAAATAGCCCATATTATGTTTTTATTGTCCTGGTTTTCCTCCTGCTCATGCCTCCAGCTCTCCCTCCATGATTTTCATGTCTGATGACAGCTCCACCTCTGTCTCAGCCTTTTTCCTGGCTGTTTTTCTGTGTCCCTGCAATTACCTCGGTGTGTTTGCTTGGGCCTGAGCTCTGACATGAAAGCAGGCAGTGCTTGCTGGAGGGGAAGGGATGCACCAGGGATTCATCATCATCATCATCATCATCATCATCATCATCCTCATCATCATCATCATCATCCCTGCCTGGATCACTTGGAGCTGCAGGTCTGGGCACATCCATGGGGAGACATGGGACAGGCTGAGCTGCCTCAGATGTGGCCACAGTGACCAGGGGACAGCTCTTGGTGGAAGCTCCTTCCCTAGCACAGTGTCCTGTGCTCCCTAAAGTTGAGCCAAGTTCTCTTTTTTTGTGGTTTTTCTCCCTTTTGGGCAGTGCTGGTCCCTGCCCATCTCTGTGATCTCTCTGCAGTTGTGCCTCACTTTGGGTTGATTTTCTGCCAGGAGGATTTTGATTCCTGTGTGCTCCAGCTTTGGAGCAGCTGCCCTGGCACTGCCCTGGGGTTTGTCCCTGTCCCTGGCACTGCCCTGGGTTCTGTCCCTGTCCCTGGCACTGCCCTGGGGTTTGTCCCTGTCCCTGGCACTGCCCTGGGGTTTGTCCCTGTCCCTGGCACTGCCCTGGGGTCTGTCCCTGTCCCTGGCACTGCCCTGGGGTTTGTCCCTGTCCCTGGCACTGCAGGGACACTCCCCTGGGTGTGAGGAGCACCAGGGGCCACCATCATGTTCCAGAGCAAAATGATCCTTTCAGAACCCCCCAAAAATGAAAGGTTGGAGACACCAGCAGCCAAAAATCTGTTTGATTGCTTGCCAGGAGAGTAAGGCTTTAAAAAACCACAATAAATGATTTTATCTTGGATATTTTGTTATTTGCTTAGCAGCAGCTCACATGAAAAATGATTGAATGTCACAGAGTCAGAGAAGGATTTGGGTTGGAAAGGACCCTAAGGCTCATCCAGTGCCCCCCCTGCCATGGCAGGGACACCTTCCACTGCTCCAAGCCCTGTCCAGCCTGGCCTGGGACATTTCCAGGGTCCATTTGCTGTTGCAAACAGGAGCTCAGCTGCTCAAAGCAGGATCCTGAGCTCCCCAAAGAGCTCCCAGAGTGTGCTCACACTCCCACCTTGCCCAGATCCTGCGTGGGGGAGCTGGGGACGTGCAGTGCTCAGAGCTGGGATTGCTCAGGCAGCTCAGAAAAAGCTGGGATTTATTTGTTTCATCTCCTCAATTCTGAATTTCTGCTGGAAACAAAGCCAGGCTGTTTGCAGGGTGCTCAACAGTCCCAGCTTGGACTGGCTGGGATCAAGGTTGAAGGTTTCCTCTTCCAAAATCCCATGGGATGGTCTGGGGTACCCTCAGGGTGACCCCACAGGGAGCTGCTGCTGGAACAACCTCAGCTCTTGGTGCTGGAGGTGGCTGTTTGAGCTGAAACAAAATATGGCAAAGAGGTTGTGTGCAGTTAATATGCTAAATATTAATTATCAGCATCAAACAAAAGGATGGTACAGAAAATTTTATAATTTTAAATTATTTTAAAATATTTAGAAATATTTTAAAATAATATATTAGTGGGAGTCTATTATTTTTAAATATTAGAAAATATTTAAAAATAATAGGCTAAATAATTTTTTAAAATAATAGACTAAATAATTTTAAATTATTTTAAAATATTTAGAAATATTTTAAAATAATATTTTAGGGGGAATCTATTATTTTTAAATATTAGAAAATATTTAAAAATAATGGGCTAAATAATTTTTTAAAATAATAGACTAAATAATTTTAAATTATTTAAAATATTTAAAAATAATATATTAGTGGGAGTCTATTATTTTAAATATTAGAAAATATTTAAAAATAATGGGCTAAAATATTTTTTTAAAATAATAGACTAAATAATTTTAAATTGTTTTAAAATATTTAGAAATATTTTAAAATAATATATTAGTGGGAGTCTATTATTTTTAAATATTAGAAAATATTTAAAATAATAGGCTAAATATTTTTTTTAAATAATAGACTAAATAATTTTAAATATTTTAAAAATATTTAGAAATATTTAAAAATAATATATTAGTGGAATCTATTATTTTTAAATATTAGAAAATATTTAAAATATAATGGGCTAAATAATTTTTTTTAAATAATAGCTAAATAATTTTAAATTATTTAAAAATATTTAGAAATATTTTAAAATAATATATTAGTGGGAGTCTATTATTTTTAAATATTAGAAAATATTTTAAAATAATGGGCTAATAATTTTTTAAAATAATAGAGTAAATAATTTTAACTTTTTTTAAAATATTTAGAAATATTTAAAATAATATATTAGTGGGAGTCTATTAATTTTAAAGATTAGAAAATACTTAAAAATAATAGACTCCCACTTTATAATCCCCCACCGTTTAGGAGAGACAAGTCCAGGAAATGTTTTTTCTTTTTCCAGTATCTT
The DNA here is from genome assembly GCA_019023105.1 of Diglossa brunneiventris. NCBI lineage: Eukaryota > Metazoa > Chordata > Aves > Passeriformes > Thraupidae > Diglossa > Diglossa brunneiventris. The sequence continues at coordinate 1,675,485 of CM032379.1, read as the reverse complement.
CATAAATTCCAATTTCTCAGGTAACTAAGTGGTATCTTTGGGATGATGGAAATTAAAATACATACACATAAAATATATAAAATACACCAAATCCTCCCAGGTTGGGCTGAGAGCCTGCTGAGCTGTCCCTGGTGGTGCAATCAGTGCAGAGTTTGTGGCAGAGAAACTTCCCAGTAAATTAGGAGTGGAAAGGATAAAAAATCCCAGCTGATGGGGGCTTTTTGTTCCTGTCCTGCAGCTCTTTTCAAACAAATGATAATATTCTGATATCAGACTGCTGGTGTTCCCAGCAGGAGTTATTGCTGCAGCATCCCAACCCTGGAAATAAATGTGTTGGGGATGCTTGGGAAACATCTGGGCTTGGAGGAGTGTTGGGAAAACCCCTCCAGACTCCTTTGCCTCCAGAATTCCAGCAAGGCTCCTTCAGGACTGAGCTTTTCTGCCAAAATCTTTTCTCTGCAGTTTCCAACTTCTTTTTAATCCACTTTCTTCTACATAAAAATCAGGAGCAAGTGTGGAGGTGGCTCCACAGGCAGCTGAGATCCTCTCCCAGGGGTCTCCCAGGCCAGAGGAGCTGCTGGAAGGGTCACAGGTGATGTCCATAGGGAAAATCAGCTCCCAGGCCGTGTTCAGACCCAGACTGAGCTGCTGGGTGGTGCTGAGGTCCCTTTGCTGGTGCCAGGTGTCCCCTCTTGGGCTGCTGGGTGGTGCTGAGGTCCCTTTGCTGGTGCCAGGTGTCCCCTGCAGCCTCTGGGTTGGGTCACTGGTGTCCCTGAGCTCAGGGTGGTTCCTGTCCCTGTGTGCAGGAGACTCAGGGAGAGCAGGAAAAGCTTCCCATGGTCCAAGCAAAGCCCATCCATGCTTCCAGAGCCTCTGCTGAGGCCCAGGAGGAGCTCCTGACTCATCCTCAGGCTGAATTCATTGGAAATTCTAAACCTGCCTGAGTCAGGGGGAACCTCTCAGGGCTGGCTGGAGGCAACCCTGAATTGCTCTGCAGGATCACAGGAGGATGGGAAGCAGAACATCCCCTTGGAACTTGTGCTGTTTGCAAGGATAAAACCAGGGAGGTGCTGCCAGCAGAGCTGGGAGAGCTCAAACACGTTATCCAGAGAGATCCCTTCAGAGGAAGATGGTTCTGGGAGGATGTGTGATTTGATAATCCTCAAAAAGGAAAATGGTGGCAGGTCAGCCATCTGTGATCTCTCAGTCACTGCAACTTCAGGATGCAGAAAAGGATCTCCTGACAGCACAACCAGAGCAATTCTGTGTATTTATGGGAGGGATTTCTGAGTGTTTGCTCCCAGTAACATTTCCTAGAGGATGGGACTGACTGCTGCTCTCACAGAGGGACGCAGGAAAGGATGTGATGGAAGTGCTTTCACAGAGCTACAAAAGTGATTTAAAATGCAGAAAATCAAACCATGTTAGCACTTGATTAGCTCAGTCTGTCAGTTTATTGTTCCTCTCAGAGCTGGGTCGATTGTTATCTGTGACCACACAAAAACCTCCTCCCTCTTTGTCCAAAATTTGTCATCAGAAACTTTGGCACAAATTCAAGACATTTTTGTTCACTTCCCAATCTTCCAGCCTCAAACCATCCCATATCCTGTGTGTGCCACGTGTGTGTGTGTGCTGCTGGTGTTGGGGTGGAGAAGGGCCTGGGAATGCCAGGGAATGGAGAGCCCAGGGAATGGAGAACCCAGGGAATGCCAGGGGAGGGAGAGCCCAGGGAATGCCAGGGAATGGAGAGCCCAGGGAATGCCAGGGAATGCCAGGGAGTGGAGAACCCAGGGAATGCCAGGGAATGGAGAGCCCAGGGAATGCCAGGGAATGGAGAGCCCAGGGAGTGGAGAACCCAGGGAATGGAGAGCCCAGGGAATGCCAGGGAATGGAGAACCCAGGGAATGCCAGGGAATGGATCCCCAGGGCTGAGGATCATCCCACTGAACCCTGGGGCCAAACTCCTGCAGAATCTTTTCAGTTCCTTCAGGTAAGATCTGCCTGGAGTGCTGAGGGGTGGTGACAAAGGAAAGGTCTCACAAGTTTCCAGGGGTGCCTGGCTCTGGAGGTGCTGCCTCACCAAACCCCCAGGTTTGTGTTGTGGGGAAGAGCTGTCACTGCAGGAGAGGCAGGATGGGGGGAGCAGAAGCTGATGGAGCTTCAGAGCTTTGGAGAACAGGGATAAAATTGTCCTTTTTTCCTTCCCTGGTGCCATCTGAGTGGTTCCAAAGGAGCTGGAGCTGGGCTGAATTGCTCCATCAGGATGGCAGAGGGGGGGATGTGGGGTGGAACCCACCCAGGTGTCCCCCTGAACTTCTTCCCCTGCTTCCCACCACTCTCCCAGTGTTCTGCTGCCTGCTGCTCCATCTCCTGCTGGCCAGCAGCCACGTTCACTCTTTTATTTCAGCCCCCTGTCTGTGAGTGTTTGCTGGGGCAGGACCTGGGCAGCACCAGGGCTTGACTCTGTGCTTGCTTTCATTGTCACTCCATGGAGGAGCTCCTTGAGCTCCTTCAGCTGAGCTGTTCAACCACAGCCAGCACCATTTTATCCCTGCCCAAAATAGATTTTGGCCCTGGTTTGGTGCTTGGGTCGGGCAGCTCCTGTCCAAGGAGGCAGAGCCAGACATGAGCCTGTCCCTGTCACCTGTGAGGTGTCACCTGAGCTGTCCCTGTCACCTCTGAGGTGTCACCTGAGCCTCTGCTCACCTGGCCAAGCTTCATTTGGCTCTGGGCAGCACCAAGGAGTTTTCCAGCAGGAAAGGAGTGGAGCAGTTAAATGTTCCTGTCCCATGGGGTGCATTCCTAGGGGCACCATCCCCTCCCAGTTCCCCTAGCAGGGTTTGGGTGAAGCCATCCCAGATCCACATGCCAAGAACCCCTCAATTCCATTGGGTTTCTGGCAGAGCAGATGGGCAGAAATGGTGCAAAGAGAAAAGCTGGCAGGGAGCAGGCTCTGCTCTCCCCCTTTCTGTAGCCAGGAGATCAATCCCTGTTGCTACAGCAACTGATTATTGACATTTATTAACAAAAAGCCCACTTATGACTTGAAAGTGCTTATTCACAAAATCTGTTTGCACTTAAGATTATATAAGGAGGCACAGTCTGCACTGCCTGACATTATCCAAACCAAACAACTCCTTAAATTCAACCAGAGCTTGGGCAGAGCTCTGTCAGAGCCATTTCCACTCCCAACCTGCTGCCTCCATTTTCAGCTCTAAATATCCACTTATGAATTTAATTTCTCCTGTCTACTGGCACAAGGGCAGAGGGGCTGCAGTAGATTGATTTTCCTGGATTCTTGATTTACCAAAGGCATTTTGTCTCAGGTAATGAGAATTAAACTTTCACATAATCACAGAGGGTGGGAAAGACCTCCAAGATCATTGAGTCCAACCATTGGTTTGGTCTCTACTTTAGAGGATATTCCCCTTATTTTGAGCATTTTCTGGTTTTCCAAAGCAAAAGCAGAAATGTTAAAGGAATGAGTTGAGGTGGGATTTCAGCTGTATTGATTCTGTGTGCTCCAGGCTGAGTTCAGTTTGTAAATATAGTTCCAAAACACTAAATATAACTGCCAACACTTGTTAATTGTTCTTGTTAATACTTTGTGAGCTGCCAATGCTTTTACTAAATCAAGTTGTTGATTTAGTAATCAAAGTAATGACAGTGCTTCAAAATTCTTTTAATTTGAAGTCACTTTGGATGCTGCAGAGTTAAGGAATCATGCTGGAAGCTTATTGCCAGTGGGGCTTTCTACAGACTTATCATTTTCAAACCCAGCATTTTGAGTTTGTTTTAGTGAAATGGTAGAAAAAGGCCAGTAAATCTCTATGACAAATTGGAAATGTTATTTTGGATTTTGAGAACAATGGAAATGGGAAGTATTGACTAGGCCTACGTTTAATTTAGGTTTTAATTATCATTTTTGTGTAAGTAGTCTTTAAATCCTTCCTACAAAGCAATCAACACTCCAGAGGTAAAATTCCACCCCTAGGAATTGAGGAGGAGGCAGCTCAAAATAGCACAGCACCCTCTTCTCCCTTTTCTCCCTGTCCTTGTGCAGCCAGCTCATCCCTGCCTTTCCTCTCCTTTGGATCCCACAGATGAGGAGATGAAGGCAAGGAGGAGAGGCAGGAGCAGCCCCAGGCCAGAGTTCCAGAGGTGCCACAATCCTCCTCCAGCAGCACCACCCATCCCCTGCAGTGCTCCTGGAGCCAGGGGCTCACCCTGGCTGTGGAACCAGGGCTGCCCCCTGTGCCAGGCACCTCAGCCATCCCCTGCCCCTGCCCTTCCTGCTGGTTGTGCTTCAGGAAGAGCTCAGGGCGTCAGGAATGAGCCCTGGCACATCCCTGGCTCAGCAGCAAATCCATCGCCCATTTCCATTCTCTGCTTTTCCCTGTGTCCCAGGTGCACTGGGCTGTTCCTGCAGCTTTTCTTTCCATTCTGATTCCAGCATTTGTGGGGCTGTTGATGTCTGGAAGCCTCTAGGAAAATCTTAAATTCATCTGGATTAGGATCAACACCTCCTTGTCCTTAAAGGCTGGGAAGTGGCACCTCCCAGGCAGCAGCTTCCCTCAGACACAAAAGGGGAATTTTTGGAAAATCCTTTCCAAAGCTGTCATTCTGTTCATGGCCAAACCATCCCATCATTGCCTTCTGGCTTTCCCTCGTCAGATAAAACTGAGGAGAAAAAGCAGGTGGAGGCAGAGAGAGAGGCAGCAGGAGTTTTACCAGCTCACATCTGTGACAAGTGACAGCAACAGTGCAGGGATGGGACAAGGGAATGGCTTCAAACTGAAAGAGGACAGGGTTAGGTGGCATACTGGGCAGGAATTGTTTCCTGCAAGGGTGGGCAGGCCCTGGCACAGCTGTGGCTGCCCCTGGATCCCTGGCAGTGCCCAGGGCCAGGCTGGAGCAGCCTGGGATAGTGGGAGGTGTCCCTGCCATGGCAGGGGTGGCACTGAGTGGACTTAAAGGTCCCTTCCAACCCAAACCTTTCCATGACCTTACTGTGCTCCTCCTGTACAGGAGCACACCCAGACAGTGACATTTTGGGAGGAGGCTCCAGCTGCCTCCAGAGGCTGTGAGTGCACCCAGGGCTGGATTTCCTGTTTAGAGAGGACACAGAGGTGCTGCTGGAGGGACAGGAGCTGCTCTGCAGCTTCTCCTGGTGAAGCTGTGCGGTGTGGGAGGCTCCAGTTCTCCTCTGAGACTCAGCAGGAAACACTGGGGATGTTCCAGCAGCCCAGGAGAGCAATGGGGCTGGTTCTGGCTGGAGCAGGAGAGCACTGGGATTTTCTGGGCCAGGAGGAGCTCAGTGCCCCCGCTGCACCCCCGAGGTGCTGCTGAGTGTCCCTGGCTACTGAGCCCAGTGCTGTGTGACAGCTCAGGGCTGAGAATTTGAGACCAGCACCAGGAGAATTCCACAGGGAAAACCTGCCTGCTTTGGGAGCTTCCCATTCCCAAACAGCAACTGGCTGCTTTGAAATCGATAGTGCACGGAAAGAGGGGCTTTGCATAAATTGAAAAAAACAAAAACTGTTCTGCCTTCTGGGGAGCAGTTGGATGGGGGCTGGGGGCTCTCAGAGCTGTCTCTGGGGCGCAGAGGCTCTGAGTTAACCAGTGAGTTACCTCTAAATTACCAGTAAAGTGATTTTTCTTCCCTCTGCCCATTTATTTCACTGCCCACGGGCCAGCAGCTGCTGTGCTCCATGCCAGGGGATTGCAGGTGGGAAAGGGAGTTCAGCCTCTCCTGCTGCCCAGCCCGATGCTGCCAGGATGCCTTTTGTGAAAAACGCCAATCAGTCATTTTTAAAATTTTAAAAGTTTAATGGTAATAAAATGGTTATAAAAATAGTAATACAATTAGAGTAATAATAATTTGGACAATTTGAATTAGGACAATATGAGACAATAGAGACAAAGAGTTACAGACAGTCCGGGTACCTTTTTCTGGGCAAAATAAGCCCAAAAAGGACCCACGTTAACAGAGGATTAACCCTTAAAAGCAACAGCCTGTTGCATATTCATACACCTCATACATGATGCATAAATTCCATTCAAACACAGGATTCTGTCTGGTCAGTGTCAACTTCTTCCTCTGAATCCTAACAGCGCCTTCGAGGCGGGAAGAAGTTCATTTCTTCTGATAATGGGGCAATAAATTCTCTTTCTCTGAAAGATTCAGGTGTCCTGTGGCTGCTCTCTCAGTGCGAGTCCTTTCTTTAGAAAAAAGTATCCTACATAGCACAGTTTCTATTTTAACAATTTTTATAACCTAAAACTATATTTAACACAGTACTTAAGAGAATTAATACAGCATCACTTTCTAACACAACACATATAATATTCATCTTAATATTTGTGAAAAGCCAATCATAAAATACATGCATTTTTCACACCTTTGAAATCCAACCCTCCCTTAAATGTGCTTCCTGAGCCTGCTGTTGACAGCTGCTGCACTGCTGGCTCTGTGGCTCCTGCTCCCCATGGAAATCCCAGGACACTGAGCCTGTGGATCAGCTCCTGTTATCACTTGTTCCTTTATCTCAAGTGGGAGTTCTTTATCTCAAGTTATCTCTGGAGCAGATCTGGAGTGCTCAGGGCTCACTTGCACCGTTTGTAAGGGGAAATGGGAAGATTAGCCAGTGGTTACCCAAGGGGAGAGCAAAATCACAAATCCTTTAGCTTGGAAAAGTCCTTTAAAATCAAGTGCAACCATGAAATCCTCAGGGAGACCCTCTTCTTCACACCTCTGCTTTTAATGCTTAAAAATGCCCAATAATGGGCATATTTAATCTTTATTATTATTTATTTATATATTTATTTATAGATTGTATATATATTTATGTTATATATTTATTAATACATAATATGTATTAATATTATATTATGTATTATGTATATGTATTAGTATATATGATTATATTAAAATTACATATTATACATAATATGTATTATTATATTATATTATATTATATTATATATTATATTATATTATATATTATATATTTATATTTATATATTATATATTTATATTATATATTATATAATATTATATATTTTTATTTATTTAATATTTGTTATTTATTTTAATATCTCATATTTATTGCCCAATGATGGGAAGAGTTTGGATGTGTGACATCCTCTTGGCACAGGAGCATTGAGTACCTGTCAGAGTTGGGGTGGGTTTGGTGTCACAGGACATGGTGTCCATGCAGTGAGTTAATGTAGCCCCTGCTGGGGTGAGACAGAAGTACCTGCAGACAGTGAAGGGAAAAAATCAGTGTTTGCAGTGATTGACTCAGGCTGGGGAGCTTTTCCCTGTGTGCACAGCAAAGGTTAAAATATGAACTTGGTTTGAATTTAAATATCATATTAAAAAAAAAAAAAAAAAGCAGCCAGACAACGGCTTTTAAAGTTGCAGGCTGCTGATTTTTGGATCCCAACATTCCCAGGTGCTGCTCCTGCATCCCCAGGTCTCCCCCAAGGACTGAGCTCCCTCCCAGCCCTGCAGCAGCACCCGTGGGACACTTCAGAGAGCTCAGAGGGGATGGAGCATGTAAAACATCACAGATTTGTTATTTTGGTTGGGAAAGACCCCCCCAAGATGATGGGAAGCCCTTGCAGAGTTTTCAGCACAGAACTGGAGATTTATTATCCTTAATTACAGCACCTTTAGCTGGCAGCAGCTCAGCTCTTGTGGAGGAGAAAGAGCCAAGAGCAGCTCCAGTGAGTGACCTCAGAGTTTGCTCTGCCCAAGACGCTCAGGATTGCAGCTGCTTTCTCCTGGTCACCTGTGCTCACACATGGAGCCTGTAATTCCAGCTGCTCCTCTCTCGTGCTGCAGGAATTCTGCAATAATTACAGGGAGCAATTTGAAGGTAGCTGCTTCTTCCCTGAGAGGAGTCATGGGAAGATGCATCCACCCAGCCAGGTCAGTGTCATCACCTCTGGGAAAGGCTGCTCCAAAAAGATGCAGTGACAGGACCCAGGGAATGGCTCCAACTGCCAGAGGGCAGGGTCAGATGGGATATGGGAAGAAAATCTTTCATGTGAGGGTGGGCAGGCCCTGCACAGGGTGCCCAGAGCAGCTGGGGCTGCCCCTGGATCCCTGGCAGTGTCCAAGGGCAGGTTGGAGCACCTGGGACAGTGGAAGGTGTCCCTGCCATGGCAGGGGTGGCACTGGGTGGGCTTTGAGGTCCCTTCCAGCCCAACCCATTGAGGGATTCTGTGACTCCTTCCAGCACCTGCAGGATGATGCTGCACCACAGGCGTGACCTCCCTGTGAGGCTGCAGGGCAGCATCTCACCACAGCCCAGGAGGGATTTCCAAGCTGCCAGGTCATCCTCAGGTGGGTTTTTCAGAGCCTGGCTCACTGAGCAGCTCACCTGGGCTGGGCAGCAGGAGGTTTCTGTGCCCTGGGGCTGGGGCAGGATTTTAGAAATCTGGAGAAATTTGCATGACCTAAGGAGGGTTTTCAGGGCTCTCAGGGCCTGCCAGACTCTCTCTAATCACCTGAACAAATCCTCTGCCCTGCCAAGCCAGCAAGGGAGAGAATTGCTTCATTCCCACCTTGTGGTGTAACAGAACCTCGCTCAGTGTTTGGTAAGAGCAGGATCTGTGCCAGGAGAGCACTGCCCAGTGAGGGACCCACCTGTGCCCTCCCTTTGATCCTCTGGCCTTTCCTGCTGGGTTTTTGTTTTCCCAAGGTCTGGGGGTGGTGTCACTGTGTCCCACGTCCCTGCTCCAGGTGTCCTCAGCTCCTCTCCCATCAGTGAGTTCTGCCTTTGGAGCTGCTGGCAGAGAAGCTCTGGGCTGCCAAGAGGAAGAGGTCACTGAGCTGCACAGGAAGGGAGAGTCATGAGACTGAGAACAGTTTCGCAAAAAATTGAGTTTCTCCCTTTTTTTTTTAATATACTGAAAACCCCACAGCCACCTCTGTCTGCACCAAAACCCTGAGGTGAGAAAAGCTGAGATCCTGAGGTGCAGTTATGAAACTGGACTGAGGAATGTTCCACGTCTGGGATGTCAGTGGGGAGCGTTGGGAAGAGTCCTGATGGGGGGGGACCCTCCCCATGCAGGTTGTGTGGAGCTGAAGGGTTAATTTGGCATTTGGGCTGTGCCCCTCCAGCTCTGCAGCCACCCCAAGAGGGGGCAGAGCCCTCAGGCAGCAAGGATGGCTCTTTTCCCTGAGATTATTTCACAGTGGTGGCATCTTATCTTGTCACTGCAAAGGCTCTTAGGAAAACATGTGAGGAGCCTCTTGAACTGATGTGACAGCCTTGGAACAAAGGCTTCATCTGGTTCTGGGGGAAACATTTGCTCCACAACTCATTTTTCCCTGTCCACAGCTCAATTTCTCAAGTTTTCAGGAGCAATGTGAAATATTTAACTGTGGTGAGCCTGGAGGAGGATGGAGGCAGATTAGAAACTGGGGTAGGGGAAGATATTTTGCATAGCTGAAATGACTGCAGCAAAAGAAATTAATGCTGAATGCCTGAGCTGTGGATGTTTGATTTGTTAATGGCTTTGGCTTTGCAGGCATTTGGTGGATGTAGCAAATTTCTCAGTGCCATGTGCAGAAGTGCTGATTTCTCCCAGCGCAGCCTCAAAATATGGAAGCAGAAATGGTGATAATTCTGATAATTGTGCCTGCTGAGATGGAGCTCCAGCATTTGGTAGCTGCAAGCAGGATCTGACACAGCTCAGGACTGTTGTCACTGTCCTTGCCACGGCCCTGGGAAAGGACCAGTGTCCCTTTGGGCTGGAAACTTTCAGGATACCTCATGCCATGTCATATTGTTAGATAAATGTGTCTGTGTGTGTGGAAAATGATACAGGAGCATAAAACCCTGCACATCACCAGGTCCATCCCCTTGCAGCCTTGGCAGCAGCACCAAATCCCTGCAGGGTGTTTGTGAAAGGAGGGGGATGAACCCAGAGCAGAGAATCCAGAGGGATGAACCCAGAGCAGAGGGGTGAATCCAGAGCAGAGGGGTGAATCCAGAGGGCCAGAGGCTGGTGGTTTGTCTGGGATGGTGCCCATGCTGGTGGAGCTGCAGCAGTGGCACTGCCAGGGGTCACAGTCTCTGACCCACATAGAGCAGCAGGTCCAGTGTGGGAAGGGAAGAGGGTCAAAAATTGCATTTCAGGGAAAACTTGCCCTCCCTGCAATCAGAGATAGGAAGAAGGATCAATTGTCCTGCAGCTGAGGATGCACACTGTGCCAGACAGTCATCAAAGGCCTTTTCCTGTGCCTGGTGATGTGGCTCTGCTCTCAAGCTCCATCCCAAGCCTGCTGGGAACTGACCCGTGGTTATTCCAGGGACATGGGGGCTCCAGTGGCCTCCCTGCCAGGTCACAGCAGGCAGCAGCCCTTCACTGTCCCTCTCACTTCAGGCTGAACCCTCCTTGCACCTTGCCAAAAGCTGGATGAGATTCCCCTCAGATCATGAAAACCCTGCCTGATGTGGATCCAGCCTGGGATGAGATCAGCTGCCTGCTGAGCAAGCTGCTCTGGGCAGATCCTGTGGGACTGGCTGTGCTTGCAGGAGCTGCTGACAGACATGTGGGTGCTGTGTGTCCACCTCGTGTTTATGGAGCTGTTGTCCTGCAGGCACAGCCCATGGTGAAAATTAAAATGTTGTGCAAATGCTGAGAGCTGGGGGTGCTCACCTGGAGAGGAGAAGCTCCAGGGAGAGCTCAGAGCCCCTTGCAGGGCTTAAAGGGGCTCCAGGAGAGCTGGAGAGGGACTGGGGACAAGGGATGGAGGGACAGAACACAGGGAATGGCTCCCACTGCCAGAGGGCAGGGCTGGATGGGAGATTGGGAATTGGGAATTGTGCCCTGGCAGGGTGGGCAGGCCCTGGCACAGGGTGCCCAGAGCCGCTGTGGCTGCCCCTGGATCCCTGGCAGTGTCCAAGGCCAGGTTGGAGCACCCTGGAACATGTCCCTGCCATGGTGAGGGTGGCACTGGGTGGATTTAAGGTCCTTTCCCACCATTCTGTGACATTGGGAATCAGCCTGGCAATGTGCAGTTCCCCTCCAAATTTTGCATTTCTATAAGTAAGAATCTCTTTGTTTATGCACCTGTTTTTCATGGCAGCTTTGCCACAGGGAAAAAGCATTTTTCACATGATCCAACACATTTTTTCAGCTATTTCTGCAAATCCAGACTCCTCGTGGAGTGAGGCAAAGGAAAAGTAGAAATAGGTCAGGTATTTAAATAAGATGTAGTTGTCTCTCTTCACAGCAAGTTGCCTTTTTTCTGCCTGTGTGAATTGTGCTAATGTATCAGGGAATAAAGAGAACAAAGGGAAGCAGAAGTGCCAGCGTTTTCATTCTGGGATTGCAGCTTCAGAGCCCTTTACTTTGCAGAAGTGATACTGAGACCAGTCTGGAACATCTCAGCAAATGCTCCTGAAATAATAACCCTCAAATTGTCTGCTCGACCTCTCTGAATACATGAAATCCACTTAAAACCCTGCCTGTCGTTTCTGCTGTCACATGAAAAATTGATTTCCCGGCTCTGAGTCTCATCCTTGGTGCCTTGCAGTGTCATGAATGCATAATATTAAGGAAACACAGGGAAATTTTGGTGCTCTCAGGAATCATCTGGCTTGAAATGCAGACAACAGGCTGCCCTTGCTCTTTTGAGGTGATTTGGATTTCTCAGCTTGGCTTTGTGTTCCAGGAGTGCCTGTGGCTGGTGCCACCCTCCTGCCAGGCCTGCTGTCACCTCAGCTTAGGCTGCTCTCACTGCTCCTGCTCCTTGGAGAGGACATTAGGAATCCACAATGAAATTCCCCTTTTAAAATATCTGCACTAATGGCAGGACTTGATTCCTTGTCTTTAAAGTTTTGTGATGGAAGGAGAATCTTCCTTTCAGAGCTCCCCCAGCCTCTGTTCTCCCCAGGCTTTGTGTTTCCAGCCCTGGCTCACCCCAGTGCTCCCAAGCAGAACAGGGATGATTTCCATGACTTCCATCGTGCCTGAAATTTGATTAGACTCGAAGTGTGTCATTGGGGTGCTGCAGTGCTGATCCAGAGGTGATGTCAGGGCTGGTTCGAGCTGGGCTTTCCGTCATGGGCAGTTTGAAGCAGCTTTTCCCTTCATTGTAGGACCAGGGACTGCTGCAGCCCAGTCATCCTCACTCTTCCTTCCTGCCCATCCACCTCCTCATTCCCTGCTGCACTTACTGCTCCTCTTCTCTTTTCTGCCCTGGAATTCTCCTCAATGCCCATCCATCCCCATCCTTTGTGTTGGGGGAGAGGCCAGATTTCCTCAGGACTCTTTACAAACCAGCATTGCTGGGGAATTTGGGTGTAGATGAGATTCATCAGCTCCCAGCACCCCAAGAACAGCTGTAACCTGTTCAGACATCCCTCAAACACCATCCCAGGAGCAGCAACCCCCAAAGTGCTCTGAGTCCCTTCAAGATCTGGGTTCTTCTTCCTGACACCCCTGGGCTCTGCTCAGGGATTTTCCAGTAGCACCAACCTCAGTCCAAGCTGCTCCTTGGCTTTATTCCAACCTCCTGGTGTGTTTAACCCCTTTTTAAGCCCTGCACATTTGCTGTGTCTCTCTTCAGGCTTCTCCAAAGGGCTCTGGGTGTGCTCCTGCCCAGAGAGGGATCAGAGGAGGAGGTTCAGAGCTGAACCCTGGCTGATGATGGAGCAATGAGAGCTGTGCCCTGAGTTCCCCTGACTGTGCTGCTTCCCCTTCTGCCATCACCCCCAGCCTGACCCTTCCCTTCCCTGCCATTCTGCAGGGCTGGGGATGTGGTTTTATCCTGCCACGTCCTGCCCATCCCGGGAGGGACAGCACAAATCCCGGGGGTGGGACAATGCCTGTGCCCAGCGCTTCTCCTTCTGGCCGTTCGTAGGAGGAGGGACCTCAGCGAGGCTCCTCAGCAGCAGGTTAAAAGCCTGTCATTAATTGAAGGATGATTCAGCTGAAGTGTCACCGTGTGGATGCTGGGAGAGGAGGAGGAGGAGGAGGAGGAGGAGGAGCCGCCGCCTTCCTCGCTGGCCCCGAGCCACCATCACCCCCTCCCTCTGCGCTCCTATTCCGCAGGAATCCGTGGTTTATCAGCCAGGAATGAGCTGGGGGTGGCGGGCAGGGTGGCCCTAAAGCCGTGGGGGGATGTCCGAGGTGTCCCTCCCGTGTCGCGGTCCCCAAGGTCGCGGGGACGGAGCCGCTCTCTGGACAAAGCCGCAGCAGCGCTCAGCACAGCCCCGGCTCTCTTCTCCTGCCGTTCCTGTGTCCTCTGAAGCTTTAGCTAATTCCTCTCTCTTTCCATTAGAAAAACAGAAAAATCTGGGTTTTCAGATCAGCTCTGCGAACAGAGGCCGGAGCCAGCGCGGCTGTTCCAGGCCAGCGGAGGGGAGTGCGACGTGTCCGATGCTGACAGAGCGAGGTTCCCCGGGCCGGAATGTGCCCTGGGGCCGGCTGAGCTCAGCCCTATGCCGGACACGGCTGTCCGGAGCCCCGGGGAGCCGCTGCCATCGCACATGATGTCACCGTGTCCTGCACTAAGTAGGTCACGGTGACACCGCTCAGCGCAGCTCTCTGCCACTGCAGCGAGGGCACTGAAAAACCCCTCCGAGAGGGGCCTTGGAGCACGATCCTGCTTAGCCAGGGGTTATCCAGCAATGGGTGGCAGTAAATGAACCCACCCCGCTGCTCTGCACGGCCCCCTTGGCTGGCAGCGCCGAGCATCAGATGGGATGAGGGAGATCCAGGTTGCTATAGCGACCGGGAGCTGCGAGCAGCCGCTCTCCATCATCCTTCCATCATCCTTCCAGCCCCCCCAGGCTCCCCTCATCACCCCCACAGCCAGCACACACGGCTGGCACACGCTGCCCATGCCCTGGATGCTGCCCAGGGTGGCAGAGCCCTCCGGGCACGTTCCCAGCTTGGCTTTAATGCGTGTGGAATTTAAGGGAGCTGAGCTGTTTGTCCACCCCGAGCTGTGCTGGGATGTGCCAACCCTGCTGCCATCCCCTCTGCCTGGCCACAGCCCTGCTGCTGTTGTCCCTGTGGCTTCCAGCCCCTGAGCTGGTGACTTCACCACAGCAAATTGTCCTCTCTTATCCCAGCTGCTTCCTGGCAGTTTCACTGGCACAGGTGGATCCCAAGGAATAATGAGAAAAAACCAGAGAATTTCAAAAGTGTCCATGCTATTTGTGTTCCTGTCATGATTTTGGGTGATCTCTGGGAAGCTTCCCCCCTTGTTGTGGCTTCAGACCTCGGCCAGGCTCTAAAAATATCCATTGAATTCACAGCCCTGCAGTGGGAAAAGCAGAGCTGCTCATCCCTGGGGATGCCTGGAGGTTTCCTGGGTACCAAAGTGAGAGCACAGCTTCTCTGTGCTGTCTTTTTTTCCAGTGTAAAGCATCATCAGCTGTTCCAACCACTCCTTGTTACTCCAAAGTCATTGCCACTTGTAAGTCTGAGTGGAAAACAGATGAATAATCCCACACCTTTGTCCTCTGCATCAACCCCCTGCGCCTCACAGTCTTGCAGATGTTGAACAAACACATCCCAGATGCCTGAAAGGTGCTGGATTCCCTTCAAAGTATTTTTAGGGGGGAATTTCTACCTTCTTAAACTTCAGCTGGCAGGATTTGATCAGCAGCTGCTGAACAGGCCGGGAGCATCCTTTGAGGGGGGACTTTGCAAATGTGCCCCAGTAAATGTGGGGTGGTGAATTCATGCCCCAGCTGGGCCATGGGGAGGATCAGCACTGGGAAGAGAATACAAAGATTTTTGCTGTTTCTCAGCCTGCCCAGGAGATGAGCCCACGATGTCCCAAACAGGAGGACATCTCTGTGCTCATCCTCCTAAGTGCTCTTATTTTATTTATGTGCTGGTGCATTTCTTATGCCAGGCTCTTGGCATCACCCCCATGTGCTGCTTTCCCCTGCTCCAGCCAAGCACTTGGAATCACATTTTTGGCATGGTGGTTTTTATAAAATATGGAACACTCCAGCATCCTGAGGCCACGGATGAGCTCTGACTCCCCAAAGCTCTGCCAGGCTCAGAATAGCTCTGAGATGTGACTTCACTGAGGCTGCAGAAGAAGCTGCAGTTCATCCCTGCTGCTGGCAGAGCTGGGAGCAGGGTGGGGCTGGGGAGCAGCACATGGGGCTGGGACGTGTCCCCATTGTCCTCCCTGCTGTCACTGGGACCCACAGGCTCCTCATGCCCTGACCCAGCTCTCCCCACCCTCTCCCTTCCCTTCAAAAATCAAATTCCATTGAATTCTGAGTGAATTTAATGCACAGAATCATTCAGCAGTTTGGATTGGAAGGGACCTTGCAGGTCATTGAATCCACTGTGGTGTGTCAGGGATCAGGGCAGGAGCACTCTGTGGGTTTTAGAGCTCCCTCCAGGGGGGTTATGTGGCAGGGTGGGGGCCTCTGCCAGATGTTCCATCCATCATCCATCAGCCCTGGCTGCCATGGGGGCTGGGAGCTGCCTCCACCCCAGGGGACTGGGAATTTTTTGCTTTGCCTGCTGGAGGAAATGAAACATTTAACACACTATTGGTGCTTTTTTAACATTTTTTTTTAGCTCCATCATTACTGCAGGTTCCCAGGAAATTCCCTGTTGAGTGAGCCTGTGTTTTTCCTCCACAAAACCCCCAACCAGCTTTAGGGAGTGCTCATGGGGGATAAATGGCATCAGGCACTGGAAGCTGATGGCACAAGGGTGGGAAAACCTGAGACTTCTCTTTGAATTTCATCCAGAGATGAATTCCCAGCTCCCACAGGAGCAGACTGAGGGAACCTGGAGCCTCCTGTGCTGGGTGGGCAGGGAAGGGGGAAATTTATACATGGAATGGCTTGGGAGGGAAATTTATCCATGGAATGGTTTGGGTTGGGAGGGAATTTATCCATTGAATGGTTTGGATTGGGACTTTATCCATGGAATGGTTTGGGTTGGGAGGGACCTTGGGCAGGGACACCTCCCACCAGACCAGGCTGCCCTGTCCACTCTGGTCTGGGATGAATTAATAATCCCAGAGGGGTAACGAGCTCCAGACCTGGTTTTAGCTGAGCTCAGGTCCAGCTGGGTCAGGCCTGGGGTTCAGGGGGTTCAGGCAGTGAGGGCTGGCCCTGGCTCAGCAGGAGGATGGAGCTTGGCTGAGGTTGGGATCCCTCTCTTGGATGTTCCATGGTAGGAACAGGGACAATCCCTGGGTGTTTCCACTCTGCCCGTGCAGTGACATCCACAGTGATGGCTCAAACCACACTGGGGGCTTTTCCCACCATAAAATATTGCTTTGGGGTGCAGCCTGGCCCACTGTTTGGGGGTTTTTCAGCAGCTTGGCTTCGGCCCAAGCCCCCAAAGCAGGGGAGCAGCCCTGGGAAGGGGAGGGGAGGAGGCAGCCCCTGCCCCATCACCTCAGATGCCCTGCCAGGAGCACCTAAACCAAAGGGGTTTGATGGAAGAGACAGAAATATTTGCCAGTTCTCTGGCATTCCCAGCTTTCCCTGGCAGGGATGATCCCAGCTCCTGAGCAGGGATGCACAGACTCCCCAGCTCCCAAATCCGTGAGGAGGGAAGTGCAGCTCACAGGCTGCTCCAGGACCTCCCAGCCTCAGGATCAATGGGAATAAATGCATTTTAGGAATGAGGGAGCCAAATATTTAATGGACTGGGGGTTTTTATTTAGTGCTTCTTTTAAAAAAATTAAATATCATTTTATATAATTATAGAAATATTTTATAATTTTATATAGTTAATATAATAGAGTTATATTATTATAGAACTATATATTATATATAGATTATTTATATATATTATATATTATATTATATTATATTATATTATATTATATTATTATTAATATATTATATTATATTATATTTTATATTAAGTATATTATATTATATATATTATATTATATTATATTATATTATATTATATTATATTTATATATTATATTATATTATATTATATTATATTATATATTATAGAACTATAATATAATAAATAATATCACATATATATTATATATTATATATTATATATTATATATTATATATATATATTATATATTATATATTATATATTATATATTATATATTATATATTATATATTATATATTATATATTATATATTATATGTTATATGTTATATGTTATATGTTATATGTTATATATTACATAGTATATATAATATATTAATATAATATGTAATATATAGTATAAATATAATAGATCTATATAGATATGTAAATAGATATATAATATGAAATATTTATTTAAATATTTATTATATAATATAATATAATATAATATAATATAATATAATATAATAATTTATATATAAATATTTAATGCTCCTCTCAGCCAGAGGGGAAGGAATACACCTGGATGTGCTGCAGACACATCATGGCAAAGGCCCAGCAGTGTTGTGGCAGCTGCTGCCCTCTCAGGAAAGTGGCTTTTATGGCTCAGACACAACTCAAAGGGACCATCTCAGTGCAGCTGGCTTGGCTCTGCCTTGCCCTGTGCATGGGACACGTGTGACACTTTGCACTGTGTCATTAACAGTCCCTGTTGCTCATTAAAAGGGAAAAGCAGCGTTGTTGTCACAGCTCAGCAGGTGATGATGAAATTTGTGTCACCCAGCAGCTCCCAAAGCCAGGCTGTGCTGTGCTCTGCTAACTCAAAGGGCAAGGCTGAGCCACAAAGGCTTGAAAGGCCCTTCCTAAGTGGAGGGGTTGGGTTCTCAGCTCACAGTTTAGCCTGGTGCTTCTGCTGCACATTAAAAAATCCCTTCTGTAAAGGCACTTCTGGCAGCCTCTGAGGTGATCTGCCTGAGCAGACAAAAGAACTGCACTGTAAATATTTGCTGGTTTTGAAGACGGAAAAAAACATTCAGTGTCTCAAGTGTCACTTGACTGCAGATAATGGTGAAAAACCACACGGTGAGGAGGGAGCTGTGCTCAGCTCAGTGACCTTTCCCAGCATCAAAATGCCTGGGGCAGTTGCTCTGACCTTTGACTATGGAAATTCTCCTTTTGATCCTGACTTGAGATCTCCTTGATTCGTGTCTGACTTTCTTTGTAGTCTCTTTTCCGTGGCTTTGATCCATCTTAATGTCTGATTCTGGCAAGGCCACCTGGCTCTGAGGAGGCCAGAGCTCCAAAAAGCCAGAGAGGAACATCCTGTGAGCCCTGAGAGGCTTTCACAAGGCAGGTTTTGCAAAGCCCTTGTGGTTTCAGATGTTTTCAGATGGCATGGTCACATGTGTCTGTCACACCTGCACAACTGGGTGTGTGTGTCTGTGTGTGTCTGTCTGTGTGTGTGTCTGTGTGTCTGTGTGTCTGTGTGTGCATCCCCTGCCTCCTGCACAGGGCAGATCTGCACCCACCAAGGGCTCCTGGGTGGTTCCTCCTCTCCTCAGGAACGTGTGGGGTGAGGGAGCTGCCTGAGCAGGGTGCAGAGGGGCTCTCAAACAGCCCAGCAGCCGGGTCAAGAAGGAAAGAGACTGTTAAGCTGTTCTGGATCACACAGGACAGTAAATCATTGCTTTGAACCTGTTTCAAGAGCCAAGGTGTTCTAACAAGACCTGGATGGGGAAGGTCTCTTCTCTAATTTTCTCCCTCTGAGAGGGGTGGGGAGTGCCAAGGAGTCACAGGGATGATGCTGTCAACATCATCTGAGTCCTACATAGGGAAATTGATGCTCTGAGTTGTAAGAGCTTAAATGAGAGATGCGGGACTCCAGGTGGCTCTCCAAAATGCAGTTTATTGTATCCAAAATGCAGTTTATTGTATCCAAAATGCAGTTTATTGTATCCAAAATGCAGTTTATTCCATCCAAGAGGTTCCAGCAGTCCAGGGTTGTGGGTGACAGAGCTGTGCCTACAGCTGTCAGCTCCAGAGACCCTTGGTTTAGGTCACAATGCATTATTTACTTTTCTTTTGGTTACAATGCATTCTAGACTTTTCTTTGCTGAGCATCTTCATACAGTAGAACCAATCTATACCTTAACTTTTATCTATAGCCTATCATAACTACTGTAATTACCATATTCATGTTACTGTTCTCCAATCACTAACAGTCAGTACATTACAGTTTAAGCCAGAAGTTGTTTTTCAGTTTTCTTGCAGTGCAAAATTCTGAGACCTTTTTTCTACTTACAACTTTGCTGACTTGTTTGCCTGTGCTATCTTTCTGCTTGGTGAAAACATCTTCTTGTTTGGGGTGGGTTTATCCTTTGCTCTAAGTCATAAAAACTCTTGCTTCCATCTCTATTCCCTCATCAGACTCTACATTTAAACATCTTTCTGCTAAGCACACATATCTGTGAGACTTCCTTGTCAAACTTTCATCCTTCCCAACGTCGAGTGGGTAAATCCCTTCTGGCAGTGGGACCTGGTGCTTTGGAGCTGCCACACTTGAGATGTGGGAGAGACAGAGCTGCAGCTCTGGAATGAAATGTCCACCCAGGATTATTGACATTTGATGCCCTTTGTGTCCTGGCTCCCTGGGGACAGTGGCTTTGGGATTCTTGTGGGCACATGAAGAGTGGCAGCCCCTCCTGGGAGCAGCTCCCACAGGCTGGGTGGCACAGGGGGGACACAAAGGGCACCTGAGGTCTCAGTGCAGGTTTTGCTCCTGTATCCCTTGGGAATTCAGCCATTCCTGTTTTTCTCTCTTGAAGCTGTTGTGGGAATAATTTTCTCAGTAAGTTTTCCTCTGAGCCCATTGCCCTCAGTATCATTGTCCTGCAAGCTGCAGAAACCCACAAGTGCTTGGGTGAGATAGACCCTGATCCCTGCCCTGCCAGCCCCAGCCTGGGCCCTAAACCCTCTTGAGACAACACTTATCTGTCCCCAAATGTCACTTGTTGTACCTCAGATATGTCCTTGTTTACTACCCATCTTATATCTGGTGGCTTTTTAGACCCTGCTCAAGAAATTGCTCCCTGTGAGGGTGGGCAGGCCCTGGCACAGGTTATTCCATGGATGCTCCATCCCTGGAATGTCCAAGGCCAGGCTGGACACGGCTTGGAGCCCCCTGGGACAGTGGAAGGTGTCCCTGCCATGGCAGGGCTGGCACTGGGTGTGCAAAGGCACAGACAAGTCCCACTTCCAATCAAACTTGAGCTGGAAAAGGAGTTTTCATGGCATAAACCTGTCCCACCACCTCTGGGGACTTTAGACAGGGGATGGAGGGACAGGACACAGGGAATGGCTCCCACTGCCAGAGGGCAGGGCTGGATGGGATATTGGGCAGGATTTTTTCTCTGTGAGGGTAGGCAGGCCCTGGCACAGGTTATTCCATGGATGCTCCATCCCTGGAAGTGCCCAAGGCCAGGCTGGACACGGCTTGGAGCCCCCTGGGACAGTGGAAAGTGTCCCTGCCATGGCAGGGGTGGCACTGGGTGTGGTTGAAACTTGATGCTCCTGAAGGTTCCTTCCAACCCAAAGCATTCCATGATTTTATGGCTCCATCGTTGTCACGTCTCTGCCACCACAGCCTGGAGCTCTCCCCAGCAGTGACACCACTCATGGCCTGGAGAGCTGATTTAACCTTCCCTGAAATTTTCATATCCCTGTTTGTCTCCTTGGCTCTTGTTAGGAAGCAGAGCCTTGAAAATTGCCTTTTTTTAGACCTCTTGAGTTTCTCTCTCCCTGCTTCCTGTGTTTTTTCTTCATGCAGAATATAGCTGCTGCTTTTTTGGGCTCTTTTCTGCAGCCTCCCTTCATCTGGGAGCCTTTTTAATGTTTTTTTTCATGGCTGAACCCTCTCAAAGGCTGAGGCCAGGATCCAGGTGAGGCTGCAGCACTGACATGAGGTGTTACCATGATGGGCTGTTCTCCATCCTGCCTCTCACAGCCCTCACATCTTGTGTGCAGCTGCAGGATTCCTTGGAGCCAGAGAATCAGAGAATATCCTGAGCTGGAAACCAACCAGTGGCCCACAGTGCTCCTGCCTTTCCAGAAAGAGGCCTTGGTCTAAACTCTGGGAAGGTTTGATGGTTTAAAGCAATCCCCTTTGGAATCCATCCCAGTGGGTTCATTGCTGCTGAGCCCTCATTTCACACTTGGTTGCACACTTGGTTGAAATCCCTCTGGTTTGTTGTCATGAAAATCAGGCAATTACTGTGCTGGCTTTGCCATCTCTACCCAAATCCTGCTGCTGAAAAGAGCTTATTTCCCACTCTGTCCATGGCACAGCACCTCATTTAAAAATCCTGGGAAAGCTTCACAAAGCCCTGTTCCATTGGAGCCCTGGCAGGGATGGGGCTGCAGCTCTGGAGCTCCCCATCCCTGCCTGGTGCTGTCCTGGGGTGTTCCCATCTCCCCATCCCTGCCTGGTGCTGTCCTGGGATGTTCCCAGCTCCCCATCCCTGTCTGGTGCTGTCCTGGGATGTTCCCAGCTCCCCATCCCTGCCTGGTGCTGTGTCCCAGTTCCCATCTCCCCATCCCTGCCTGGTGCTGTCCTGGGATGTTCCCAGCTCCCCATCCCTGCCTGGTGCTGTGTCCCAGTTCCCAGCTCCCCATCCTGCTGTGCTCCCACTGGGGAATATCTCATCAATGACTTTTTGCTGTGTTCTCATCCTGTAGCTCCTTCCAGGGCATTCCAGCTCATCTGGGCTTGTTCTTTAGTGTGGAATCATGGAATGGTTTGGGCTGGAAGGGACCTTAAAGCCCATCCAGTTCATCCCCTGGTTGCTCCAAGCCCCATCCAACCTGGCATCTCCTGTATTTACATTTATTTAACAATACATTTATGCAATTTCTCAGCCCTACACCTCTTGTCCTCACCAAAACTGCCTCTGATCTTTCTTCTCTCCTTCCCTTCCCCATTCCCTTCCCACCATGAGCTGGTGCTGTCTCTGTGCAGCTCTCACAGATGTCTGTGACCATTTCTGTGCCACTTGCCTTGTGTTTCCCCCGAGGTCCTGGATTAAATGCTCAGTCAAAACTCTCACATTTCATGGGCCAGTGATCTGCTTCCACTCAGAGCCCTCCTTTCCCTGCTGCTTTCCCTTTTGTCAGTGTTCCCCCAGCGGCTCAGGGGCTGCTCTGGCTCTGGGATGTGTGTCCCACACACATGGGATGTGTGTCCCTGCTCCCATGGGATGTGTCCCACACACATGGGATGTGTGTCCTGCTCCCATGGGATGTGTGTCCTGCTCCCATGGGATGTGTGTCCTGCTCACATGGGATGTGTGTCCTGCTCCCATGGGATGTGTGTCCCTGCTCCCATGGGATGTGTGTCCTGCTCACATGGGATGTGTGTCCCTGCTCACATGGGATGTGTGTCCCTGCTCACATGGGATGTGTGTCCTGCTCCCATGGGATGTGTGTCCTGCTCCCATGGGATGTGTCCCTGCTCACATGGGATGTGTGTCCTGCTCCCATGGGATGTGTGTCCTGCTCCCATGGGATGTGTCCCTGCTCACATGGGATGTGTCCCTGCTCCCATGGGATGTGTCCCTGCTCACATGGGATGTGTGTCCCTGCTCCCATGGGATGTGTGTCCCACACACGTGGGATGTGTGTCCTGCTCACATGGGATGTGTGTCCTGCTCACATGGGATGTGTGTCCCTGCTCACAAGGGATGTGTGTCCCTGCTCACAAGGGATGTGTGTCCCTGCTCCCATGGGATGTGTGTCCTGCACACATGGGATGTGTGTCCCTGCTCCCATGGGATGTGTCCCTGCTCACATGGGATGTGTGTCCTGCTCCCATGGGATGTGTGTCCTGCTCACATGGGCTGTGTGTCCCTGCTCCCATGGGATGTGTCCCTGCTCACATGGGATGTGTGTCCCTGCTCACATGGGATGTGTGTCCTGCTCACATGTGTGTCCCTGCTCCCAAGGGATGTGTGTCCTGCTCACATGGGATGTGTGTCCTGCTCACATGGGCTGTGTGTCCCTGCTCCCATGGGATGTGTCCCTGCTCACATGGGATGTGTGTCCCTGCTCACATGGGATGTGTGTCCTGCTCACATGGGATGTGTGTCCCTGCTCACATGGGATGTGTGTCCTGCTCCCATGGGATGTGTGTCCCTGCTCACATGGGATGTGTGTCCCTGCTCACATGGGATGTGTGTCCCACACACATGGGATGTGTGTCCCTGCTCCCATGGGATGTGTGTCCTGCTCCCATGGGATGTGTGTCCCTGCTCCCATGGGATGTGTGTCCCACACACATGGGATGTGTGTCCCTGCTCCCATGGGATGTGTGTCCTGCTCCCATGGGATGTGTGTCCTGCTCACATGGGATGTGTGTCCCTGCTCACATGGGGCCCCCAGCACAGCTTCTGCCTCCCCCTGTGAGGGGAGCTGGGGAGGAGGAGAAGTGCCCCAGTCTTGCAGGGTTCACTGAGCCAGGAAAAGGCAAAGAGCAGCCCCAGCCTGGGCTCAGCAGCTGTGGCTGGTTCTGCTGAGCTGTAGGAGAGGCTGTTTCCACCCAGAAATATTCCCTGTGTTGTATGAAGAGCTGAGTTTATAGAAACACCAACACCTTGATGTTATTATGAATAAACACCTTGGTGTTTCTTATACAATAATAAATAATATAATTATAGAATATCATAATATTATTATATAATATGTAATATATATAATATATTATATATATTATATTATATATATAATACATATATAGATATAATATAATACATATGTATTATCTATAATATATATAATATATGTAATATATTATATATATATAATGTAATGTAATGTAATGTTATATTATATTATATTATATTATATTATATTATATTAAACACCTTGGTGTTTATTATATAATAATAATATGTAATTCTATTATATTATATATTATATTACATATATATATATGATATTATATATATTATATATTATTATACATATTATAGTATATATATATTATATAATGTCATAATAAAATAAACACCTTGGTGTTTATTATGAGCAGAAATCACTGTGCTTCATCACACACAGACATTCCACGTGGCTCCCTGGCAGGGTGGGAGCAGTGCTGGATCCTGACTTCCCCCAGAATCTCTTTCCCTGTTCCATCCTGCCAGCAGCCTCAGGGTGCTGGGTGCCTTCCCTGCAGTGCTCAGCCAGCACTGACACCCTGCTGTCCTTGGGGTGCTGCTCAGGAGTGGGGTCATTGCCCAGCAGGAGCCCAGGAGCAGCAGCACCCATCACATCCATCCCTTTGTCCTGATGGAATTGACTTCATCAGGGCTTGGTGAGGAGCCAGGGCTGGACTCAGCCCCAGCAGTGCCACAGGGGATCCCAGAGGGGTTTGGGTGGGAAGGGGCCTTAAAGCCCGTCCAGATTCACCCCTGCCATGGCAAGGACACCTTCCACTATCCCAGGCTGCTCCAAGCCGTGTCCCACCGGGCCTTGGACACTGCCAGGGATCCAGGGGCAGCCCCAGCTGCTCTGGGCACCCTGTGCCAGGACACAATTCCTCATTCCCAATATCCCATCCATCCCTGCCCTCTGGCAGTAGGAGCCATTCCCTGTGCCTGGCCCTCCATCCTTTGTCCAAAGTCCCCCCAAAGGTGGTGGGACAGGTTTGTGCCATCAAAACTCCTTTTCCAGCTCAGGTTTGATTGGAAGTGGGACTTGTCTGTGCCTTTGCTGCCCTCAGGGTCCTGCTGAGCATCACTGATCTCACAGGTTGTGTGTTGCCCTTGTCTATGAGAGACTTTGTTGTCATCCAGGGTTGTTCTGGTCCATCTCCATCCCAGCCCCTCCCTGTGGGATGTAAATCCAGCAGGAGCTCAGGAAGCAGCTCCCATCCAAGCAGTGATGGATGGCACGGTCTGACTCTGCTTTCCCAGCTGCTGCAGCAGCTGTTCCCTCCCTTGGGGCCCAGAACAAACCTGGGCTGTGCCACTGCTGCTCCAGGAGCCAGGCTGCCCTGCCTGCTGGGCTGGAAACCAGCGGGGAATTTCCTTTTCTGCCCCTCTCTGGCCTCAGCCCAAGCTCTGGAGCAGTGGCCGAGAGCCCCGAGGTGCAGCAGGTCCAGCTGGGGCTGGTGGCAGGGCTGGTGTCCCCAGCAGGGACACCAAGGAGGGTTTGTCATCCCTGAAACTCACAGATCCCTGTGGATTGCTCCATCCAGGAGCTGCCCTGCTCCCCCAGCTAAAGCTTTAAGGCTGAGCCCTGACATGGAGAAAAGCAGCAGGTGATGAGTGAAGGAGCTTGGGCAAGGTGGGATCTGGGAATGAGAGAGGGGGAGGGAAGCCTCAATTTAATGGGATTGTCACACATGGGAAGGATCAGAGCATCTTCTCCAGATCCCTCATGCCAGGACAGCATTGGCTTCACTCAGATCTGTGTTCAGCTGATTCTCCTCATCCCAGCAGGAGCTGAGACCCAGAGTGATGCAGCTTCCTGCGGGTCCCACAGCCACAGGGCATCAGGAGCTTCAGATTCCCAGGTCCTGCTTGGGCCAGAATTCAGATTATTGAGGTTCCTCTCCCCAGATCCTCTGATCTTGCTGTGGGAGAGGAAAAATCCTTCACCCTTATCCCTGTTAGGGACACTTGATGCTGGAGCTTTTCCCAAGGAGCAGGGATCTCTGAGAGGCTCCTCTGGGTGTGCAGCTCATTCCTCTAAGACACAGCAAAAATAGCAGCCTAAGCTGGGATTGCAGCCTCAGCTCACCCGGGCAGGAGTAAATAACATTAAATACCTGTAAGAACATTAAATACACGAGGGCTTTGTGTGCTGGGCCCTGCCAGCCCCTTCCACCAACCAGGCATTGTTATGGAAGTGTGAAAATCTGAATTTGGGAACTGCATAAAAATGCAGCTTAAGGGATGTGACACCACCTGAACAGTCTGTTAATGGAAATGGAGTAAAAACTGCACAGAGCACTTGGGCTGTGGCAGTGGAAATGCTGGAATGGCTCAGACAAGGCAGGATATGGGGTCTGGGAGCCAAGCACAGGGAATGGGATCCCAGCACATCCCCCAGGGTGTTTGGAGCATCCAGAGAGGCAGCAGAGTCAATGTCAATGATTCTAAACCACCCAGTATTATACTAAAAATGCTGGAAATGTGGGAATTTGAAGTGTGGGTGAGGCCATAGGAGAGAATTCCCAAAGGCCAAGTCCCTGGATAGCTCTCCCCACTGGTGGTGGCTCGTGGGGATGGATCTGCTGCAGGATTTTCCTCTCTGGGGATCTCTGGGGTTCTTGGCTGGTCCCAAGGGATGGTGGCTGGAGCTGGGCCCCATCAGCTTGGCCTCAGCTCCATCCCCGCCCCTGGAGCAGCCCCTGGAGCAGCCAGGCCATCAGTAGGGCTGGGGCATTGCTGGGTTCTTCCCTTTCTTCATGGAAAGGGCTGCTGAGCACTGACACAGCTGCCCAGGGCACGTGGATGTGGCACTTGGGGACATGGGTCAGTGGTGGCCTTGGGGGAACAGTTGGGCTTGATGATCCCAGAGGGTTTTCCTCACCTGAACGATTCCATGATTTATGATTTCTCTGCTTATGGCACAAGGATTTTATTTGGGATTTAGAGCAGGGGCCTTTATGGCCTTTAGCAAGGGGGACATTCCTGCCAGTCATCCTGGCCCTGCTGTCCTCATGTCCCCACTGGCAGTGACCCCAACAGCCACACAGACCAACGGAGGGGGGCAGGAGGTCCTGATTCACTCGTGGGAATCATGTTTAGTGCCAGAACTGGGTTAGGGGGTTCCAAAGCTGCAGTTTTGTCCCAGCCAGTTTGGTCTGTCTGTCCATCTGAGAGGGAATTGGGAACAGCCACCACCCCACGTGTGGTTCCTTCCTCTGTTCCAGGCTGTATTTCAGTCTGAGCTCAGCCCAGGGATGTCCCTGTCACTGCTGCAGGCACAGAGCTGGGGGTCACTGCAGGGTCAGTCAGGGGGCCGTGGCTGAGCTCAGCAGCCCCTGGGCCCTTTGGCCTGGCCTGTGCCCTGCCCATGGAGCTGAGGCCTCCCACAGGATCCCAGTCCCAGAGCGGGAGGCTTCACAAGCCCAAAGCTGGGCTCAGAGCTCAGGCCTGGCTTAACACAGAGTTTTGGGGTGGCTGCAGGATGTGCCTGACCTGAAAACACCCATCCCATCTGTGGCCATCCCATCCCATGGATCCCATCCCATCCCATGTATCCCATCCCATCCCATCCCATCCCATGGATCCCATCCCATCCCATCCCACAGATCCCATCCCATCCCATCCCATCCCATCCCATCCCATCCCATCCCATCCCATCCCATGGATCCCATTCCATCCCATCCCATCCCATCCCATCCCATCCCATCCCATCCCATCCATCCCATCCCATCCCATGGATCCCATCCCATCCCATCCCATGGATCCCATCCCATCCCTCCCCATCCCATGGATCCCATCCAATCCCACCCCATGGATCCCATCCCTCCCCATCCCATGGATCCCATCCATTGTCCCACCCCATCCCATGGATCCCATCCCATCCCATGGATCCCATCCCATGGATCCCATCCCATCCCATCCCTCCCCACCCCATGGATCCCATCCAATCCCACCCCATGGATCCCATCCCATCCCATCCATTGTCCCATCCCACTGATCCCACCCCTCCCCTCCTGACTCTGTCCCTCTCCCCGCAGGGAGAAGCGCTCCCTGCACGTCACTGTCACCAACCCTGTGCAGTGCAGCCTGCACGGCAGGAAATGCACCGTGTCCGTGGAGACCAAGATCAACCAGCCCCAGCCGGATTTCACCAAGCACCGCTCGGGCTTCGTGCTCTGCGTGCCGGGCAATTAACGGCCCCGGGACCGCCGGGATCCACCGGGAGATGCTCGGCAGCGACTTGCAAAGGTGCCTAAAGCAGCCTCTGAAGCTCAAGGTTTGGAAAACTCGGATTCCAGGGGTTTAGAAGAGCCAAATTGAAAGACCTAAAACAGCTGGGGACTTGTTCTCCACATTACAAACCAGGTTGGAACATCAGGAGAGCGCTTCCTTTGGAATTAGTCTGAAAAAAAGAGTTTCTAGGTACTTCCACCCCTTCTTCCCCTTCCCACGTTGATTCCTCACCCCCTCTCCAGTTCTCCCTTCCATGCTCCTTTCCCTTGTGTCAGTTTTTGCAGTTTGATGCAGCCTCCAGAGGAGGAACCAAAGATGCCCAGCTCAGGGAGTCAGGTTCTGTAGGGGCAGATCCCACAGAACCGGAGCCAGGCTGGGCAGGGGGGGCTGCCTCCCACACTCCACACTCCTCCAGCCCCCAGGGGCTGGGAAGGTTCATGGAGACACCTCCAGAGCTGCTGCTTTCCCTCGGGAATTCATCAACCCATCGAGGCACCTTGGCTGGACTGGGGACTTCCAGTGCAGGCCTGGATTCATTAATCCTGCAGTGCTTTTTGCCTTAATTACCCCCTCCAAGGGCCTGAAGCAGGTGGGTTCCCTTTGGGACCATGTGGCCTTGCTGAATTTTGGATGATCCACGTGGCTTTGTGTCTGTGCCAGCGCTGGGGTTAGGGAGGGCTGGGGTGAGGAACAGGGGGAGTTTGGGGGCCAAGCTTTGCACTATCCAACATTAACCCTGGCACAGCCCCAGCTGCCAGCACCAGGCTCCTCCCTCCAAAGAGTTTTCCTGGCTCTCCCACAGTGGGCTGTGGGTGTTGGGGTGTTGGGCTCGTCCTGCCCAGCCCAGATAACCCCAAGCTCTGTGTTGGTGGAGGGACATGGATCTCTCCTCAGTGGTTTATTCCCACTGTGCTGGGCACTGCTGTGGTTCCTGAGCAGCCCAGGCTGGTGGGATTTACATTGGGATTGTCCTGGCACTGCTGGACAGGTCAGGATTCCCAGCCCTGGAGATGGGGGAGCTGAGTGTGACCCCACCTCGGGGTCCCAGCCCAGCCAGCAAAGGGGAGCAGTTGTTTGAAGGAGCGTTTTGGGAATTGGAAAGCCTGGAAGAGGCTCCTCACTCACAAAGGTTTCCTGAAGCTGTGCCATGGACACGGGGCACAGGACAGGTCTCTGCAGCCTTGGTGTCCCACTGGCACCCCCGAGACCAGGGGGGGACAGGGATGCAGAGCACAAACGAGCTGGGACAAGCCATGCACAGGGAGGCCCCATGGCAGATCTCTCCATTCCCATTGTCCCTGGCCTTGGACAAGCCCTGGGAGCATCCAGCACCCCCAGTGCCCCTCTCAGGGTACAGCTCTGGGATTCCCCTTGGGCAGGGGCTCCCCCAGACCCCCCAACCCCTGCGGCAGCACCAGCGCAGGGCCAGGAGGTGACAGCGGCAGCCCCGACCCCGCCAGGCTCACACAGAACCCCGGCACCTCCAGGAACCCCCCAGCACCTCCTTGGAGCCCAGATCGGCTCCTCTGGAGGGGCACCACCAATGCCAAAGCCCGGGACTCCCCCCGAGGATCGCCCGGCCTGTCCGTGCCTCGGGATTTGCACTTCTCGCCTCCTGTGCCGGTGCAAACGTCCCCGCCCCGGGCGGGGGCTGGGCGTGGGATCAGCACTTTTGTCCCTCCAGAGGAACGGTCGGATGGAATTGGGATGGGCGGCAAGGAATTGCAGGCTTGGGAAATGATCTCCTACCATGAGATGGCAATATTGTATGTGATGAGATGTGTCTTATAAAATATATTATCTGTTCCTGCTCTGGTTTTATATATATATATAAAATATATATATAAATATATAAAATATATATATTCTTGGTTTTCCCATAAATTAACTATTTCTAAATTGAAACTTGGATTCTCAGCCGGGGGCGATAATGCAATGAACCCTTTTTTTATTAAATAAATCGCTGATATTTTATGTGTAAAAGAGCATTAAAAAAACCCTACTATAATGGACCTGGATTTTGTTTACATAATTCACTGTAATAAATAATAAAAGAAAGCAATTAGTTACATCCCACCGTGGCACTGCCCGTTCCTGCCGGCGCGGGGGTGATGATGCCCAGAGGGATGGGATGGATTTCCCAGTTATCCCAGTTATCCCAGTATCCCGATTTTCCCCCTCCAGCGCTGCCGGCCCCGCCGCTCTCCCACCACGGGGTGACCCCGGTAACGCGATTAAAGCGGCGGCTGCGTTAAAATCTCTGTCGTCAACACAAATCCACCGCCAGCCTCCGAGGGCTGCGAGCGCAGAAAAGACTCGGCCACGAGCCGCTGCCGTGTAATGGATGGTCAGTGCATTTTTATTTAATCAGCACAGTACAAAAATAAATAAAAATAAGGGGAGGGGATTAAATTACAGGCACACTGAGCCCCATGACACAGTCGGTCGGGTTATAAACCACACATACTTACAAACACACTATACACATACATACAAAAATGAGACAAATATAAATTAATAAGTAACAATACCCACCAATTTGGTCAACAAAGATCTACAGAAGAGATTGCACTAAAAAAACGTACGTACACATGTATCATTAGCAGGGTCCAATGTACAGCCATGAAGAGCTTCAAGTGAAAAATCAAAAATAAAAATAAATGGCACGTTATTTCTCCCTCTTGTTCGCCAGTTTAACGCCCGATGGACCAGAACTAAACTAGAACTGAGCACACGGAGAAAAGAAAACGATAAAACCCAAAAAGAAGGTCTCAGTCCCCAGGCCTGATACGGGAATACCGGCTCGAGACTGCGGTGTCGGGGTGGTGGCGGGTCTTTGTGCATGGGTGTAATTTTACAGCCATCTCTCGTTAAGGTTTTTCTTTTGATTATTATTTTTTTATGCGTTTTTTCCTTTTTTTTTTTTCCCCGAAGACACAAAATGCTCCTGTTTGCATGCGCAATACCACTGGAAAAGCAACAATGACAGAAGAAAGAAGGGTTTTTTTCTCTTTCCCCCCCGCAGGTTTGCAGTTCGTTGGGTTTGTTCTAGAAGAATTCATATAGCAGCATGTGGCGGCTCCCCTTGCTTGCACACTCAAGTAGATCCTTTACACAATACTCATGACCAGTGCACGATGGGAACAAGACATTTCACATTGATCTCATGAACAGTGGCGGTGATTCCCGTCACCCGGACCCGCTCGGGAATTCGAGTCTCTTCAAAGAAAATAAATAAAGGGGGGGGGGGATGAGGGAGGAAAGGGGGGTGGGGGGTCCCCGGGCCGTGCCCGCGTCTCTGTCCCGGTGAGTCCCGACCGGGCCGGTTCAGCCGCCTGCGCTGGAGCCTTTACAGGAATTATTTTCCTTTTTTTTTTTTAATTTTTTTCTCCCCCCTACCTGGGCTCTGTCTCGGTGATGCGGTGACCGGCGGAGCCCCGCTCCGCTCCCGGGGGATATCGGCTGCGGGGGGGTTCTCGTCATCCCCCCATCCATGAATCGCTGGGATCAATCCGGTGGCGGAGCCGCAGCATCCCCGGGCCCGCAGCACGGGGAGGGGAAAGCGGCGGCTGGAAAGCGGCGGCGCGGGAGGGAACCGGGGGTCTGCGCTCCGGTCCGGCGGCGGCCGAACCCCCCGTGCCCCCCCGGGGTGGGGAGGCGGCGGCTCCCGCCCTTCCCCGCCGGGCAAATCCCCCCGGGAGCGGCTCCGGGGGGCGGCGGGCGCTCACCGGTCGAGGCCGATGAGCAGCCGGCCCTTCTCCTCGGAGCCGCTCTCCTTCTTGAGGTCGGCGAAGACCTGGGTGAAGTAGTGCGGGTCGGCGTTGACCTGCAGCATCTTGGGGCTCATGAGGTCGATGATGGAGAGGCAGCGGTCCCAGAAGGCCTCCTTACAGCTCTCCACCAGGAAGGGCTTCAGCGGGTACGAGATCTCGTTGCCCATGTAGGAGTAGGAGAGGTACAGGCAGGTGAGCAGCACTGCCTGCAGTTCGTGGTCGCTGGCCACCTCGGCCGAGATGACGTCCCGGCACAGCATGTAGAGGAAGACCACGTTGGCCGGCGTGATGAAGCCCTGGTCCTGCCAGCCCTGCAGCAGCAGCGAGCGGTCCACGGAGCGCAGCCAGAGCACGGGGTCGGTGGGCGAGAGGTGCTTCAGGCGGTAGCAGCGGCGGCACAGGAACTCGCCGAGGCAGCGCAGCAGCTCGCTGGTGGACGCCTGCACCACGACCCGGCGCGGGGTGGCGGCGGCGGCGGCGGGCGCGGCCGGGGGCGCCTTCTGCGCCGAGGCGAGGGCGGCGGCGGCGGCGGCGGGGGGCGGCGGGGGGGCGAAGGTGGCGAGGTTGGCGCAGGAGAGCGATTTCTTCAGGTTCTCGTTGTTGAGGTGGGTCACGTTGCTCTGGTAGCCGCCGTTGGGCTGCACCTTCTTGGAGCTCTTCTTCTTGGCGGAGACGGCGGCGATGCGCTTCCAGGGCAGCACCGAGATCAGCGAGTGCCGCTTCAGGCCCTTCTCCTTCGCGTTCTTGCTGTTCTGCACCGCCGTGTAGTGCCCCACCGTGGCCGCCCCCTCCTCGAACAGCGGGGCCTTCCGGTAGCTCGGCGACAGCGACAGCACGGTGCCCATGGCGCCGGCCGCCCGGCGGGCGCCCGGCGGGCCCCCCGCCGCCCGCCCCGGCCCCGGCCCCGGCCCCGGCCCCGGCCCGGCCCGGCCCGGCCGGCCCCGCTCTCGCTGCTCCGCCGCCGCCGCCGCCGCCGCTCAGCGCCGCGCCCGGACCCGCCCCGCGCCGCGCGCGCTCCCGCCGGCGCAGTGCGCGCGCCCGCCGCCCCGCCCCTGGCCGACACGTGCGCCCGCCGCGGCAGCCGAGGCCACGCCCCCTCCGTGACCACCGATGCCGAAGGTCACGCCCCCAACCGCACAGGCCCCGCCCCCACACTGTGACAGCCGCAGAACCCCGCCCCTCATTGCCTTCAATGGTTTCTGCCCCGCCCCCGTCAGGCCAAGCCACGCCTACACAGCCCAGGCCCCGCCTTCCATTGATTATGAATGATGTGTGCCCCGCCCCTCACGGCCCTGGCCCCGCCCCCGGCCCCGCTCCCCGGGCGCTGCCCGCGTTGGGGTCCCGGAGGTCGCAGAGCCCGCGGAGCCACCGAGCCCCCGGGCAGGGCCGGGCACGACACGGAGGGGAAAAGAACAAAAAGAAACCAAAATAATTTTTTTTTTGATCCCAAAATGAAGATTTAAAACCCTTCTCCACCGACATCCCAGAGCCGCGCCCCAGATTCGCACCGGGCCCCACACCCTGCACCGCTCCCGGCCGCCGCTTCCGCCGCCCGGCGGTGCCTCCCCAGCTCC
Organism: Diglossa brunneiventris; assembly: GCA_019023105.1. Taxonomy (NCBI): domain Eukaryota; kingdom Metazoa; phylum Chordata; class Aves; order Passeriformes; family Thraupidae; genus Diglossa; species Diglossa brunneiventris. Next base: position 1,642,336 of record CM032379.1, on the reverse strand, counting down.
GGGCCGAGGGCCACCACTGGCCCCGAAGGTACCGGGGCAATGAAATGCCCGGTACCGCGTTGTGAGGCCGGGCCGGGTTTTGGGGAACGCGCCTGCAGCTCCCGAACCCCCCGGGTCCCACGGCTCCGCTTGGAGCCACCGCCCGGCCCAGCCCAGCACCCCTTGCCCGGACCAGGATCCCATTCCCATTGTAACAGGGATCCCATTCCCACTGGTACCAGGATCCCATTCCTACTGTGACCGGGATCCCATTCCCACTGTGGCCAGGATTCAATTCCCACTGTGACGGGGATCCCATTCCCATTGGCACCGGGATCCCATTCCCATTGGCACCGGGACCGGCGCGGTGCCGGCTCCGGCGGGAGGCCCCGGGCAGCCCCGGCCCCGCCGGGCTCTGCACGACCTTGCAGCGACACTCAGAGGCCGCTGCGCCGCCACCGGGGCTGCCGGGCCCGGCTCCTGCCGCGGAGAGCAGAGCCCGCGGCGAGGAAAGCTCGGGCACGTCCCGGTCCGGCGCCAATGACCCAAATTCATTTTTATTAATTTACACCCATTTATGCCCTGCCCCGGACCTGCAGCTGCCAATCCCACTCCCACAGCAGGGAAATCTCAAAACCCCCCCAAAATCTCCTGTGAGGACACACTTGTCCCAAAAACCCGCCTGACCATCAGAGCACATTTAAGCCACTGTGGAGCTGGTTTTTGGGGAGTGGTCAGGGCTCCCTGCAGGGCTCTCTCCTCTCAAAACCACGGAGACAGTGACAGCCCAGCCTGGGCACCGCTGTCACTGAGAATTCCCTTTGTCTATTAAAACATCCCCCAGATTCAAGCAGTAATTGCCAACTTCTAAGTTCAGCCTTATGAGGTTTAAGCCAAAAGGGTTTAAAACCAGGCTCTGCAATTTGAGGGGTTTTGTCCCTAATTTTAACATTCTTGGAGGTGCCTCAGAAAACCCCATTGTTCCAAAGGCAGGTCCAGGGACTGATGTGTCACCAAACCCCCCTGATCCCTCGCAAGGCACCAAAGCTGGTGTCACCACAGCCCTGCTGCATCATCCCTGCTCCTGCTCAGGTCCCCTCAGCCCCGAGCAGAGGGCCCTGCCAGCCTTGTCACATTGTCACACTGCCACCTGTGGGGTCAGGATCAGTTCTGTCCCCTCTGGGGGATGACAGCTGGAGCTGGACACCATCCCCAGCAGGGACACACAGGACAGAAGCTGGAGGAGGGCAGGGTTGGGTGGGATATTGGGAATTAGGAATTGTTGCCTGTGAGGGTGGGCAGGCCCTGGCACAGGTTATTCCATGGGTGCTCCACCCCTGGCAGTGCCCAAAGCCAGGCTGGAGCCCCCAGGGACAGTAGAAGGTGTCCCTGCCATGGCAGGGGTGGCACTGGGGGCTGTTTTAGGTGCCTTCCAACCCAAGCTCTCCTGGGATTCTGTGACTCCTCATCCATCTCCACCCCAGCCTCTGCCCATCCCTGCTCCATCGCTGCTTCCGTGAATGGATTTTGTCTCGTTCACTCACAATCAGCACCTAATTCAGCAAATCCCTTCCAAATGACACATCCCTGGGGAAAATGCCACTTCAGGGGCATCACAGTGAACTGGACAGAGATGTTTGGGGAAGAATCTCAGGAATTAGGAGTTAAAAAAAATAATTATTAGAACTAGGAATGCTCTTCCCTGCTGCCTGAGACGCAAGAGCAGAGTGAAATCCTTCACATTTTCCTGCCTCTGGGGGCAGGTTTCTCTCCTGCACCACCTGCTGTCCCAGGAGTTTCAGATGTAAAAATTCAAGATGTTGTATCAAAGACACCCTAAACCTCCTCCCCAGCCTTTCAAGGAATCTGGGCCTGGCCTGGTGCAGTGTGAGACTCCAACATGGGTATAAGGGCATGGTCAGGAAAGGCTGGAGGGGTGAGAGGACATTTAATCCATTTTTCACTGTAATAATAATAACTATTATATATTCAGTGCACTAGAACTTGTTGTGCCAGGGTCACGTCACAATCCATACATCTTTTGTGATGCCACCTCAAACATTCCCATCTGTGTCTCCAAAATACGGTCCCCAAGGATGCTCTGGTGAGGGATGATCCCACCCTTCCTAAGTAAAGGAGCTGCACCCAGCCCAGGATCAGCCCTGGTGGCTGAAGACAGGAGACAGAGGTTTTTGAAAAAAAAATTCTTTATTGGAACTCATCTGAACATCAGATATACCTGGTGTTGGTTAGCAAGAACCGTTTGTACATTTGATATTGATGGTGCCAAAAACCCAAACAGCGACTGACTGGAGGAGATGGAAATTAAGAATAATAAAATAAAATAAAAGGTCGGAGAGGTCAAAATGTGAACAGAAAGGGGAAAAATCAGCCAGTCTAAGAGTCAGCATGAAGGCAAAATATTTCCTGATAAAACAGAATCCTTTTACAAAATATAAATTTTGTAAGAAAAAGGTGGAGAGGGAAATAGAGACAGAGGGGAAAGAAAAAAAATAAAGATGAGCAGGACAGAGATGCAGAAGCTTACACTGCCCAAATGGCATTAAAACTTACTGGAAACCTCACCAGAAAATGGAACATGCTGGAACACACCACGCTCCATCCCCAGGGCTTTGGGACCGAGGAGGGAGCTCCCACTGGGCTGTCCCACCTCAGTGGGGACCCAGAGCTCAGCGCTGCTGCAGCAGAGGCACAGCTGGAGCCCGGCCCCGTGGTCACCTGCTCCTCCTACCAGCGCAGGTGGGGAGGGAGGGAACATTGAAATCTAAGTCTATCTTAAACAAGAGCATGCAAAGTCAGGCTCCAGGGAGAGCTGCGCCGTCCCCTTCGCCCAGAGCGGCCGGGGCTGACGGCTCCAGCCCGCAGCGAAATCATCGCGGAGCTGCTTCCAGGGGGTCGCAGGCCTTGAGGATGGAAAAGAAACCAGCAGTCTGTACATTTTGGGTTTGTTTGGTTCAGTACAAATGGAATCGAGTTGGCTGCTCGGACACCGCCAGCACGTCTCCGATTTCGGGGCGGAGGAGATGAAACAAAGTGGATTTGGGCACCTACTGGTAACAAAACGCTGTCCCTGCTGAACTCTGCCGTCCCTCAGGAAGTGGAAAGCACATGTTTAGGTAGTGTAAGCCTTTTTCCTTTTATTTAGAATACCCTCTTTGTTTAAACAATATTCCCCCCCCAGATACAAAGTTCGGCCAGTAAAGATTACATGGAAACTGGAACACGCATCGTCTGGAATACAAGATGCACCGGATGAGGAAGTTTAAAAACTTTCCGAGCGAAAAGTAGAACAAAGAAGAAAAAAAAAAGTCTCCTAACATTTTCCCAAAGGTTTCACTCTCCTGTCACACACACTCTCCAAATGACAGCTAGCAAATTCAACTCTGCAAAGAGAAAACAGAGCCACGTCACTCGACAGGAGAGGGGACGAAGCTCGGGGACACGGAGGGGCCCGGCAGCAACTCCGCAGCTCTGCGGCCCCCAGGGAGGCCCCACTCACCTATGTCAACTTCTTGGCTTTGTTGTAGAGCGAATCCACTACTTTGCTCATGTTCTGAATCGTCTCGAGGGCAGCCTCGTAAGTTTTGTCTACGGGGGGTTCGTCGAAGATGATCAGGACACCCTCGCCCTGGTCAAGGATTCCTGTGGGCACAAGCTGCTATGAGCACTGGGATGCTCAATGGGTCACAGCTTCCAGACAGCAGAAATTAGGGATCTACCCCAGGAAGATCTGCAGGGGCTGTGCAGGGTCTGGGAAGGGCTCACATGTTGGGCCGGACTGGCTGATTTTGGTCAGGACTGTTTTAGCATTCCCAGAACAAACTACATCCCAGAGACCAGCCTGAGAAGCCATCCAGGAGATGAACATTCCTGTCCATTCCCTACCACCTCCCTGCCTCCTCAGGCCCTGTGCCCAGCAGGATGGCTCAGCACAGCTGGTTTATCCTGCAGCTGTGCCCAGGTGCCAGGGGCTGTCCCCCCACAGCACTCTGTGCTGCTCCCTGGCATTCCCCTGTGGCTCAGCCACATCCAGGGACAACAGAACCAAGAGCACAGCTGGTTCCCTGAGGGGTTATTGGGGCAGCAGCCTGCTGTGGGCCCAGCCAAGCCACAACACCCCACTGGGCCATGGAGTGTCCCCACGGAACGTTCCGGACACAAACAGCTGGGAAAGGTCACCACACCCCGGGCAGCTCCAAGAGGGAGAGCCCAGCCTGGCCAGACAGCCCAGCTGGGGGTCCCACACTGTCCCTGGATGCTGTCACAGCAAGAGGGACCCAACAGCATTTCTGAAATTACCCCTTGGGGTAGGGAAGGCAGATGGAACAGCATTCCTGTCACTCCTGATTGTCACCTGAGCAGGACCCCCAGGCTCACAGGAGGAAGGGGATTCCAGCCACAGCTGGTGCAAACACGGGGCAGTCAGAGCTGAGGGATGCAGACTCACCATGAAACTTCTTGTCCAAGATCATCTGTGACAGTTTCCTTTCTACCTCAGCCTGAAATTGAAGCAGAAAAATTAAAAGTCTCCCAGAACACATAAAAACACGTGAATTTTGCTGCTGCACACTTGACAGCCCTGGTGGGACATGAGCAGCTGCTCCTCCCTGAGCCTGGCTTGGACATCTCCACCTGCTGCAGATGCCTCAGGAAATTAGAGAGCAGCTGTTAATGAGGGAGCAGCAGGGTGTCCCTGGGCCCACAGGTGACACTGTATCTGTCACTTCACACAGGCCTTACCTGTGGGGGTTCTGGAACTTTCTAACTCAGTTCAGCAAGGATTTAGACAAGAGTTGGCCAAGTTCTACTTAATCCACCCAGCTGAGCTCCTACCCAGCTGCAGGAAGGGCCACAGGAGGCAGCTCCTCTCTGGGCACAGAGGCACAGAGCAGCTTTTAGTCTGAATACTAAGGATGTGTTAAACACCATGAGCTAGTCTGGGAACAGGTTGGATATTAGGGAAAATTTCTTCATGGAAAGCATCGTCCTGCCCAGGGCAGAGGTGAAATCACCAGATTTAACAGATTTGTGGATGTGGCACTTGGGGACATGGGTGGTTTTGGCAGTGCTGGAGGAATGTATGAACTCAATGATCTCAGAGGCCTTTTCCAACCTGAATGATTCAGAGATTCTGTGAGCACAAAGGCTGAGCTCAGCTCACTTCCCAAGCTCTGGCCTTAATGCCAGTACAAGACAACAGCACCGGGGTGCAACTGGCTGGGATTACAGTGGATTCTCCTAAAACTGAATCTGTCTGGGATTATCTGTAAAGCAGTTACTGCATGGCCAGTGTGACAGACACATCCCTAATGCCACTGCAGGGTGATTAGCTGGATCCTGGATCTTAAGGGTCTCAGGAAGGTTCCCCTGGGGGCACTCAGGGGATTAAACACAGGGCATGGGGGAAGACTGGGCTGGTCACAACAGATCAGAGGAAAATCTGTCTCCAATAAAAAGCAAGAGCCAAGAGTAAAACCCATGGGGGAAGGGAACAGCACAGCAAAGTCTGGAAGCCTCAATGCCTCCCAGGAGCTGCCTGGGTCAGAGTTTAGTTCCCAAGGGTGAGATTTGCCTGGAAATGCTGTAGATCTCATCTGTCACCCTTCATGTTCAGTTCCCAGTGACAAATGCCATCTAAGCCCAACTCCTCTGCACACATGGCACTGATTTCTGGTCAGGTTCTTACCTTTGAGAGCTTGATGAGGCTGGATATGTGTTCAATCTATAAGAAAGACCAACATTCAGTTAATCTCTAGCTGCACTTTGGACACACAAAGAGGTTTGGGGCTCTTCCATGGATCTGCTCAAGGGCCTGGAAATCACTGGGAATATTTAGGCCAGAGCATTTTCTCCACTCTGCAGCTCAGGTCCTTCAGGTTTCACACCTGATTTTAACTAAGATGCACTGGATCCCTAAAGCTATTTCACTCTGAAAGGTGAAATCTCTTCTCCAAAATTATGGCACAGAGGCCTTCAAAGCCAAATGCTGTCACCTTCAGGGTTAAAAGCCAGTCACCTTTCAGGGAGCATGAGAGAAACAGCTGGAAAGGGCAATGACTCTGGAATGTGGCTCTCCAGAGGTCCCCTCTGCCTCCTCCTTATAATTTAACAAGATGAACCCTGAGCTCTGGAAGTGCTGAGCAGCCCGGAGTAAGAAGTGTTCATATGGGAACAATCCCCTCACCCCCAGCAGCAGGGACAGAGGGATCAGCCCCTCCAGGTGCTGCTGGAAACATTTACCTGTACTCTGGAGAAGGGTTCAATGACTCTGATCAGGTTCTGTTCCAATAAATTATCATAGAGCTTGGCCAGGTGAGTGTTTATGATGGGGTCGTCCCTGAGCTCCACCTTGTAGTCTGTCAGAGCCTGTGGGGACACGGCAGGAGGAAATCATTCCCATAGCAACAGCTCCTCAAGGTCCTCTGAGGATGAGATCCCCTCCCAGCCCAGCCCCACGGCTAATCCAATCCCTAACTTAGCTAAAAGCCAGCAGGTCACAACAGCCTCTCCTTTTATCTCCACCCTGAGGGAGCTCAGAGAGCCCCAGAGCACGACAGGAACCTGACATGGGAATCCTCTCCCTGAGCTCTGCAGCATTCCTGCTGAAACCAGGAAAAATTTAAGAAGATACACATCCCAGTGACACAGCACCTAAAGGAAAACTGCTTCTGATTTGCCTCTCCAAAAAGAAAAAATTTAAAAAAAGAAAAAAATAATTAAAAAAAGAAAAAAATAATTAAAAAAAGAAAAAAATAATTAAAAAAAGAAAAAAAAAATTAAAAAAAGAAAAAAATAATTAAAAAAAGAAAAAAATAATTAAAAAAAGAAAAAAATAATTAAAAAAAGAGGGGAAGGAAAGGGGAAGGAAAGGGGAAGGAAAGGGGAAGGAAAGGGGAAGGAAAGGGGAAGGAAAGGGGAAGGAAAGGGGAAGGAAAGGGGAAGGAAAGGGGAAGGAAAGGGGAAGGAAAGGGGAAGGAAAGGGAAGGAAAGGGGAAGGAAAGGGGAAGGAAAGGGGAAGGAAAGGGGAAGGAAAGGGGAAGGAAAGGGGAAGGAAAGGGGAAGGAAAGGGGAAGGAAAGGGGAAGAAAGGGGAAGGAAAGGGGAAGGAAAGGGGAAGGAAAGGGGAAGGAAAGGGGAAGGAAAGGGGAAGGAAAGGGGAAGGAAAGGGGAAGGAAAGGGGAAGGAAAGGGGAAGGAAAGGGGAAGGAAAGGGGAAGGAAAGGGGAAGGAAAGGGGAAGGAAAGGGGAAGGAAAGGGGAAGGAAAGGGGAAGGAAAGGGGAGAAAAAAAAGAAGAAAAAGAGGAAAAAACTGGGTTCAAGCAAGTTTACCCCCCACGCACTGAAAACGCAACCAGTTGATTGTTGGGGGTATTTCTTGATGCATTCCATCAATGTTTCCATGGTTTCCTGCTGTGGGATGTAACAGCTTCTACAACATTCCAAACCTGGCATTTCTGCCTGGTTTTTGCCCAGCCAGGCCCCATCCACTGTGTCCCTGACTCACCTTTTCAAAATCTGCCAGCGACCGGTTCTTGCTGGCCTGTGCCACACATTTTAGTGCTTCTGTCTGTGGGGAAAGAGAACCAGAGCAGGTTATTTTCTTCTGGATTCTCCTCTCAGGGTGAATATGCCAACTGTGCAGTAACCTAGGAAAGTGCTCAAACAGCAAAGCAGGAATGTTCCTTGTCACTGCCACAGGCAGAGGGAGAGCAGCTGCTGAGGGGAGGAGAAGCCAGGCAGCTGCAGGACATGACCTGAAACATCTCCAGAGGGACAAAGCACCCGGGTCTGACAGCACCAGCTGCAGGTTGGGAGTCAGTTTGATGCTGTTCTTAAGGCAAGTGCACATTTTGGCACTTGCTTAATAAACGTGGCCATTTTGGGCCCTCCAGCACAGCCACTTCTCTGCTGAGTGACAGGGGCAGGGCAGCAGCTCCTGTGGACATCCCACCATGGACAGCATCAGGGATGAGCCTTCTCTACACCCCACAAAGCAAAAGCCTCATCCCCAAACAAGCCCATTTACAGCCCACAGTGGTAATTCCAGCAGGGAACAGCAGAACAGAGCCCAAGGAGGGGGACAGGACAAGGACAGCCTGGTGCCTCTGGTGCACAAGCCCCAGGCTTCTGCTGCCCCCTCTTTTGGGACTGCCCCGTGCAGAGCCAGGAGCTGGACTGGATCCTTGTGGTCCTTTCCCACTGGGGATATTCCAGGATTGCCCCAGGGCTGCTCTCTCCCTGCTCCCCCAGCAGGAACTGCTGCTCAGGGCTGGCTCAAAGCACATCCTGGGCACAGCCAGGATCCCCTGCTCTGCGGAGGAGCCTCAGCTGCCACTCAGGGCAGAGGGATGAGGCAGGATTGGGGCTGCCCTTCCTGATCCACGAGGGATATCCCCACGTCAGACCTTTGCTCACTGAGCTCTGCTAATTCCCAATCCCCTGTGGGAGGGGAGCAGCAGCTCCCGCATCACAGCACAGCCCAGGCTGAGCACAGCCCCCGAGGGCAGCAGGATCCCAGCCTGGCACAGCCCCTGGCACCCTCTACAAGCACCCCTGAGCTGAATTTGAGGGTGGTTTTCCCAGCCTGGCAGAACAAGCAGGGGATTTCACCTCCCTGACTGCCTGAGCTGCACTGCCAGGAATGGATTCTCAGCACTGGCTACAATGAAGTAAAAGCAGCAACTCAGATTTAAGCACTGCAGCAGCTGCTGAGAGCAGGGAAACAGGAGCTGATGGCATCAGGCAGTTTGTAGCTGATGAAGAAAAGGAGGAAGGAGAAAAACAGGGAAAATGAAGGAAGCAGCCCAAATTCTCTGGTTGTGAAAATCATTTTAAGACCCTTTGAAGGCAACTGACTTCTGGCAATGACTTCTGGCAATTTAATCAGTTCTGGATCTCGTTCAGGACACTCAGGAGTGATGGGTATTTTGGTATGACAAGAGTGAAGTGTTTGACAAGAAGAATGAGGCAGCACTGAGGTAAGAGGAAGATAGAAAGGGTTAAATTTCTGTACCTGTCTTCCTGCATACCGCAGAGCAAGCTTCCCACTCACTAATGCTTGCACATCTTCTGGGCTGCAGACAGAGGGGAGGGAGCAGAGGAATTACACAGAGCATTTATACAGGAACACGGTCACCTTAAACCCCAGAGCACCTCAAAAATCCCCGACTGACAGCAAAGAACTACAACCCAAATATCACCACATCAGGAGCACTGATCAGGTGATAAAGACACTGTTGAGCCCATTAATTCAGAGTCCCATCAACAAAAAGCCCTTCCCCTGGAAATGCAGGCAGAGTTCTTCCCAGAACCATCTGGCACCTACCTGTTGAGCATGATTTTGCACAGCAGCATGTATTTCAGAGCAGTGATGGCTTTGGGGTTGTCAATTGAATCATTGCCCTCAAATGCCTCATAAAAATATGAATAGGCTGTTTTCCAGTCCTTCTCTTCTGCTGCATGGATAATACCTGGGAGAGGCACAAACAGGTTAATTCTGAGCATGGCTGGGAGAGGACACAACAATTTGGTTGTTCAGGGCTTTATCTATGACTTCAGTGAAGAGAAACCTTTCCTCCTGTGCTCCCCTTGCCTCATGTCTAGCAGAAGAAAATCCACAACCTCACTTACAAGGACATTTTTAGACAGACAAGCTTGGGGCACTTCAGGTGAGTGCCTGCAAAGTGGGTCAGGAACAATGTGTAATGGGCCAGGAGCACAGAGTGAGGCTGCAACTGCAGTACCTGGGGAGCTGATGGACCCTCCACCACTGGCAGCTTTCAAAACTGGCCTGAAAAGTGTCAGGAACAAAGCTGATGCCACCTGAGGCAGAACTGGTGATATCCTGAGGCCCCACTATTGTATTTGTAGGGCCCCCATGGCAGGAAGGAATGATGCACCTGACTCCATGTTCTCAGAAGGCCAATTTATTGTTTTATGATACTATATTATATTAAAGAATACTAAACTATACTAAAGAATACAGAAAGGATACTTACAGAGTGCTAAGAAAGATAGCATTAACATAATAATAATAATAATAATAATAATAATAATAATAATAATAATAATAATAATAATATATTAATATAATATTAATATATTTATATATTGTAATATTAATATATTAATATTACAATTATTAATGCTGGTTATATATTATATTATATATTATATTATATTATATTATATTATATTATATTATATTATATTATATTATATTATATTATATTATATTATATTATATTATATTATATTATATTATATTATATTATATTATATTATATATATATTATATTAATATAATGAAAACTTGTGACTCTCTCCAGAGTCCCAACACAGCTTGGTCCTGATTGGCCAAAGAGTGAAAACAACTCCCAGCAGAATCCAATGAAACAATCACCTGTGGGTAAACAATCTCCAAACACATTCCAAAGGAGCACAACACAGGAGAAGCAAATCAGATAATTATTGTTTTCATTTTCTCTGAGGCTTCTCAGCTTCCCAGGAGAAAAATCCTTTTTTTTTCAGAAAATGTGAATGTGACAGCCCCACCAAGCATCACTTTCTATGATTCTCTCAGAAAACACAAGTATCAGACAAATGATGTGTCAGGACAGTCCTGGGTGCTGTCCTGGAGGCCTCACCTGACTGCATGTCCAGTGCTGCCTGCAGCTTGGGGGGACAGTAGATGGCATTGGCTGTAGTCCTGGCCGAGGTTAAGGCTGCTCTTGCTTTTGGCAGATTGCTCAGGGCATGGTAAGTCTTGCTCTCTAGGAGCTGCACTTCCACCAGCAGTGCCTTGTCATCCATCTTCTTCAACTCCCTAAGCAGCTGGGAGCCTGGCAGAGGGCAAGGACAGCACTGTGAGCTGCTCTGTGTCATCAGCACCCACACAAAGCACCCACAAAACACCCACCCAAAGCCTCTCCAGGGGCCATCTGTGACAGTGTTCACAGGGGTCCCAGGATGAGGGAAGAGACGAGGATCTGACTCCATGTTCCAGAAGGCTGATTTATTATTTTATGATACATATTATATTAAAACTATACTAAAAGAATAGAAGAAAGGATTTCATCAGAAGGCTGGCTAAGAATAAAAAAAGAAGGAATGAATAACAAAACCTTTTGTCTTGGACAGAGAGTCCAAGCCAGCTGCCTGTGATTGGCCATTAATTAGAAACAACCACACGAGACCAATCCCAGATGCACCTGTTGCATTCCACAGCAGCAGATAACCATTGGTTACATTTTGTTCCTGAGACCTCTCAGCTTCTCAGGAGGGAAAATCCAAGGAAAGGATTTTTCAGAAAATATCATGGCTACAGCCATCCACCCCCCCCAGCAGCCAGGGCCTTCAGGGAGGGACCTGAGGCTCACACAACCTGGCCTTCCTAGGAAAAGCAAGGGAGAGGGAATGATGGGGGTACAGTGGCAGGCCACAGCAGGAGGATGAAGCAGTTTTGTGCCAGAGGTGGGGTGTGGGCAGCACAGTGCCCTGGAGGGGATGAGCAGCTGGGATGGTCACCCTGACACCTGTGCCCAGGTGATTTCCCTCTGCTGCACAAGTGCCCCCTTGGCAACACGGAGCACTCTCAAGAAACTCCTGAGAACGAGGGATGAGGAAGGAATGATTTCACACAGAACATCTGCAGGTCAGATTTAGGAGGCAGGAAGGGACAGCCTAGGAAATGTCAGGACAAGCTGCCACATCACAGCTTTGTGAGAAAAGAATGAGCAATCCTAGAGGAAACTTGTCTCCTAAAATCCTCCTCCTCCCTTGCTGTGCTCAGGAGCTGATAACCAGAGATGAAACTCGCCAGGAACAAAAGGATTCTCACCAGAAACATCCCTGAGAGACCCTGCCTGCACCTACTCCCATGGCCACAGCCAGCTCCTCAGCCACACAGAAATGCTGTGCACAGCACTGACAGCCTGACAGGGCACCAGAGCCTGCCCCAGAGGTACAGACCTTCCACACTCCCCAGGCTGTCCCACCACCAGCCAAGGGATTAAATTAATTAAGCACAGCTTTGGAGTCAGGTTAAACCTGAGTTCATTACCTACCCCTATGCAAATGAGTTCTAATTCCATCCTGAATTCCATGAACTCAATATTCTGATGAGACACGTGTCACCCAGGGGATTCTGGACACGACACTGGCTCATGCCAGCACAGAGGTTAAGAAGTTCTAGGTGCCAGGTGAGCAGTTCAGGCTGTGGCCCTGGCAGAGCAGGCTGTGCAAACACCCCTCAGACAGCTTAAACCTCACTTGAACCTTAAATCTCAATTACAGCTTAAGCCTCACTTACAGCACTGCAGTCATTTGCAAAATGAGCACTTGAAAAGCACCAGGGGAGCTGCAGGAGGTCCTGCTTTACTCTGCTTTGGGGCAGAGCAGGAGTTCACTGGTTCATTTCCATCCCTTGGGTGGTGCAGGGGCAAATTCTTAAAGCCTCCCTAAGACCTTGGCTAATGACACCCACAGAGGTTTTGCCATTTCCTGGTTTTACTGGGGCTGTGTTTGACCAAATTGGAAAAAAAGCTCTTTTCTCCCTTCAGCCTCTGTGGCCACAGCAGAATATTCCAGAAGGTTCCAGCAGGAGCCAAACCTGTGGCCTTCAGCTGGATACAGCTCCCAAAATTATCTGCAATGAACAAATCACAGAATCCCAGAGTGGGTTGGGTCGGAAGGGCCCTTAAAGCTCATCTCCACTCTCAAATGGGCAGGGACACCTGCCAGGTTGCTCCAAGCCCACCTAAACTGGCCTTAGGCCCATGTGAGGTGGGTAAGGATGGTGAAACAGAGAACAAAGACACCTCTAAGAGCTGTCATCACCCAGCTACAGCAGAAGGTGCCAGAACTGCACCAGCCCTGAGAAATTAAGACCCAAATCCTGCAAAACCTCTCAAGGAACGTGAGACAGGTGCTGGCTTTCCTTGGCAGGAGTAAATGAAAAGCAAAGATTTACCACCACCTAGTGGGAGCCTCACCTAGCTGCAGAGCTTCTTGGTACCTCTTGGTGTCAAAGTAGAGAGAGACCAGCCTCGCCTGGAGAACAGAAAAGGAACTGCTGTGAGGAAACCAGAACAGATTTGTTTTGTAAAATGAACTTTTGTATTCTTCTCTGCACAAACTCCATTAATCTGTGATTGTCACATTGTGTGGTCCAGTCGTGCAAGGCCTCCTGCACAAGGAGTAAAACCCTGCATTTTAAAGAGAATTTCAGTGTAATGAATGCCCTCCCCTGTCACAGAGAAAGATCTGAACAGCACACAAGTGCTCTACTTTTACAGGTGTTAAATATGCCAAGGGGATGATGCTGCTCCCCATGTTTGGGATGTGGCACCTACCTCCAGAGCCTGACGAAGGAAAGTCCTTTTCTCTGATTTGGCCCATTCAATACACTCTAAACACAGGTCAACCTTGAAGGGAGAAGAAAGAATTCAGTCAATTCTAGACATTTTCTTTGTCAGTGCCCAGCCCAAATGCCTCCCAACAACACCAGAGGTGTCAAATGGAGGCATTTGGGGTAGGCAGTAAAAGCTCTCCCAGAGTTTAAACCCACAGTCGTGGTGTATTTTCAATAAAGAAAAATAAATTTTATGTGCTTCAGGACCTAGATAGATCAAGTAATCTGTATAAAGGAGCAGAGGTGCTGGGCTCTGCTTTGGGGGCCTCATCCATCATTTCAGAGCACAGCAAAGACACTCAGAATCTTCCCATGTTTTCAGGCTGAGACTCCCTTGATGGATAAAGCAGAACTGCTCCATCTCAGATATTATTTTCTCTTATCTGGCCCATAACACACACTAAGACACCCTGTTGTGCCAGGCTCAGGAGCTGCTCTTCCCAAAACCTCTGGATTGCAGCTCAACCCTGCAGGCCTTGTCAGTTCCTCCTCACTGCTTATTAAACGTGAACATTTTATGAAAAGCCATTATGAAGTCTCAATTTATTACAGGGTGATAGCAGGAGCATTAGGAGCTGGAGAACTCTCCAATTTCACTGCTTTACTGGGCTCCTGGGAGCACTCTGGATGTGAGCTACCCTAAGGAAGCAGACAATCCTCAGAACATTTCTGAAAGGATTTGAGATTGATGCATCAAGGATCTCACAGGTTGATGTCATCTTTCCTTAAGGTTTTGGGGTTGGCTTCAGAATATGCTCTAAAATTACTATTTTTACTGACTTTTTATTATTTCCATCACCATTACACCAACCTGTTCCTCCTCTGCAACTGCATTTGAATGCTGTCCTTCACACCAAATTACCTTGAGAAAAGCCTGCAGCTGCTCATTTTCTCCTGACACTTTTGGGAGTTCTCCGTTCTCACCTGAACACCTCACCCCATCTCCCCTGAGCTCATCTGTTAAAGAAAGAGGGGAGAAATATTCTGCCATTCCTCACCCACAAGGAGACTGAGCAGCCAACAGGGGACATTGCCTGGGCTACCTGCACGAGAGGATGACAGTTCTAATTTGGGTAATTTTGGGTAATTTTGTGCTAATTTAGCTAATGAGAATGTCACCTGCCCCTCAGCATGGCAGAACCTCTCCAGCCTGCAATGTGCCAGTCCCAGTGCAGGTTTCAGGTGGGTTTTGTCCCTAACCTGCTGCTCAGACCCCTCCTGTGCCAGCACAGCCTGGAATCACTCCCAAGGTGCTCCTGTCCTAATCCTGCTCCCAAAAAAAAAACAATTGGGGAAAAAAAAAAAAAGAAAAACTGAGACAACAGTATGCTATGGAGCTGGTGAGAATGGAGTGAATCCTAACTGGGCACTGTCTCAGGTTTTCTGCTGGGGGAGTTCATCCCCTGGTAGCTGCCAAACCCTTTCCACTCCCATTTCAGGAGTAACTTTTGTGTCTCTGTGCAGTGAAACACCACCCCAGCAGTGTCCAGCTGCAATCCTGACCAGCTCCTGGACACCCCCCCAGCAGTGGCTCCTGCAGTTCTGTGCCATCCCACAGCACCTGCACCATTCCTGCTCCAAGCTCCCTGGGAACACATTCCCAACACTGATCACACTACAGAATACTCCCAGTGCTGCACTTACAACCACTGAGGTTGGAAAAGCTCTCTAAGATCAGAGTCCAACCATCCCCCCAGCACTGACCCATGTCCCCAAGTGCCACCTCCACAGGGCTTTTAAATCCTTCCAGGGACAGGGACCCCACCACTGCCCTGGGCAGCTGTGCCAGGGCTGGACAATCCATTCAGTAAAGCAATTTTCCTTAATATCCAATCTAAACCTCTCCTGGCCCAACTTGAGAAGCAACAAGAATCTAAGACAAATGCCTATAGTGAGAATCACTCCTAAACTGCAGCAGGGAGAGACCTGCAGAAAAAAAACATGGTTATAAATTCAATTATCTGATGTTTTATTTATAAAATACATCCAAATGCATTAAAACTCTGCTTCCTGACATGAATAATTCTTCAGTGAGAAGCAAACTAGGTCAGATAATGGTGTTGCAGGCTTTTGAGGAACAGCCTGGTGCTGCAGCCTCACCTCCTGTCCTGTGGCTGCCTCCATGTCCAGGAAGAGGTCGAGCAGGGAGCGCACCAGGCGTGCAGCCTTGGCCTTGCTGATGGAGTTCAGGAAGGGCCTCACATACTTCAGGAGTCCTCCCAGCTCTGCAAAAACCCAAAACATCAGATGCAACCCCCAGCCAAGCGCTGAGCCCAGCTGGAGCAGCCACACATGGCATGTCCCAGCAGGATCTGTCACAGCAAACGTTCCCCAAGTGGGGATTTATCACAGCAAACGTTCCCCAGGTGGTTTTTCAGCATCACCCAGAGGACAGAGTGACAAATGCCACCTGCAGGGAGCCCTGGAGCAAACAGGGGCTGCACAGGGACTGGGGCTGCAGCCTCACCCCAGCACTGCCTGCCACTGCAGCTCCCCCCAGCTGTAACTGCCCCAGCATTAAAATATAAGGATTTGTTAAATGCTCTGAGATTTTTCTATAAAATCAGGGAGGGAGTTTATCGAGTTTATCATTTAGGTGTGTTTTTAGGAACTCACAGTTTCATGCTTTGATCTGCCCCACCCAGCCAAGCCCAGGATGTTGGATCCACCTTGTGCTCCACCACTGGAAAATCATATTCCTTAACACTCCAACTCCACCTTTATCTGATCAGCTCTGACCTCCCTTAACTACATTTCTCTTCTAAGTCTCCTCATTAATTCACAGTTATAAAACCTGTCTTTATAAGAGGTGGGAAAAGGAAATGCCTTTTTTAATAGAGAAGCACTGAAGTTGTCATAGCCAGGGAGCAGAGGAATGTGGCAGTCACAGCACAGCAGCTCCAGCACTCAGAGGCACCAAGGAATGTTGGACGTGGTGGAAGTGCAGAGCACAAGTGAAAAGTCTCCTACAACAAACACCACGTGGTTTTGGGGAGGTCCTGGACAGGGCTGCTCCCAGTTTGGGAAGATGATCCTGCAGGGGCAGGGTTCAGTGCTGACTCATCAGCACCAGGGCTGCACACTGAAATCACAGCTCTCTCTGCCCCAGATTTCCAAGTCTCACCCAAATATCAGGTGGATCTCACACTACTGTGTTTACAAGGTTCCACAGAAAATCAAGACAAAGCTGGGAATGACTAATTCAGAAATCTTCTACACCAAACTGGTACTGAATCAAAACTAAAATAAGAGATTAGTCTAATTTTATTTCAATTAGTATATGGAGGAGTATCAGGAGAATTTCAGTTTGGAAGGATTCCAATAAAAACAAATGTAAACAAGGGTTCCTCTGTATTTCATTTAGCAGTAATGCAAAAGAATGCTAATGCTAATTGTTATGAGAACATCTTATTAATATCTACAAATTATTCTGCATATTTTTGATTTTCTAACCTATTTACTTAAAGTTTAATCAAGCCTGATACACCTTATTTATCACACCCTAAACATGTAGAACTCACTTTTTCCAATCACTCACAGTGATCACAGAATCCCAAAATGGTTTGGGTTGGAAGGGACCTCAAAGCCCACCCAGTGCCACCCCTGCCATGGCAGGGACACCTTCCACTATCCCAGGCTGCTCCAAGCCCTGTCCAACCTGGCCTTGGGCACTGCCAGGGATCCAGGGGCAGCCCCAGCTGCTCTGGGCACCCTGTGCCAGGGCCTGCCCACCCTCCCAGGGAACAATTCCCAATTCCCAATATCCCATCCAACCCTGCCCTGTGGCAGTGGGAGCCACTCCCAAGTCATGTCCAAGTCCCTCTCCAGCTCCAGGAGCCTGTTAAGGCACTGGAAGATTTCTAAACATCCAAAGTGCAGATTTAGAACAAACAGAACTTAACTCAAGTGTGATCCTCAGCTTTAATTCCCAAAACTGCAGAGCAGGAGACCCTGAGCCCAGCAAAGCACCAACCCAGAGCCCAGCAAAGCACAAACCTGAGCCCAGCAAAGCACCAACCCTGAGCCCAGCAAAGCACCAACCCTGAGCCCAGCAAAGCACCAACCCTGAGCCCAGCAAAGCACCAACCCTGAGCCCAGCAAACCACCAACCCTGAGCCCAGCAAAGCACCAACCCTGAGCCCAGCAAACCACCAACCCTGAGCCCAGCAAACCACCAACCCTGAGCCCAGCAAAGCACCCAGAGCCCAGCAAAGCACAAACCCTGAGCCCAGCAAAGCACAAACCCTGAGCCCAGCAAAGCACAAACCCTGAGCCCAGCAAAGCACCCGGACTCAGTACAAGAACACCACAGGGTGCTCTGTGCCACACCTGCTCCCAGAAAAGTTTCATTTTCTCTCTGCCAGAGTATAAACAGGCAGCTTTTTCTACACTTAAGGTGCAGCTACTTGCACACCTCAGATTGCAACCTGCAGGCAGCCTTCACTCCACAAGGAACCTGCTCTCCACGACTCTTCCCACACCACCCAGTTCTGGGGTTTATTTAATCTCCAGTACAAGTCCTGGATGCAAATCCCAATCATTTTAATGCAAGGCAAATGCTTTGGTCTCAAACACAGCAAACAAACAAGCACAATCCAACACATCAGTTGTGCACAGAGCTCCTCTCCAGCATCTGCTGGGAGCTGGGAAAGGTGGGCTCTGGATTTAATTGAGGCTCTCCAAGATCCATCAGCTCCCAAGCAGTACCAGGAACCCTCCTCCTGTGCATCCCTGCCTCCCCCAGCTCCTCAGGACCAGTGGGATCAGTCCCAACTCACTCTTTCCCACAGGAACTGCAGAACAAAGAAGGAAAACTCCAGTGGAACACACTGCACTGTTTATCATCCCACTGATGTGCTCCAGAGCTGCCCCAGAGCTCCCCAGAAAGCAGAGCCCAAGTCAACAGCTGGAATGCAGCTGTGCATTCTGCAAACTCCACATTGAGCCAGGCAGCCTCAAAGTTCCCACAGAAATTTCTCTCTCCTACCAACGTAACCATCAACTATTTTTAGGATTTTATTTTTCTAAAGAAAATGCAATGCCTGGTAAAGGGGTGGGATTGACAGCTCTGCAGGAGTGATGAGCAGCAGCTCTGGAAAATGAAGCCTGCAGCTCATCCTCAGCTAACACTGCACACATCCAAATTCCCAATCCCAGTTATTCCAACCCTACAGTTCTGTGAAATGCTGTAAAAATCTGGAACTGTCACAAAGAAAAGTAATCAATCTACAAGTTTAGTAACCAATCTACAATTTTATCTGCTTGATAAAGGTGAAGGATTGAAGGAGGTCACTTGCATTACTGTTATTTTTGTAAACAAAGGCTGCAGTTCAGTAGAGTCACAGAATCTTGGAATGGTTTGGGTTGGAAGGGACCTTAAAGCCACCCAGTGCCGTCCCTGCCATGGCAAGGACACCTTCCACTATCCCAGGCTGCTCCAAGCCATGTCCCCCCTGGCCTTGGGCACTGCCAGGGATCCAGGGGCAGCCCCAGCTGCTCTGGGCACCTTGTGCCAGGGCCTGCCCATCCTGCCAGGGAACAATTCCCAATTCCCAATCTCCCATCCAGCCCTGCCCTCTGGCAGTGGGAGCCATTCCCTGTGTCCTGCCCAAGTCCCTCTCCAGCTCCTGGAGCCCATTAAGGCACTGGAAGGTTCCTAAACATCCTAAAATGCAGATTTAGAACAAACAGAACTTAATTTATCCCCTTCCAGGGACAATGCAGCCACCACCTCTTTGGCCACTGGAATTCCTCAAACCTGTCCAAGAAGTTCCACTGGCTAAAACCAAACCCTGTGCAGTGAAAGCCACAGGATGAAATCCCAGTGTGAGCCCAGCACTGGGGGCTCTGGGGGCAGCTGTACCTGGTGATGGTGCTGCTGCCCCTGACCTGTCACTCCTACCCAGAAAGGTGACAGGAGGGGAAGGGCCAGAGCCCTTCCCACAGCTCCAGCAGCACCCTAAGCCAGGGCACCCTGTCCTTCATCCCCACAACTCCAGAAAACACCTCCAGGTCCTGCTGATCTCCCTCTGAGCTGCACACACACAAGCAGAGTGGCTTCTGAATGGCTTCTGAATGGCTCTAAGTCCATTTTCTTCCCTCCAGAACTCACTCTGCAGTTATTGGTGCCTTTAATAGACCACAAACACATTCCATGTTTGCCCCCTCACAGACATAAGCTTGATGAGTTAACAGTGTTACTTTCAATTCCTCAGCCTTCCCCTTGAAAGAAAATAAATCTATCAATCACCACCCTCTGGGAAAACCCTGGAGCTCTTTATCCTTGTGCCAAACTTCAGCTCCAACTCAACCCTGCAGAGCTGAGGAGGCCACAAGAACTCTGCCCTCACCAGCAGCACATCCACACTGACCTGGAGAAACTCTGATTTCCCCCTTTTCACCCAAACACACATCTCCCCTGCTGCAGCCCTGTTTGGTGATCTCTGCTGAGCAAAGAGCAGGGTGCAAAGGGCACTGGCACAGCACAGACACCCACAGAGCTCCTGACCTCAGCCATGAAAGGGGTATTGGCACAGCAGCTTCCTCTGCCCTGCAGGAGCAGGAAAACCTCGTGGTGGAGGGGTTTGCTTTTCCCCAGACACCCCAAAAGCAGCCCCCAGCAGGAATCAGAGGAATTACCTGAGTGAGGTGACAAGGACAGCACCTCTCAGGACCAGTCAGCCCTGTCCAAGTGCCACCCACAGTGGGACCTGGGCTGGAATGCCCAGCCCAACAGGAGTTTCCCAGGGGGACACCAAGGGACATTTCACAACAGACACAAACTGTGGCCTGGAGCCGTGGCTGAGCCCTCGGGAACCTTCCATGAGCTGCTCTGAAATCAGTGGTGTCCCCTTCAGTGGGACTGAACCTGCTGCTGGGTGCTTTCCCCATCCCAGAGGAAACATTTCCACAGAACACTCTGGGCATGGACACAGAGTGTCCTGAAATGCTCCAGGGGAAAGGTACAGCCCCAAACCGCTGAGTGCAAAACAACCAAGTGCTGCCTTGAGCTCTCCAGGAAACAGGAGCAGACTCCAAATCATCACTGAACAGAGAACTCAACTCCATCCCTGTCCCCTCACACACTCACAATAGAGGGACTGTCCCCTGCAGAGCTGGACAGGGGCTGCTGATGTAATGGCCAGCAGATAAATCAATTGATTGTGACAGGAGCTGCTGGTAAGAAAATATTTCATGGGACAAACTTCCCATTTGAAACCAAGCAGGAGACACCTCTCATCTCACACAGAACAACTTAGCAAAACTTCAGTCACCCACACTGAAACAGCCCCACATCAAAGGCCACAGACTGAACTGTGCACTGTTTGGAGCACTGGGCCAAGCAACAGCAGATTAATATTTATGTTCTTTACTTGGTTTTTAGTTTCTGTCCTGTCTGAGAGAACATTTCCTGCCAAAAGCTGTTTTTCCAGCTATCCCACTAAGTAAGGAGATAAATGCACTGGCTGCAGGATCTCCTGCCTGTTACCTCAATTCCTGATTTCAGGCTCACCTTCTGCCTGCCCAGTCTTGGCCAGCAGTGACCCCAGCTCCAGGATGCTCTGCTCTTTGACTTGCACTGCTTCCTCATCGTTTTCCTGGACATCACGTTTCACTGGGGAGAGAAAGAGCAGGAAAGTTGCCTTTAGTGGTGTTTGAGGTGGAAACCAGCCCTGCTGCTCAGCTCCTGGATGTGTGCCCCAAGCAGGACCTGCTCCAACAGGCACCAGGGAGCTCAGCCTGGCCCAAGAGCTCTGGGAAGTTTAAATCCAGTGCAGGGAAGTTTGCAGTGCTCTGTCTGTGCTCCACAGGGGTTTTACCAGCCCACAAACCCCTCTGCTCACTCCAGCTCCAGGTTTGAACAATCTGAGCTTGTCCTGCTGTGCAAGTGTCACTAAGAACCAGCATCGCCCACCAGAGCACACTGGAGCCAAATGAGAGACATTTAATGGCATTTCTGGGGTTGGACACTCCACTCTGGGATTGCTGATGCTGCTGCTTTGTGTATCAAGCTGAGATCCCATGGACAAAGTGCAGCACAAGCAAAGTGAGGTGGGTACAGCCCTCCCCACTCTGGTGTCACACCTGCTGCCACTGCTGAGTCCTGGCAGTGCCACCACCCTCTGCTCCGAGGCAGATAAAGGGACAAGTGACAGCCAGCAGCACAACCCCAGCTCCATGTGAGTTATCCAGCACACAGCGCCCTTCCCTCCCTGCCACCACCCCCAGCACAGGGAGCTGCTCCAACTTCCACACAAACAAAACCAAAACCCCGGCTCCAGGGAACTGCAACTGCGGCTCTCACCCCTCTAATTCCCTACTAAAGTGAAAGAACCTTGCTCTGAAGGAGAAAAACATCACAGCAACACTGCCCGGGCCACTCCTGACACTGCCGCCCACACCAGGGGCTGAGTCCGGACTGAGCCCGACCCCGAGAGCGGCACCGCCTGTGAGCAACGAGCAAAACACCGCGGGACAAACAGACACAGCTCTGAGAGCCGGGCAGCACCGGCAGCTCCAGCGGGGACACTCGGAAACTTCTCCCGACACGGGTGGGGACAGCGGGGGTGACATCCCCGCAGAGGTCACCAGAACCAGGCACTCCTGCTGTACCCAGCAGTGCCGAGCTCGCCCCAGCCCCGCGCGGTGCCCACACCCCCCAAAGCACCGAGCGCCCCCCGAAGGGGCCCGGGCTGGGAGAAGCGAACCCCGAGGGAGCTGCTCCGGTCAGGAGCGGAGCTCGGCCGCGGCTCCGGGCGGGTCAGCACCGGCGAAACGGCAGCGCAAACATCGGAGCCCCCGGCCTAGGGCACGGCCGGACCGGGCCGTGACACCGCGCCCCGAACCGCCCCGACACCCCGCGCTACCGGCACCGGTAGGGTCCGATCGGGGCTCCCGAGCCGGCGCGTTCATTCCAGCGGGACGGGGAGGAGCGGCCGGCCCGGCTCCGGGGCTGCTCCGAGCGGCTCCGCGGGCACGCACCGGGCACCGGCTCCCGGAGCGCGGCCCCCGCTCCGCCCCGCACCGACGGCTCCTGCCGCCCGTGCCTCCACGTGCGGGGGCCGCCGCCGGTGCCGTCCCGGCGCGGGGTAGCGCCGCGGGGCCGGGCCCAGGCCGCGCTCCCGCCCGGCGCGCACGGTGAGTCAGCAGCGGCGGCGGCGCGGGGCTCGGCGCGGCGCGGGCGGCGGCGGGGCGCGGGCGGCGCGGGCGGCGGGCCGGCGCTCACCGATGGAGTGCAGGATGCCGATGGAGGCCTCGCGGTCGGTGGAGAGCAGGGACTGCGCGCGCTGCAGCTCCAGCACCGCCGCCGCCGCCATCTTGCCGCTCCTCCGCCTCGCCGCCAGCACGGAAGCGGCGCCGCGGCCACGCCCCTTCCGCGCGCGCGGCATGCTGGGAACTGCAGTCCCGGCGCGCGGGCGGCGGAACGAGCGGGGAG
Organism: Diglossa brunneiventris; assembly: GCA_019023105.1. Classification (NCBI taxonomy): domain Eukaryota; kingdom Metazoa; phylum Chordata; class Aves; order Passeriformes; family Thraupidae; genus Diglossa; species Diglossa brunneiventris. The sequence continues at coordinate 1,619,491 of CM032379.1, read as the reverse complement.
TGCGGAGGGGCGGGGCTGGAGGGCGGGGTCTGCTGAACCACGCCTGCGCAGAGCGAAGGGGCGCGGAAGGGGCGTGGCCTGATGAGCTGTTTCGGTGACTGGGGCGTGGTCTGTTTGGGGGCGTGGTCTGGAAGGGGCGGGGGGCAGCGCGAGGCTGAGGCGGTGACGCGTAAAGGGGCGGGGCTTTGGGCGGGGTCTGCGCCCGGCACATCGCGAGGATTGAGGCGTGGTCTGGGCTGGAGGCGTGGCTTTGGCCAGGGGGCGTGGCAGGCGAAGAGCGCGAGGGCCATGGGGCGTGGTCCCGGGAAGGGGCGGGGCCTTTCCATAGGCGGGAAGACGCCGTGGATGTGGGCGTGGTCTGTGGTAAGGGTGTCGTCATTTACGGGCGTGGCCGCTGAATGGGCGTGGTCAATGGGCGTGCCCGGTGTCTCTCGCGGGGGCCCGCGGGAGTCGCGTCGCCGGGAAGGCGCGGGGGACGCCGGGCCCGGGGCCCCGAGCGGGACCTGCGCGGCTCCCGGGGCACCGGGAAAGGCGCTGGGGCTGGGAGGAGCCGTGGGGGTCCCGCCCGGAGCATCCCCAGCCGTGGGTCCGGGGCTGGAGGGGGCACGTCCTGCTGGGGTCCCCGAGGAGCCCTCAGCGCCCCGGACAGCCCCGGGAAGGGAGAGAGCCCAGCAGGGCCAGGGCACCTCTGCGGGATCCTGTCCCTGTGTCCTGGGGATAATACTGTCCCTGTGTCCCCAGGAAGGATCTTGTCCCTGTGTCCTTGTCCCTGTGACCCCAAGGGGATCCTGTCCCTGTGTCTCCGAGCAGGACCCTGTCCCCAGCCCCACAAGGGGGACCCTGTCCCTGTGTCCCTGTGCTGCCCCTGCAGGGGCACAGGCTGGGGGCACACCCGGCCTTGCACCCTCAGCTGGTCAGGAAACAGCCCCAGATCGCACTGAGCCCCCAGAGCCACCCACGGCCAGCCTGTCCTGCTGTGTCCCCAGCAGGCCAGGACCAGCAGCCCCAGAGCGGCCCCTTCTGCCGCTGGAAAGGCCAGTTCAATCCCTGAAGGGGTCAGGTTTATATCAAATGGGGAATAAAGCCAAAACCCTGCCCGTGGGGAGTCATGTCACTGTGGGATCCCCCAGGAGGGATCATGGTGGGATCCCAATGTCGCTGTGGGATGCCCCAGGAGGTGCCAGCCCTGGGGACAGGCACAGAGAGGTGGCACCACTGCCCCCTTCAGCAGCCAGGTTTTGGTGCCCAGCAGACGATGTTTGATGGGTCAGGGGTGTCTGTGGGGGGCTCAGGGGGCCGTTCCCCCTCCCCTGCCTCCCTGCAGTGGGGAAAGCCCAGGGAGCAGCCCTGGGATCCCTGGCTCTGAGACTGATCCAGGCACCCCCAGCTCGTCACAGCGATGGCAGCCAGGTCCTGCAGCCGCAGGATGGAGCCAGCCCTGTGCTCCTCCAAACACCACCTAAGAAAACTCTCAAAAATAGAGGCATTAAAGCCCCAAAATGGGCTTCAGGCAGGAAATGGAGCAGGGATTTTGATGAAGGAAAAGCCAGGGACCTGTGGGTGAACCTCAGGGTCCATGAGCAGGATTCTGTGTGCACCAGGCACATCCTGGCATTCTGGGGAGTCTGCCCATCCTGGCACTGAACCTGCCCCTGGATTTAATGAACTCACCCCAAAAAAGAACATTAAACAGGTTTTGAACCCCACATTCATCCCTGAAACCCAGCGGGCACAGGGTGAGTATGGTGGCACAGGGTGGTGCAGGCAGAGACACGGTCTGTCCATCCATCCATCCATCCATCCATCCATCCATCCATCCATCCATCCATCCATCCATCATCCATCCATCATCCATCCATCATCCATCCATCCATCCATCCATCCATCCATCCATCCATCCATCCATCCATCCATCCATCATCCATCCATCCCTCCATCCATCTATCCTTCCCTTCCCAGAGGAGGCAGACAAAGGCAAGCAGGTCATTTGCCATACTGGGGGGTGATTTCTTTCCCTTTATTAATAATAATGACAACAACTAATAAAAATAATGAATAATTAATAAAAAGTGGGAGATTGGGCCAAGGGAGTCATTTGTCCAACCTGAAGCAGCAGTTTTGGGGTAAAAGGAATGGAAACAGGGAGTGGGGTCAGGCAGTGTCATGGTCCTGGCTGTGCAGGGGTTAAACCCTGATGGGGGAATTCTGAGTTTTGGGGTGTCCTCTGATGGGTGGCCCGGGTGCCATGGAGGAGCACTCCCAGTTTTCTCTTTTCGGGGTTCCACTCCCCCTTCCCCTGTCACCGGTTTCCCCCATTCCATCTCCAGAGGGGCAATTAGGGCTGGCTCAGGGGGGCTGAGCTGGGCACGGAGGAGGGGGCACCCCAAGGTCCCTGCAGTGGTGGCTCCTTCACCCCCCGGACAGGGCAGGGACAATCAGTGACCTCTCGACCATCGTGGCCCTGACTGTGGCTGCGCCCCCCAGGACCAGAGTTAGCACCGGGACCGAGCTGGGGCCGGGCTGGGGATCCCCAGCAGGGGGAAAGTGACCCCCTGAGGGGCACCCACAGCCCGAGGCTGTGAACGAGTGTCCCTGGCGTGTCCCTGGGCTTTGCACACACGTGTGGGACAGGTCGGAGTGGGTGGCACGCCCCATGGGCACGGGGGTGCCTGGGAACCCTCCACACACGCTCCAGGCAGGTGGGGAGCCCCTGCACACAGCTCTGCTCTGCCTGCACATCCCTCTCCCCCCTGCACGACCCCCTCGCCCCCTCCCCCCTCCCGCTCCCGCCCCATAATCGGCTCCAGCTGCACAAACATTCCCGCACCCGGAGCCGCCGCCGCCTCCGGAGCCGCCCCCGCGCCCGCCCGGACCCTCCCCCGAGCCCCCTCTGGGCCCCCCGGGCCGACCCTGCCCCGGCCAGGGCAGCTGCAGAACCGCGGGGCAGCCCCGGGCAGAGCCCCGCGGGACAGGGCGGGGAGGGGTCCTGGGGGGCGCGGGGGACCGTGTCCATCCATCCTGTGTCCATCCATCCTGCCTGTGTCCATCCATCCTGCCTGTGTCCATCTATCCTGCCTGTGTCCATCTGTCCATCCCATCTGTGTCCATCCATCCTGTCTGTGTCCATCCACTCATCTATCCATCCATCCTGCGTCCATCCATCCATCCATCCACCCATCCATCCATCCTGTGTCCATCTGTCCATCCCGTCTGTGTCCATCTGTCCATCCCGTCTGTGTCCATCCATCTATCCTGTCTGTGTCCATCTGTCCATCCCGTCTGTGTCCATCCATCCTGAGCCTACTCATTCTACAGATCTGTGTCCATCCACTCCATGTCCATCCACCTCACATCCACCCGTTCCACACACATGCATCCATTGATGTCCATCCACCCATCCATCCATTCCATGTCCATCCATCACATCTGTGCCCACCCACCTTGTGTCCATCCATCCATCCATCCATCCATCCATCCATCCATCCATCCATCCCACCCATCCATCCATCCACCATCCATCCATCCATCCATCCATCATCCATCCATCCATCCATCCATCCATCCATCCATCCATCCATCCTCTGTCCATCTATCCCTCCCTGTCCATCCATCCATCCATCCATCCATCCATCCATCCATCCATCCATCCATCCATCCATCCATCCATCCATCCATCCATCCATCCATCCCCATCCATCCACCCATCCCCATCCATCCCTTGTCCATTCACCCAACGCTCTCTGGATGGGCCCTGGATGTTGGTGGGGTCTCACTCTCACCTATCCCAGCTTCTCCCTGAGGTGCACCAGAATGCAGCTGGGAGCCCGTGCCCACCCACCCTGTGTCCACCAACCCCAGGTTCTCCAGGAGTTCCCCAGGATGGAGATTGGGTCCATCCAGCTCTGTCCTGCAGGAGAGGTGCTGGGATGGAGCCAGGGCCCCCCATCCCTGTGTCCAGAGGAGGGCAGGACACTTTGGATGGCACAGCTCATCACACCCACTGTCCCCAAGCTCTCCAGGACAATGCTGGGGTGTGGAGGCAGCCCCACATTCCCCATTCCCCACGTCCCCCATTCCCCACGTTCCCCATTCCCCACGTTCCCCATTCCCCCATTCCCCACGTCCCCCATTCCCCACGTTCCCCATTCCCCATTCCCATTCCCCACGTTCCCCATTCCCCACGTTCCCCACTCCCCCACGTTCCCCATTCCCCACGTTCCCCATTCCCCCGTTCCCCATTCCCCACGTTCCCCACTCCCCCACGTTCCCCATTCCCACATTCCCCATTCCCCCACATTCCCCCACATTCCCATTCCCACATTCCCCCCACATTCCCATTCCCCACGTTCCCACTCTCCACCTTCAGGTGTGTCCCCGTACAGAGCCAGGATCCCACACGGCTCGGGGACAGTGACAGGGATGGATCCACCCGAGCTGCGCACAGCTGGCCGGGATGGGGACAGGACGGGGCTCCTGTCCGGGCAGACCCTCCCCGGCCGGGCCCCGAGGTGCCGGTCCCGGCCCGCGGTCCCTCCCGGCGGCTCCGTCTCCTTTAAGAGCGGCCGGAGCCGAGTTCAGCCGCCTGTCCCCGCTGGCGCCCGGCCAGGGCTCGGCCTCGGCCGCGGCCAGATCCCGCTCAGCGCCCGCCCGGCGGGGACAGCCGGCCCGGGGGACAGCCGGGGACAGCCGGGGCCCCGCTGCCACCACCGGGTGCTGGGCCCTTGGGTCACTGCTGGCGGTGAAGGCACACGGAGCCAGAAGGTGGGGACAGCCAGAGATGTCCCCACGAAGTCTCAGGACCTGGCATACCAAGATCATGGAGACACGTGAAGTGTAGCGAAGAGATGTCCCTTGTCACATCCCTGTCACCTCCCTGTGCCACCTCCGTGTCACTGCTGGAGACCGGGACAAGGGGGCCGGTGGCAGGGGAGGGGACAGGGGAGATGGATCCCACTGCTCTGAGGGAATTGTGACCCGGGGTGAAAAAGGGACAGTTTGGGGCAGGGTCATGGGGACAGGGGACAGAACAGCCCCAGGAGACAGGACAGCCCCCATGCGGGACAAGGGACAGGAGAGCCCGTGGAAAAGGGGACAGGAGAGCCAGTGGTCAGGACAGCCCATGGTCCAGGGGACAGGACCAGCAGCAGGGGACAGCAGTGACCACAGCCTGGGTCCCAGGAGCACTGGGACAACCAGCGCTGGGGACACCGCATGACCCGGGGTCCTTCTCCCAGCTCCTCCCTCCTCTCCCTTGCCTGCAGTGCTGTCACCGCCGGGGCTGTCCCTGTGCTGTCACCCACGGCTGAGCTGAGCCCTGTCCCCATGCCCAGGACAAGCCCAGCGAGCACTGGTGGCCCTGGTGGCACCGCTGTGATGAGTTGCGGGCGCTCTGGGCCCGGCCCGGCTTTGGCGTTAATTGATTAATTGACTCCCGCGGCGGTGGCAGCTGTGAAAACAGAGCGGGGCTCATTAGGGGACATCAAAGGACCCCCGGGCGCCGGGAGGGGACGCGGCCCGATCCGCTGGCGTTTGCTCCCTCTTCACTCGGCTTAAAAGGGGAGGAGGAGGATGGGAGTCACCGGCCTGGGGACAGCCCTGACCAGCGAGGAGGTCCCTGTCCCTTGTCCCTGTCCCTGGGATTAGTGGCACTTGGGGGCACCCATTCTTTGGGTGACATCCCCAAGGTTACTTGGACATGGGGTGACCCATCCCTGGGGTTAGCTGGATTTGGGGTGATCTCTCCTCAGAGATAAATCACCTGCTCCTGGGGGTCACCCATGCCAGGGTGACCCTCACCCAGGCTGAGTTGTCCCTTGGGTGACCCATTCCCACAGAGATCCATCTTTGGGGTGACCTGTCCCTGGTGTTTCCCAGGGTGCTCCATCCCTGGGGGGACAGAGCAGGGGACAGAGGGGACACACGCTGACTGCTGCTTGCAGACACCCTCCAGCTCCTCCTGCTCAGGCTGCAGACAGCCCTGAGAGCCAAAAAACACAAAAACCCCCCAAAATTGCTTGGAAAGGGCACAGAGCTGGCCCAGTTCCTCCATCACAGGAGCCTGTGGGGGCAGGGAGGGGGGCCAGGGACCCCCAGTGAGGTTCCAGAACCCCCAGACCCCTCAGCACCCCCAGAGCACAGGAGGAGCCCCAGCAATCCCAGATCCCAGCTCTGTTTTCCAAAGCCAGGACATGAAGCCCTTTAAAAAAATCTCCTCTCGGAGCTCCTGCATTCCTGGGTGGAGAGTTTACATTCCCCCGTCCCCCGTGATCTGCGCTTCGCCTCCGGAAAACAAAGCAGCCCTGGGGGGGAGCTGCTTTTTGGGGAGCAGGGCCCTCCAGCCAGAGCCAGGACCCCGAGGGCAGCACCCCAAAACTGAAGCACCCAGAGCCAGGGCTGGAAACAGCCCAGAACCCCCTTGGTAAGGGGGTGGCACCCTCGGGGTGGGCATTGAGGGGTGCAGGGGGGGTCCCCTGATGTCTTGGCCGAGGCTCAGCCTGCCCATGCCACCACCAGAACAGACTGCAGGAATTTCCCTGCCTGAATTCCCACTTCAGAGGCTCCCAGGGCAGGGGCTGGGGTAACAGGGGGTGCTGGGGTGTCCTGGGGGGTGCCAAGGGGGGGCTGGAGGGGGTCCCGACCAGCCCAGCCAGACCCCAAACTGCTCCTCTAAACGGCAGAGGAGGGGGAAAAGAAGCCCTGGGTAAGTTTCTCCCCCTCTTCTCTCCCCCTTCCAAGTCATCGCTGGAAAATTAAACCGGATCCAAAGAGTTTTTCCTTTCCAAAATGTGCTGGAGAGGCGCTGCCTTAACCCCTTCAGCTCCCGCCTCGCCCTCACCGCGGGACTGGGATTTTTAAGGGGGTTTGAGGATTTTCCCGGGCTTCGCTGGAGGAAGGGGAATGGTTCAATGCCCTGGCAATTCCTCTTTGTGCTCCAGGGATCCCCAAATCCCCTGGAACGAGGGGGACCAGAAGGGCTGAGGCTCCCCGGGGCTGATTTTGGGGCACCCCTGGGGCGAGCGCTTCATGGCCAGGTCTCCCTCTCCATTTTGGGAAGAGGTTTTTTTTTTTCATTCCAATTAAACCCAGCTGATTAAATCCATCCTTTCATCCCCCCCTCCCTGCCCTGAGTTGTCCCCCTCCAGCTGAAACTCCCCTACGTCCCCCCTCCAGCATCCCCCAAACCCCAACAGATCGATCTGGAGTCGGGACCCGGGGCCCACCCCAGCCAAACCCCTAATCCCAGAGAAAATGTGAGCTATTTCCTCCCGGGGGGGGACACAGGAGAGGCCCCCCTCCCTCTGCACACTGAAAATTCCTCATTTTTTGGGTTAAAAATCTCTTTTTCCCCCCCTTTCAAAGTGCTTTGTTCCAGCTGGAGGGAGGCACTGGCTCATCCCCACGGGGCGGTGGAAGTGGGGGGCCCGGCAGAATCCATGGGAACCCCCATAATTTAATTATTGGGGGTTTTTTTTGGGGGAAAAAAAAAAGCCCTCGGGAATAATCTGGCATTTTTGTGACTCGTTTGTATTTGTGAAGGATTGTTCAAAAAGGTATTTGGGAGGAAAAGTCATCAGCCAAATAGGGGGGCCCAGGGAGAGCCCCCGGGGGCGGCAGCCCCAGCCCGGGGTCTCGTGGGAGTAAAGGGGTGGGGAAGAAAAAATCCACTTTCTTGGGGAGTTTTGAAAGAAGAGTGAGAAAAATGGGCTTGGTTTTGGGGTTTTTTGCCTTTTTTTACCCTTTTTTTCCAGGGGCCAGCAGAGCAGGGCTGGAGGGATCCAAGAGAGAGCGGGAAGGGGGGAGCAGGGGGCCGAGGGCCCTCTCCCAGGCTTGGCGGTGTTTTTCCCCTTTTTCTCCTCTTTTTTCTCCATTTTCCCACCTCTTTCTCTTTTTCCGTGACCCTTTTTCTCTCCTCGTTTTTTAAATCTCCTTTTTCACTTTTCCCCTCCTTTTTTATCTTTTTCTCTTTTCTCTCCTTCTCCTGTTTTTTCTCCCTTTCATTTTTTCCCCCTTTTTCTCATTTTTCTTCCCTTTTCTCCGTTTTTCTGCCCTTTTCTGTTTTTCTCCCTTTTCTCCTGTTTTCCTCCCCTTTTCTCCCACTTTTTTCCTCCCTTTCTTCCTTTTTCTCTCATTTTCCCCTTTTTTCCTCATTTTTATCCTTTTTTTACCCCTTGCTGCTCATTTTTCCCTTGTCTCCTCCTTTTTTCCTTCCTATTTTTCTTTCCTTTCCCCCTTTTCCCCTCCCTTTTCCACTGTTTTTTCCCCTTTCCGTTCTTTTTCCTCCCCTCTTCTCCTTCCTTTTTCTCCTATTCCTCCCTCCCTCTTCCACTGTTTTTTCCCCTTTTCGTTCTTTTTCCTCCCCTCTTCTTCTTCCTTTTTCTCCTATTCCTCCCTCCCTCTCCTCCTATTTTCTCCTTCTCTTTTTCCACATTTTAAATAGAAATATATACTTAAATTTACAAATGCTATTTACAGGTTTAATTACAAAAAAAAAAAAAAAAATTCAAAGAGAAAGAGAGACACCCCTTAGACGTTAATAAATCTAAAAATAAAAAATATATAATAACTCCTCCCCCCCCACCCCCAAAAAAAAAAATATTTCAGGCCGAAGGGCAGCGGGGCCGGGGGGGTCACACCGTGGTCTCGCCCTGCTTGCTGTTGGTGAGCCGAGTGTAGAACTTCCTCCAGGAGTGCAGGGTTTTGCCCGACCATATCCAGAACCCCGAGGTGATGCCCACGATCAGAGTCATGAGATACTTGATCATGTAGACGGTGAAGTCGGGGGTCATGCGGGGGGTGAAGTGCAGCGGGCAGGGGATGGCCAAGCTCTTGCAGTTCTGGCTGATCCAGCTGCGCTCCCAGTGCTCGCGGAAGGCCTGCTCGTAGAAGTAGCAGGCGATGACGATGGTGGCCGGCACGGTGTAGAGCACGCTGAAGACCCCGATGCGAACCATGAGCCGCTCCAGCTTCTCCGTCTTGGTGCCGCCGTGCTTCATGATGGTGCGGATGCGGAAGAGGGAGACGAAGCCGGCCAGGAGGAAGGAGGTGCCGATGAAGAGGTAGACGAAGAGCGGGGCCAGCACGAAGCCTCGCAGAGGGTCGATGTTGTTGAGGCCCACGAAGCAGACGCCGCTCAGCAGGTCCCCGTCGATCTGCCCCATGGCCAGGATGGTGATGGTCTTGACCGCTGGCACTGCCCAGGCGGCCAAATGGAAGTACTGGGAGTTGGCCTCGATGGCCTCGTGGCCCCACTTCATGCCGGCGGCCAGGAACCAGGTGAGGGAGAGGATGACCCACCAGATGGAGCTGGCCATGCTGAAGAAGTAGAGCATCATGAAGAGGATGGTGCAGCCCTCCTTCTTGGTGCCCTGCACCACGGTGCGGTAGCCGTCCTCCTGGAAGCGCTCGTTGCAGACCACCCTCTCCTCCAGCACAAAGCCGGCGATGTAGGCCACCGACACCATGGTGTAGCAGCCCGAGAGGAAGATGATGGGTCGCTCGGGGTAGCGGAAGCGCTGCATGTCCACCAGGTAGGTGGTGACAGTGAAGAAGGTGGAGGCGCAGCACAGGACGGACCAGATGAGGATCCAGATGCGGGCGAAGCGGATCTCGTCCTCGTTGAAGAACATGTGGCCATCGGGCCGGGTGGGCTCGCAGGGCGCTGCGCAGTCCTTCTCCCCCAGGAACTTGTAGTTGAGGTAGCTGGGCACCTTCAGCGCCCGTGGGCAGTGGAAGGGGTGGTCCAGGGTGGCATAGCGAGGGGCGCCGGGGGTGCCCTGGCCGGCCAGCGGCGTGGCGCTGGTCAGCAGGGCCGGGGAGCCGCCGTCCTCCGAGTGGTTCTGCCCCACGCAGATTTGCTCGGCGCCGTGCCGGGGGAAGTTCTCACATCGCAACCGCTCCGGCCACTGGAAGCCGAATTTGTTCATGAGGGCCTCGCAGCCCTGGCGCGCCCGCTCGCAGATGGAGCGGCACGGCGGGATGGCCTGCTCCAGCACCGTGCACACCGGCGCGTACATGGAGCACAGGAAGAACTTCAGCTCCAGCGAGCACTGCACCTTCACCAGTGGGTAGAACTGGTGGACCTCCAGCCCCGCGTCCTCCTGGTTGGTGTGACCCAGCAGGTTGGGCATGATGGTCTGGTTGTAGGCGATGTCGGTGCAGAGCGGGATGGAGATGGGCTGGCAGAAGCCGTGGTCGGGGATGGAGATGCCCTTCTCGCCGTGCAGCTGGGCCCGGCTCGGCGCCGGCACGCTCAGCCCCGCCAGCAGCCAGGCCAGGGCGGGCAGCACGCCGGGGGGGCCCATGGTGCCCCGAGCCGTGCGCCCCGATTTACCGTGCCCGGTGCCCCGCCGGACGGCCAAGCCTCCCGTCCGGGGCTGCCGTGCCCGGTGCTGCCCGGACGACTCCCGGTGAGTGGATACGCTCTGATCCCGCCTGGATGACTCCGGCTGGCCTGATCTGCCGTGCCCGATGCTGACTCGACGGCTCCCGGGGATCAGCTCTGCCGTGGCCGGTGCTGGCTGGACGATCCCCGGTGACTGGATACTCTCGGATCCCACCTGGACGGCTCCCGGATCCCCCGTACCCGGCGCTGCCCGGACGGCTCCCGCTGCCCGCTGTCCGCCTACCCCGTGCACGGCGGGACGGCTCTCGGTGTCTCGATCTACTGCGCGTGGCGGGACGGCTACCGGTGCTCGGACGTGGCGCTCCCGGAGCTCCGCGGCGCTGCTCCCGCTGCCCGAACTTGGCGCTCCTGCTGCTCCCGGAGCCGCGGGCGGGCGGTGATGCCGGGAGGGTGGCGGGAGGGGGGTCCCGGGGGGTGCCGGGGGGTGCCGGGGTCCCGGGGCGCGGGGAACGGAGCGGCCGCACCGGACGCTCCCGCCGCCTTTGTGCGGGGCAGCGCCGCGTCCCCGCCGGGCGGGGCCAGCGCCCCCGCCCCGCCCCCGCCCCGCCCGCTCCGCCAATCACATTCAAATGGCGGGGCTGCCACGCCCACCAGGCCCCGCCCCCGCCCCGGGGGTCACCGCCCCCCCCCAAGTTTTTCCGAGCAGTGCGAGCCCCCCCGAACCCCCCCGCGGGCGGGGTCGGGCCGGGGCCGCGGGGAGCGGCCCTGCTGTGTGCCCCGTGTGCCCGAACCGCGCTGTGGCCCTGTGCCCCCGTGTCCCCAGTGTCCCGTGTGCCCCGTGTGCCCGAACCGCGCTGTGGCCCTGTGCCCCGTGTCCCCTGTGCCCGTGTGCCCCGTGTGCCCGAACCGCGCTGTGGCCCTGTGCCCCGTGTCCCCAGTGTCCCCTGTGTCCCGTGTGCCCGAACCGCGCTGTGGCCCTGTGCCCCGTGTCCTCAGTGTCCCCTGTGCCCAAACCGCACTGTGGCCTCTGCTGCCCGTGTCCCCTGTGCCCTCTGTGCCCTGTGTGCCCCGTGCCCCCCATGTCACTTGTGCCCTGTGTCCCCTGTGCCCCCTGTGTCCCTTGTGCCTCTATGTCCGCTGTGCCCCATGTCCCGTGTGCCCCCCGTGTCCCTTGTGCCTCCATGTCCCCTGTGCCCCCAGTGTCCCCTGTATCCCCCCGTGTCCCCTTGGTCCCCGCTCTGTGTGCCCTGCTGTCCTGTGTCCCCCTGTGTCCCCTACTTCTCCCCCGTGTGTCCTGACAACCACTGTGGTCACTGTACCTCTGTCCTGCGCCCCTCCCTCCCCTGTCCTCTGCTCCTCCCATGTACCCTGTGCCCCCCAAGTGCTCTGCACCCCCTATGTCCCCTGCCCACTGTGTCCCCTGCATCCCCCGCTGTGTGCCCTAGCCCTGCTGTGGCCTCTGCACTCCCTCCATGTCCTTTGCCCCCTCTGTGTGTCCTGTGCCCCCCTTGTGTCCTCTGCACTGCTCATGTCCCCAACCCCACCTTGGCCCTCCACCTGTGGGGCTGCTCCCCCCACCCCAAGACCCACATCCCCTCTAAGGTGCTGCAAGGGATCCCCCACTGTCCCCAAGTCCCACTTTAGGGTGCAGTGGAGCAGGATTAGCTCCCATGCTCCACTGAAGACCTCCAGAACAGGGTGTATTGGCCCCAACATCCCTTGTCCCCACGTGTCAGCCAGGCAGTGTCACCACCCCATGGCCACCCTGGGGTGCTGCACCCCCAAAAGGCCACTGCACAGCCAGGGGTGTCCCCAAAACAGGGCAGTGGGAGAGGCCTGGGGGACTGGGACACATGGTTGGGACTGGGAGACACTGGGAGGGACTGGGAGACACTGGGAGGGACTGGGAGACACTGCGAGGGGGAGTCTTGGACACGGCAGGGATATGCCTGGAGGGAGCCAGGACACACTGGGGGGATCCAGGACATGCTGGGGGGATCTGGGATACACGAGGGGGGACTGGAACACACTGGGGAAACACTGGAACGCACTGTGGGGGGACACTGGGACACTGCAGGGGGATCCAGGATGTGCTGGGGCCATCGCAGACACATTGAGAGTGTTGGGACACAGGGAGGTCAAGCACAGGGGGGCCATGGGACACACTGGGGAGTCAAGCACACCCTGGGGGGCACCGGGATGCACTGGGGCGACTCAGACACACTGGGAGAAACTGGGACCCACTGGAGTTCCCTTTTCAGGAAACGAAACTGTAGGTAATCACCCCAGATTTTGGCAGTAGAATGGGGGGCTGCCTGTCCCAAGGCAAGGAGCTGCCTTTCCCCCCGTTTCCCTGGGGGGGCTGTGGTGGGAAGCCCCCTGCCCCCATCCGCTCCGTTTTGGGGGGCTGGGGGGTTCCTGGCAGCCCCCTTCCCTCCCTCCCTGCGCGTCCTCCCTCCCTTTCTCTCCCTTTCCTGTAACTTAAGCTTTTGTTGTGAGCAGGAGACCCGGGCTGTCGTGAAAAGAGGGGGCCCCACCGCCTTTCACAGCGTAATTGAAACCATTGCGGCTCCTGGCCGAGGGGGAAGGGCAGGGGGGGCTCCAAAATCAAAGCCTGGGGGGGGGAAGCCAGGACACACGATGCTGCCGGGCCCCCTCTCCGCCAGCCTCCCGGGCCGGACGTGCCGGGTGTCCCGGCGGGGCTGCCGGGGGCTCTCCCCGCTCCGGGGATGGCGGAGCTCCGGGGCTGCCGTGGGGCGAGGCGGTGAGATGGGAGCCGGGGCCGGCTGTCCCCGATGGGGCACCCAGGGGTGCTGTGCTGCCTTTGGGCCCCGGGGGTCGCTGGGTGTGCGGTGGTCCCGGGCGGGAGGCGGCGGACAGAGGCTGGAGCCCGGCCAGCGTTGCCTCCGGCCCGTTCCCACTCCCGCTCCCGCTCCCGTTCCCGTTCCCGCTCCCGTTCCCGCTCCCGCTCCGGCCCTATGGTAGCACAGTCTGGTTGGGTGACCCCCGCCGGGTCCCCCAGGCCCACAGCGACAGGGACGGAGGGGTGCAAGGGTGTCTGCACAGCCACGTGGATCTTGGCTGCCTGAACACTTCAGAGTTTGGATTCTTTCTGGAGACGGGGGGGGTTTCACTTCCAAAAGGGGTTGCAGAGGCTGGCCCCATCCTTCCTGTCCTCCTGGGTGCTGGTGGCTCGGGACAAAGGCCCCCGGAGCCTCCAGAGACACACTGGGACATGGTTCCACCCAGAGTGGGTGCCGAGCCCTCCTGGGGAGGGCAAAACCCAGAGCAGACCCACCAGTCAGCCCTGAGAGGAACCTCTGGGTGAGCTGGGGGTGTCAGGGAAGCAGCCAGTGGGGTCCTGCCCACACAGGGGTGTCCCCTCCTAGGGACATTCAGGGTGGCCAGGGAATCCTGTTGATATCACTTGTCCCTGGCAGCAGCCTCCCAGCCCCATCCCCAGGCCCTGCCAGAGGCATGAGAGGTGCTAGAGGGTGCTGCCCCCTCCCCAAAACTTTCCAGGGGAGTCTGGGCTTGGTGTCCTGGGTGGAGGGAACGCTGTGAAGACAAGGACCAACCTTTGCACCCAGTGGGAGATGGTGAGTGCTGCCCAGACCGGGCTTTACTGGGAGTATGGGGTCAAACCCAGCTCTTCCCCCCCAGCTCCCCTTCGTGTCCTCGCAGAGCTGCTCAGGGTGGGGGGCACCCAGGAGTCCCAATCCTCCCACTGCTCCACTCTCACTTCATCCCAGTATGGCACTGGGGGATGCTGGTGGGCACCCAGTGTTGGCAGTCCCCTGCTCCCAGCACCCAAGGGTCCCCAGGGGGAGGCCCATGGGTACGGCCATCTCCAAAGGTCTGGTGGCTCCTGTGTCCCTCGTGGAGCAGGACATGGTGCCCATGCACCCCCCTTCCTGGGATTCCTCCAGCACCATGAGGTGCCAGGATGCCCATGGGGTCCTCCCTGCACCCATCAAAGCCAGGGATGGGGGACACAACTGGGAGCACCCATATCACCCACAGCAACACCCTCGCCCAGCCACGGGCTGGTGGCCTCTTTCTGAGCCTCCTCCCTGGGGACAGGTGCCCTGGGGGTGACACTGGGGGTGGGACCACATCTGGCACAGGCCCTGTGTGTGGCCCCATGCAGGGCTGGTGGCAGCACCACTCTGAAGGGCAGAACTTCCAGGGGGCATTGGCAAGTGTCCCTTAGGGATGGGCACAGAGGATGGCAAAGCACAAGCGGGGAATGGAGGGGCTGTGGCAGGCGATGCCAGGCAGGGTGGGGACCTCGGGGGTCCCCCAGGAGCGCAGAGGAAGGGAAGGGCCCCCCGGCCCTGCCCTTGGCTTTGTTTCACACTTAAGAGCCTCTAATTAAAACCAGGCACAAAGGCCCTGGCTGGCGGCAGGCGCGAAGTGCCAGCAGAGGATGGGGGTCTGTCACCAAGGGAACGGGAGTGACACGGGGTCCTGGGCATGGGCCCTGCATGCCTGGGCATGAGCGGGCACACGAGTGCCCAGACACACAGACTCGTGTGCAAACACACACACGTGTGCTCCCTACCCTGTGGGCCAGGGAGAGGAGTGCTCAGGCCTGGTGTGTACTGGTCTCAACTGGTCTGATGGTCTGCAGTGGCTCCGTGTGTGGGAGGGGTCTGTGAGCAGCACTGTCCAGGGGGGCTGGGGCAGAGATGAGCCCTGGGCTGCGTGTGGGGTGAGCCAAGCCCTGGGGGCGGCCTGGTTGGCAGCGGGCACAGCTTTAGCCAAGGACCACAGAGGATCCCCAGCTGGGATCGGGGGGCTGGTGGGTGACCCCGAGACTGAGCTGGGGGATGAGCCCCCCCCACAATATGGGTCTGCCTGCCTGGATCCCTCAGGGTGCTGAGACCCCAAAGTTGTGCTGTCCCCCAAAGCCACCCCTGGTGCTGGTGGGGCACAAAGCCCACCGGGGTGGGCGTGGGGAAAGTGGCTTAAGCACACCTTGACCTTGCTGGCGGGGGAGGATCCCCTCAGCTTGTCGGACACATCTCCTGCCAGCGCCGGCATTGAGAGCGCGCGAGCCCGTGCGCGGAGGAGCCGGCATGAAAAGGCAGCTTAGGCATCTCCTGCTGCGAGAGATGGATTAGGGGCTTCGGGGAGGCCGGGGGACAGCCAGCGCCACAGCCACCGGGCCGCCACGGCCGCGTGCCGGCCGCCAGGCCACGGGGACAGCGTGGCCACGGTGGGCACACAGCCACTGCCCCATGGCACCGTCCTGCTGAGGCACTGGGGCAGCAGGACGGGACCCCAAAACAGAGAAATGTGTGTGTGTGTGTGTGTGTGTGTGTGTGTGTGTGTGTGTGTGGGAAGAGCCAAGGGCTGTCCCTGCAGGGAGGGGACACCGGGCTGGCAGCCCTGGCCCCGCTGTGGGCCCCCCTGGCCTGGCTGCAGCTGTCACTGTCAGGGCTCGGGTATTTTTAGAGCCACCCCAGACCGCAGTGACCATTTCTGCCCACGGAGTGCATGGGATCACAGCGGGGAGGGGAAGGGGGAAATGGGCACAAATTTCCCTTTTGGCTCTGCTTTGGGGTTGGAAGTGCCCTTTCAGTCCCCAGGGAAGCACCTGGAACTGGCAATGGGTCCCCATGGGACACAGGGACCCCATATTGGTGGGGTGGGCATGGTCCAACCATCTCAGCTCTTTCCCCATGCTGGGTTGGGGTCTGTGTTCCCAGGGCAGTGACAGTGATGTCCCCACAGGGACAGCCTGGACCCCTAGATGTCCCCTAGGAACTGTTGCAGGTCTGTGGGGTGGCCCCTGTGGTGGAAGTGCAGGAGGGATGGGGTGCCCCTCTGGCCATCCCTCCCTCTCCCAGGAACAGCTGTGCCCCCAGCCGGGGGCAGGGGACCTGCCAGCACTGGGCATGTGACAGGAGGTGACAGAGCTGCTATTTATACCCTCCTGTGTCAGGGCTGGCTGTGGGGACATCAGTCAGCCCATGCCATTGGCCCATGGTGACTCTCAGGGTCCCCTGAGTGCCCATCTGTCCCCCAGCACCAACCAGACCCCCCTGTAGGGAGGGGTGGGCTCAGTGTGACCAGAAGTGTCACACTCCATGGTGTCACACAGCCATTCCAACTGTCCCCAGCCCACTGGGGACACAGAGGCACCTCTGTGCTCAGTGGGGGCCCAGAACTAACACAGGGACATGGAGCTGTCCCCATGCCCAGTGGGGACAGAGTTGTCCCCACTGTGGACACTGAGCTGTCCCTGTGTCTGACAGTGCATGAAGTTGTTCCCAACAAGGACACTGAGTTGTCCCTGTGCCCAGTAGGACACAGAGCTGTCCCTGTGCCAGTCCCTCCAGGCAAGAGGGTACCAGAGGGGGGCAGATGTGTCCCCCAAATGCCACAGGTCCTGGAGGGCACACGTCCCCAGCAGCAGAGGCGCTTGGCACAGGGAGATGCCAAGTGGGGAGGCATTGATTCCTGGCCTCCCTCCTGCTCCTGTGGCAGCAGGGCTGGGGAGCACAGCCCAGAGAGGCCCCCCCAGAGAAGAAGGGCTCCCCAGAAAACAGGGGTCCCCCAGAGAAGAGGGCCCCTGGTGAATGCAGCACCAGCTCCTGGTTCTACAGTGAGGGGCCTCTGCCCATGCTGGGCTCTGGGGTCCCCTGGCTTGGGGACACTGCACCCCTTGAGCACCCCAGGCAGAGAAGCCCAGGGACTCAGCTCACCCCTCTGGCACCAAGTGACACAGGCAGGGCTAGGAGGCCTTGGCAGCACTGTGGGCCCCAGGACCATCCCTGCTGTGAGCTCAGCACCCCTGGAGTGCCAGGTTCCCAAAGGCCAGGCAGGCAGAGCTGGGTTCCCCCCAGCCATGGGTGATGATGAACAGCAGCTTTGTGCACCCAGCAGGGTGGGGGATGTTGAGAAGGGACAAAGGACACCAGCACAGCTGGGTCCTGCCACCCTCCCCAGGGGTTCCCAGGTTCATCCCACCTGGCTTGACACAGCCCCATCTCCTTGCAGGGCCTTGTCTGGCTCAGCACCCCATGGTGGCTGGGGGTTCAGGGGGTGGCTGGGGGTCCCAGTGACCACCTGGGTGGGTCAGGAGCTCCCTGCTGTAGGCACAGCCCCTGCAGTGGGCCCAGGGGTGCCCACCCAGGACCCACGGGTGGGCTGGGCTGCAGGACATTTGACTGAGTCACCCACAGGGGTGTCCCACATGGTGTGGTCAGGCTCCCAGGCAGGAGTCCCAGGTCCATGTGGACCCACCTGAGTGCTTTGGGAGGATAAGGAGGGAACCACAGATCTGACATGGGACACTGGGGTTTTTATGGGGAGTTGAGTAAAGCAGACAGGCAGAGCATCAACAGGATGTTCTCAGGGCAATGAGGAGCAAATTCAATCATGTTTCTGCCCAACAAGAAACAGACAGAAACAGGGCCACTCTGCACTGCAGAAGTCCCAGCTCACAGCCCCCAAGCCCTTCTCAGCACACAGGGCTGGCTGGTCCCAGGAGAGAGGCAAGGTTAGAATCATAGGATATTTGGGGTAGGGATGGACCTTAAAGACCATCTAGTCCCACCCCCAGGCTGCTCAAGGCCTTACCCAACCCGGCTTTGAACACTGCCAGGGTTGGGGCATCCAGCACCTCTCTTTCCTGGGAGGTTTTTATTTCCAGGATATCCCGGAGGAATTCCCGCAGGGCTGCTGTGGTGGGGCAGCAGGCTGAGCACAGCATTCCCTCCTAACAAGTGAGGTAACACATGTTCCATGCAGGAGTTCTGGCAGTGCAGGACAGCCTGGCTCACTGGAGGAACAGATCGGGTCTAGAGCTACCCCGTGGAGCACAAAGCACTAGCAGTGCTTCAGGACTCACTGCCTCGCTGGGCAGAGCACAGGTGTCCCCTCAGGGACAGCTCTGGTGGCACAGGGAGGCTCAGAGAACACACTGCAGACAGCCCTGATCCCGAACTCCTCTCCCTCACCCGGCCCTGACAGGCAGCAGAGGGCAGCAGGGCCCGGCCAGAGAAGCTGCTGTGGAGAGAGGGAAAGCAATGAATGAATGGAGAGACAGATGGGATCCGTTTTTCCTGCTGTCAGGGCAGGCGGAGGGCTGGCGACACACGGCACGGTGCTCAGGGACAGCTGGTGACAGCTGTGCGGGGGGATGGAGAAGCAGAGACCTCTGCAGACCCGGACCCAAATCCCATTCCCAGACCTCAAACCAGGCCCCAGATGGAAGCCTTGCCCACAAATCCAGACCCAGACCTAGAGCCCATCCCCTGACGCCAAACCCAGCCAAGGCCCCTGTGAAAAGTGATTGGCGTTTTTCACAGCCCCCAAATCCATCAAACAGCCCCAAGTCCCCAGTCCCGGCCCCCAAATCCAGACCCCGATCTGGATCCTAGACCCGACCCCGATCCCAAACCAGACCCAGACTCCAGACCCTGACCTAGCACCAGCCCCCCGATACTGTCCGCGGCCCTGCAGCTGTGCCCTGCAGAGGGCAGGGCTGGGCTGTACGATCCGGGCACACACTTCCCGCTCAGGGGCGAGGAGAGGCCCTCACAGCCCGGCCTGAGGGCTGCGGCAGGAGCCGGGGATACGAGCACGGGGGCTCTGTCGGGCGCTGGGACTGGCTCTGAGCACCGCCACGCGCTCAGGATTTGTGCTGGGCACCGCCTCAGGGCTGGGCGCGGTTTCTGTGATTCCCGTGAGGGTTCATCGGCCCCGGGCTACTCCCCGCGCCGAGGGGCCCCCGGCCGCCCTCAGCTACCCCCGCGCGGGCCCCGCCGAGCCAGCTCTGCGCATGCGCCGCCCCAGCAGGCGGCGCGGCCCGCGGCGCACACCGGGGGGCGGTGGCGAGCCCGCGCTCCCATTGGCTCACACGACCATCACTCAAGCGACTGGGGCAGCTCCCATTGGCTCGGGCCGGGAGGGCGGGAAGGCTGAAGCGGAGCTCGCGCTCTCCATGTCGAGCCCTCTCTGTGTGACGCCTTTGCACATGCGCCTTGCAGCGGGTGGGAAACGGTGCCCCGAGCTGCGCAGTAGCTCGCGCCCTAATTGGCTGCTAGGCACGCGCGTGCGCTACAGGCGCCCTCATTGGTTGTCCGGCGCGCGCATGTCGCCGCTCGCGCCCCCATTGGCCGCTGGGGCGGGCATGCGCGCTGCCATCTGCAGTCAGACGCGCAGCGAGGCTCGGCGGGACGTGACCTGCCGCAGCAGAGCCCTGAGGGCGCGGCCGGCCGTGCGAGCCGGTTCCGCCTCCTTGGCGTGCCGACCCCCGGCGTGCCGCTGTCTCCGGGCCGGTCCTGCCGCCGCCGCCCCGCCGGGTCCCGCTGCAGCAGCCACTCCACTCCGCGCGTTGGCGCTGCCGTGAGGGACCCCCGTCGTTGCCGATCACGTGATCTGCGTTGCCGCGCACGTGACCCGCGGGCGGCGCATGCGCGCTGCGGCGGGGGCGGTGCAGGCGGGCGGCGCTGAGGGCGGAGGCGGCGGCGGCCGGAGCGGGGCCGGGCCGGGCTGGGCCGGCGCGAAATGGCGGACAGGTTCTCCCGCTTCAACGAGGACAGGGACTTCCAGGTACTTCTCTCGCGCCGCCCCGCGCGGCCGCGGCCCCTCGGGTTGGGCTCTGCCGCCTCCTCCCCACCCCCCCAGCGGGGCTTTGTGTGCGGGCCCCGCGCTGCGCCGCGGCGGGGAGCGGCACCGAGGGGAACGTGGGGGGCCAGGGCCGGCTGTCAGAATGACCCGCGGCTCGGGAGGGCTGCCTGGGCACGGGGCCCAGCGGGCGGCGTGTTGTGACGGCGGTGGCGAGGGGCTGACCCCGCGGAGGGACCGGCAGGGGAAGACGATGAGGGGATCAGGCATTCTCCGGTGATGGGACCGACCACCCCCGTGAGGGTTGGGCTCCTCCCCGGCGAGGGAACGAGCCCCTCGATGAGGGGAATCACCCACCCCCGGTGAGGGCTCGGATCACTCCCCCGAGACTCGCGCCGCGCCGTCCCAACATCTGCCAGCGACCCCCTTGTCTGTGGAGAAAACGCCTCTTCCTTCTCACACCCGGCCCCCTCGCCAAAACAGCAGTATTTCAACGTAATTAACGCTACTGATGCTGTTTGAAAGGGGGTTTAAATAAACAATGGGGAAATTAACGTTGACTCATTAAGCTCGAACAATGACATGTTGTTCTCTGACTTCAGCCCGAGAGAGTCTCGGGGTTAGAAAGGAAAACAAAAGGAGCGAGGATAACGCTGCTCGAGCAGAGTCGTGGATGAGCTGTTCTGTGGGTCCTTGTTTCGGGTGCTGTTCATCCTCACTCGGGCCTTTCACCCAAAGACCTGGGAGGGTTTTTATAATGTGCAGCTTGCGTAATTGTGCTTCATCTGGCGTTAAGGTGCAGTCTTGGAAGCAGTCGGGACATCCAGGAGTGACTAATTGATGTTGTTTCTGGATGTTATAAGGGGTGCATGCTTCAAAAATTGTTACTAAACTGTGCTAGAAACACACAAGAAAATAAATCCCAGCGTGGTTGTGTGGAGTGTTGGCATTGCCTGCTCTGAGGATGGAGGTTTGGGTCCTGCCACAGCCCCAAACGTGGGCTTGTTTGCATCCTTCACTTCCTTCAATGAAGAAATGAGCCATAATTAACACTGGAATAGTCTGATTTAGCTTTGAAGTTTGTGTTTCAGGAAGTGGAGCGAGCCAAATCTTGGGCTTGAAACAGATTTCTTGTAATCCTTTGGTAAGGGAGAGATGGGGAACCTAAACCAAGAAGGGTACTGTGGCTGTGCCCAGGGAACAGGTGAGCTCTGCAGTCGTGTCCTTGCTCCTGTCCCTTGGTGGAGAAACCCCATGGCAAGAAAATAATTGTAGTGGCAAAACCTGTTAGTGTGTCGTGGCTCTGGACACACAGGGGGAATGTGTGGTGATGGCAGGGAGGAAACTCAGCTCCATTACCTGATCCCAAGATTTTGGAAGCTGCTGAGTGTGCCTGGGGACAATAACTGAAGTCACAGCCCTGTGTCCCCTTGACTTTAAAAAAGGGCACTGTTCTAAATTGGGATTTATCTGTGCTAAATACCAGGCTTTCCTTGTCCTTCCCATAGACTAGAGTGAAAAATAAAACGATAAGGTTTGGTTTTATGGAAGGGTCAGTGCTCTGTTCTTCCCTGCCTGAAAATATGCCAGGGAGAAGAGAGACATTTTATTTTGTGTTAAAGCTTCCTGGGAGGGAAAAGTGGAATCGCCCCCCTGGGAGGAGCAGTTTGGAGCTGGTTGAGGCTGCAGAGGACTGAAGGTGAAAACAGTGAGCTGTGGAAGAGGAGCTCTGAGGGGGACTGGGACAAGGTCACGCTGAATTTTGGGAGCTCGGGGGCCTGTGCACCTACCCCTGACAGCTGTGCAATCTTGCAGTTTTCCCACAGTATACTGATGGAGGAAAGCTTTTGGCTGAAGAAGAAGGAAAAATAAGGTTGGAAATCACTTTCAGAGAAGACTTTTGAGTTTTCTTCTCTGTATTGAGATGGAGATTGCTTGAGCTGTAACATGGGTGTGGAATACAGGAAATGCTTGCAGGGCTGCTGTGGCCATAGGTAAAAATACACCGTGAGTGCCTCTCTAGAAAATCCTGGTCTGCAAATATAGCACACCCAGGAGTGTTTCTGTTGCTGTTAGGGATGCCCTTTTCACACAGCTGTAGTTCTTTGGCAGGTGAAATTTCTGTCCTTGGAGCAGGTGTGACTCTAAATGTGATCCGAGTCCCAGGGAGCATGGCCGGAGGGAGACAGGCTCTAAAATTACACAGCTTGATCAGGGATGGATGCAGTGTGGGGAGGGAGGATGCAGAGAGCTCTCGGGTTTTGTTCTGGGGTGATCTACTTGTGATCTCAAAGTGAAAGGATGTGTGGCAGTTTGGAGAGAGGGAGAGAAGCAAAAGGTTGGGAGTAAAGAGTATAGGTCAAAGGAACCTTTTAGCTGTTTGGAAGAAAGGCAGATACCTTGGGCTTAGTGATGTGGCTAATGAAAAAGTCACTGGATTTAAAAAAAAAGCATTTTAGAGTTCTCATTATTATCAGCTGCCTTTCTGGAGAGGAGCTGGAAAGAGTCTGGGTTGGGAGGATCAGTTTGGCAAGAGTGCAGATTGAGCACTGTAGGCAGGGCAGAGCTGGCAGTGCAGGGTTAGCAGAGGTGATCCTCGGGTTTCTGAGCTTCTGATATGCTGGAGAAAAGTGGATTAAAGGTGAGAGCTGCTGGGAGCTGTTCCTCCCTCCCTCCCCTGTGCCTGACTGAAGAAAGATCAGTGCTATCAGGGAGGCTGGGATGGAAACATTCAGCACTGCAGGAAAATCAGGAAGGAAGGACCTAAATCAGCTGAGAAAGAGAAGGTGTCCATGCTCTGTAGTGCTTGGAAAGGTGCTCAGGGGAGAAGGGTTCTGCTGGGTTGGGTAGAGGGACCAGCTGAGAACTGGGGAGATAAGAGGAGTGAGGGATCTTCCCATGGCTGCACCCCAGTGATGTGGCTGAAGAGAGCTGCAAGAGGGAGTGATGCTCCTCCCAGGGAGTTCTAGGGAGAAAAGTGGCTTGTGTAAGGATAAGAAAGTCAGATATCCCTAAGGATGAAGGTCATGGTGTGGAGGGAGAGGAGAATGTATACATGAAATTATAGTGACTTCTCTGTGTTGGGGTGAGGGAAGGAACCTTGAAGCTGAGAGTGGTTTGGAAGTTGAAATTGCCAAAGGAGCAGGAATGGCACTCCAGGATATCACTGCAGTGAGCTGATTAGGCAGCCCTTGGGTTTTTCCTCACAGGATTGTTGTGCTCTTGCTGTGCTCTGTAGCTTAGAAGCCACACTAAAGGCTTAGATCCTCTTCCCTTTTTGCTTTAAGCTCTGAAACCTTAGAGAAACTTGGGAAGTCCCTGGTTTTGAGTGTCTTTTGCAGGTGCTGAACCTGAGGGCAGCTCCATAGAAAGGCCTTGAGCTGTGCTCTGCCTGTGCTGGGGATTTTTCCCTTCCCAGGCCAGCACAGGGCTTCGTTTGGGAACCTTGGGCAGGGAAATGGATTAATGGAGGAAAGAGATATCCTTGACCTTCCTTCTCTTGCCTCTCTTCTAGGCTCTGCAATGGCAAGTGAAGTCTTAGGTGGCTCATCCGAATAAATCCCAACCTTTTTCCATTTTCCATCCAAGAGAGGTTATTTTTTGAGTTTCTGACAAGCTTAGTTCTTGGGGTAAAGGGCTGGGGAACTTGTCTGTCACAGGCTCTGTCACTTGTCTGTGCCACTGTCCCCTGGACTGATGGGCTTCCCTGGCAGAGACAAATGGGAGCCACCATAACTTTGAGGAATTCTGAACAATAGCTGTAGATGATGCTAACAGAATATTGTAGGAGCATTAATGAAAGCTGTATGGACATATGAAACTGCTGCAATAAGTAAATATATATTTTTAGTGCTATTTTGAAAACATTTGCAATGATTTTATTTTTCAGATCAGGTATGCAAGCTCAAAGAATAAATATCATGGATATCTGTCTCGCTGAAATCCAGTGGAGCTCCCACTTACTCCCAGATGTTGAGAAAATGTTTTCTTGCTGCATTTTTCTCCTTTTAATTGTTGAAGCAGAAATATTACCAGCCATATGTGTCTATGTGTACAATAATTTCCTCTTCCTACGTACATTGCACTTACTGGCACCATTAGCCAGACGGAACACAGGCTGTTCTGTCTCTTGTTTTTGTGCTGTTGTGTAGTCTGTGCAATGGAATAACACTTCCACCCAGCAGGAAGAGCCATGCCTGCTTTTCCCTGCTGGGTGGAAGTGTGACCAGTCTGAATCTCAGCCTGCTAATTCCAAGAAGATAGGTGGTGGTTTTTTTCTTTCCCTCCACAAAGGATTTGAAGAGCTAAGCCAGCACATCGCTGTGCTTCTGGCCCTGCCTGCTTCCAGCAGGTTGAGCTGAGTGCTGCTGGCAGGGGGATTTTGTGCTTTTTAATTGGCAGAATGTCAGGGATAAGTTCTGCTCCCAAGCAGCTTAGGCAGCGCTTTACTGGACAGCTGGGCCAGCAGCGAGGGGGTTTAGAATCCATCCTTAACCAGTGTGGCCATGGCTGCAGCTTCACTTCCCAGGTGCTGCCTAGGGGAAGGGCATTTGGTTTTCATGTCCTTCAGCAGGACCAGCTGCTCAGGGTGATGTGGCACTGGGAGCTCATGCCCTGCAGAGAGATAAAGAGGGGCATTTTCTCTGCCTGCCTTTACTAATTGGGAAAAGAAAAACTTAATGTGGGGGAACGAGGATTGGAATCTGCAAAATCTGTTACACTGAGCTTTCAGCTGATCCAGGATCCTGGGGTGTGAGTTTGCCTTTGGCAGGAGTAGCTGCAAGAGTCAGAGGCAGCCTGTGCCTTTCCATGGGGTGTTTTCTAACTGAAGAATTAATCTGAGATTTTAGAAGATCGATTAGAATTGTTTTGAGATCTTAATTTATCATTTGATTCAGGTTGTGTTTCAGGTGTGGGCCCAGCACAGGAAGAATAGAGCTCTCACCTCCTTGGCAGGACGTTCTGACCTTTCAGTTGAGCAAAGCAGGAACAGCAGAACTGTGACTGATTTTTTTAACCTCCCTGTGTGCGTGAGGAGGGGGGAGAGGACTGGGGGAAAATGTGTTCTAATGTAGATCAAGTAGTATTGGTTCCAGTTTTAGAACATCCCAGTAGGGTCTGAACTTCAGTGTGGATTTCTGGGATTCACGTGGTGAGGTGATTTTATATAGACCTGTCCTGTCTTGGTTGTGCCTTCCCCCAGTCTGTGTTGTCACTTCTCTCCTACAGTGATGGTCTCCATTGCTGAGGCCCAGTGAAAGGAAACACTTTATCCTACAGTCCCACAAACCATGGCTGAGCCACCTCAGCTTTTTCTGAGTCACCTTCTCTAAGACAAAACCCACCCCTCTAGCCAGGCTCCTGCCACCTCTGGGTGGGAATGTGGAGCTCATCTGATAAAAAGCACTGCTGCAGTTCTAGGGTAGCACTCGGTTAACAGAAGCTTTTCTCCTACCACATGGTTTTAAACTTTCAGTAATTCTTGCTGCTTTCTCCCTTCAGACAGCTCTATGGGCAGTTAATTTGAGATTTTGGCCATTCACAGTTTTAAAGCCAGAAGTTAATATTAGGATGGTGGCTTTAAATATCCAGGTGTCACTTAAGTTTCTGTTCCCATCTTGACCCAGTTCTGAGTCCAGCAGTTTGTGTTTGGCTGCAGTATTTCTCCCTTGAAGACAACTGGTGATGGGAAACATTTTCCTTTGTAGATCGTTCTGGTAGTTTAGCCATTGAAAGCTGCATTTTCCTTAATTTTTCTTCTAGATTTTCTTTATTTTTAGCTCTTTGCTGAGCTTTATGTCCTTCTCTGCTGCACCAAAGCACACATTACTACTCTTTGTCCTCTTATGTGAAGGCGTATACAGCATTTCTGCTCAATTTTAGCTTCTGAGAGCCTTAATGGCTCTGAATTCTGTTATTGTTCTCTGTGTTGTTACAGCATTCTGCATCCTAAATTGTCCACACTTGTAATTGGAGAACTTGCTCAGAGGAGTCCAGAGCAGACTCTTACCTGGTATAACATACTGAGATAAACATATTTTTTTTTACTGAGAGATAAACATCTATTTACTGCTTTTTTTGTGTTTGCCCTTCCTTTGTTGCACATCCTTGGACTGTATTTTTATCCTTTCTGCTGCCATGTTGCATGAGGAGGTTTTAACTGGGATTTCTCAGGCTGCTGGGTGCAGCCCTGTGCTGTGGCAGTGTTTGTACAGGGCTCTGTGAGAGCAGACGTGGTGTTGGGGAGTTGAAGCCACTCTTACACGGGTCAGGTTGCTCTGTACCAACACATCCCCACTGTTGCTCCCTCCTTGTTGGGCTGCCTGATCTGCAAACTGAGCTGGCAGGTGCTTGTTTCCTCTGGTCATTGATAACAGTATTGAATGGAGTTGGGAATCCTGTTAATGTGCTCCTGAGGGAGATTTTGGTTTAGAAACAATTCTTTATCAAGTCGGACACCGTAAGAAGAAAGAAAAGGCAGATAATATTATGGAAGCTTGGAAGTTCCTAGTGGTAAATAGATTACACCTTGGAAATTACATGGTGGGCACCCTGTTCCATCAGGGTGGTTTCTCTTTGCCTTGTACTGTCTGCTGTAGTCACCCATGGGAGGGAAGGGACATCCAGAGGGACCTGGACAGGTTGGAGAGGTTGGTCCTTGTGAACCTCATGGAGTTCAGCAAGGACAAGTGCACAGTCCTGCACCTGGGTCAGGTCAGTTCCAAGCACAAATCCAGGCTGGGGGAGAATGGATTGAAAGCAGCTCTGAGGAGAAGGATGGGGGATTGTTTGATGAGAAATTCAGTGACTCAGCTGTGCTGACAGCCCAGGAACCAACCACAGGCAGCAGCTGAGGGGGGAATTCTGCCCTGCTCAGGTGAGACCCCACCTGCAGAGCTGTCCCCAGCACAGGAAGGACGTGGAGCTGCTGGGGTGAGTCCAGAGGAGGCCACGGAGCTGCGCCAGGGCTGGAGCCCCTCTGGAGCCAGGCTGGGACAGCTGGGAGTGCTCATCTGGAAAAGAGGAGGCTCTAGGGAGGGCTCAGAGCCCCTTCAGGGCCTAAAGGGGCTCCAGGAGATCTGGAGAGGGACTTGGGACAAGGGACAGGACAAGGGGAAATGTCTTCCCACTGACAAAGAGCAGGGCACAGGTCGCCCAGAGAAGCTGAGGCTGCCCCATCCCTGCAAGTGTCCAAGGCCAGGTGGAGCAGCCTGGGATGGTGGAAGACGATCCCCTGCAGGGGATGGAACAAGATCATCTTGAAGGTCCTTCCCACTCACCCCTTCCATGGTTCTTTGGTTGTTTGAAGGTCCTGGTTAGCCATGAAGATGTGGGTGCTAAAAGCTGCAGCAGCTTATGCATCAAGGCACATTAAAAATGACAAAGAGAGAATTGGGTGAGTGAGGCTGGTGCTGGCTCGTGGGTAGAGCTTGGCTGAAGGGCTGCAGAGCATCCCTCGTGTGCTGGAGCAGATCCACAGCTGCTGTTGGTGCAGCAGAAGGAATCTGAAAGACATGAAATTGTTCTTGTTTGGTGCCAAAGTATGCAAAGCAGAGACCTGCCTCTGGCTCCCACTCCTTGTGTGGTACAAGCTGTTTATCTCTGAACTGTAGAGCATGTTTGTGTTTGGACAGCTCTAAGTGGGTGTTTATAGCCACGTTTTCCTGGTTTAAACTGCTTGACCTGTGACTAGTTTTAAATGTGTTCTGCTGAGTGGGTTTTCAGTGTTTTTGGACTTAGCAGGAAGAGTTTTGTCAAAATTAATTTTTAGTTTGGTAAACAAAAGGTGCCATCAGCTTCCCAATGTGCAATTCCAAGGTGCTTCTTTCAAACTGTGCCAATTTAAATTCATCTCCAAGTCTCAAGTGATTGCTTTTGTTGTATTGACTTGAGAGGATTTTCCTGTTAAGTACTCTTGGAATAATTGATGTTTGTGTCTGCTGAAAATGAGATTTTGCTGCAGCTTTCACAAGATGTTGACTGTAAATATTCAGCTGTTTCTGGGGGTGTGCAGATGTGCCATGTCCATACTTCCCACTTGTATTCCAGGGAAAGGTCTGGGAAAGCAATTCCTGGTGTGTGGAGGGCAGTGAGAATGTGTTGTTTGGGAATGCTTCACCTCTGCGTTGCTAGGAAAGAATCTGTGATTTCTTTGTGTGTGTGTGTCTTTACAGACACTGCAGGGAACAACAGGAAAAAGGATGATTTTGTTCTGGGAAGCATTAACAAAGGCTTTTCAGGTGCCAATACAAAGTTGCTTTTGTATTGCTTTTTATAGCTTTGAGAACCCATGTGGCCTTTATAATTATCCAAGAAAGTTTCCAGGATTGGATGGAGCCATCTCCTAGGTGCATGTTGGTCTTAAAAATGTATTTGTTTTCCTGGATGCATAATGAATATTCAAAAAATGCTGTAAGCCACACTTTCCTGGAGTTGTTTTTGAGTTCTTTGGATGCATTTCTAAACACCAACATGGTTGTCTGCATCAATTACGTTTTGGAGCCCTTCCATGGTATAGAGTCATCAGGCCCTGCTGAGCTGCAAAGGGCAGCATGAATTACTACTGAGATCTGCAGTCAGCCTGCGTAGGGAGGTGTGGATCTTGCAGAGGTATTAGAAAGCCGTTATATTTTGATTGTGTGTAATAAACACAACAATCAGTCATAGAGAGCTGCATTTGGGTTTAAACACCTTCCTTCCCCCACTGCTCTTGGCTGCAACTCGCTGTGAGGTCAGTGGTGATGTTGGTGATAGAGCCCCACAGATAAATCAGAGCAGGCCTTGGCACTCGTACCTCCTGTATCTCATGCATGCCTGGAATGGGTTTTTATCCTGCCTGTCCCACGTGTGCCACTGCAGCTGCAGGTGGTGGGTGTCTCACCCTCAGGCCACGTGCAGAGAAGTGAAACCAGCACGTCTGGAAACAGCTGCCCGAGCTGGAGAGGTTTGTCAAAAGAGAACTAAATACAACATGAGATGAGTGTTGATGGTGGGTTGCTGAAATTCCCGGTCTGTGGCTCAGGCAAGAGGCTGGTGCTCCGTCAGGGCTCAGCAGAGCGATTCCTGAGCCTCTTGGCCACTGTGCTGGTGCTGGACAGGCAGCATTCACCCAGGTGTCCTGGGTGGGCAAGAGTGCTGGGAGCCAGCTTTGGGAAAAGTGAATGGATGTGAGGTGCCCTATCCATCTAAAGATTTTGTAACTGCTCCATCTCCTTTAAAAAAGATTTCAATTTTAACAGGATATTGGCTTTTGGAATCAGAGGGTTTTTTCCCCTGCTCCATGGGCGTGCTGTGTGCGTGCACAGAGGGAGAATTTGGCAAGATGGCATTTGCTCCCTTGTGCTCAGATGCTGCTGCAGTTCCCTGTGCTCAGACCTTGCATCTGTGCTGACCCATCCCAGGAGGGCAGCAGGAAATGTCAGCTGTGCTTCCCAGCCGCGGGAGCAAAACATTCTGGGATCTGCAGCTCACATGGCCTGCCCTGGCTTTATCCACACTAGAAAATGGCCTTTTTGAGGGGGGACTCATTTATCTTTTTGGATATTCCTGTGTCTCAGCTGCTGCGCTCAGCCTAATGCCTGCAGGGCTTTTGAGAGTGGGGAGTGGGCTTGGTTAAATGCTTTCAAGTGATACTTGTGGGTAACAACCCTGAATTTTATGGCTTGATGTAACATTTTTGGAGTTTAAGATTTATTGATTGAATTGATGGATAAATAGAATATGAAAAGTGGTGCTGATTTGCTTTAATGTTTTAAAATTCAATTTTCTAAGGTAAATGCAATATAAATGTGATTTTTTTGGAGTCTTTTTCTGGTACTCTCCTAGCGTAAAACTGAATTTTGAATATCTTAAGGAGCACACTTCAGTCTTTTCAAGTGCGGTTAAGCAGTCATGATCATGCTGTGCTCTTTTCCAGTGCATTTAAGAAATAATAACAGTGAGTATAGTAAGGCTTTTCTGCAAAATTGCTTTCCTTAGATTGTTATTGGCGTGGTCTCACGGAGCAGCGTTTCTGAGTGCCTTCCTGAGCCAGTCCTGCAATCCAGGAGGGACGTAAATAGATTGTTTCTGCTGTGACGTCTCAGCAGCTGCATTCTGCCCATTCCCTCCCTAGCCAGCCCTGCTTTCATGCTCCCAGGCAGAGCTGCAGGGTTTTGTGACAGAATCTTTTCCTATTTTGCTCTGTTCACAGCACTGAAGGCATTGTCCCTTGTGACTGGAGCATTTCCCGATCCTGGGCTCTTGCTGTCTGACTTGTGTTGGGCTTGTAACTCACCTTATCCTCTCTGGTGTTAACAGCACCAGGCGGGTGTGACAGGGCTCTGCTGGAGCCCAGGGACAGCTGAGGGGAGGGGTCCTGAATGTGTCCCCCACACTCCCATTGTCCTTTGTGTCCCAGGAGCTTGGTGTCCCTTCTCAGCCCAGCTGCTGGAGAGTGCCACGTTTTCCTTGGGAATAATACCTGGATAACTTTGGGCTGTTCATCAAATAAACCACTCATTCCATCAGGAATGGGCACTACATGGAATGTGTTCTGCAGGCTGACATCTTAGTATGCTTCATGCTCGGGCAGATTGCACAGGGCAGTTCAGTAATTAATATCCAGGGAGGTCTAATGGGCCTAAAGCAGTTGAAGTGACTCATCCTTATTTTGTCATTGTGTTGATGGTGCTTTAGGTGTCTTAGAAATGCAGGCAGTGCTCATGACCCAGCTCTGGTTTTGGATACACCCTTTGGGGTGTGAGAGGAGAGAGTCTGTTTTCTTCTTGTCGTTGTGAAGATTTTAAAGGGTTCCCCCTCTCAGTGATTTCTGCGTGGCTTTGTGGTAACCCACCTTCCTGAAGAGGTGCTTCATATAGAGGAGAGAGTGAATTCTGTGGTGCTGAACTGTGATAAATGGGCTTTAATCAACAATTCATTTCACTTGCATTGAGTGATTTATTGGCAACAGTTCTTGCCACTGAAGATTTTGGGATGAAAGTGTAATTAAGTTTCTTACTTTTTTTTTTTTATGATGCTGACTGGGTTTAGTTTCACTGCCACAATGTTTGGGACCTTGTAAGTAGGAAGGAAGCAGCAATGCTCTTCCCCGGAACTATTAACTTGAATTGTCCCAGGAAACGAAGTAACTCCACTGGGTGTGATCTGGGACAAGATGGCATTTGTTGAGCCAGGGCTCCGAAGTATTTACAGTCCAAAAAAGGGAGAACAAGATTTGAAATCCTGCATGGAGGCAGCTTTTGTTGGTTGATGTTTGAAATGCCATATTCAGTGTGTGAGGGCTCTAAGAAGGTTTGGAAAGAGCTTCGAGCAAAGATCAAACAATGGGAAAGTGGAGGAGAGAGCAGAGAACATGTGACTGTGAGTAACCAGAGTGCAGAGAGAGCCAAAGTTCAGACGATATTACACAAAAATTACAGGGCACAAACATGTTGGCTCCTGGAGAAGAATGCACAAGGAAGCCAAGTGGTGTGTGTGGTGTGTAATGAGGAGTGTTTGCATGCTGGAGGCTTGTCCTTGCTTCTCATGAAGTAGGAAAATATATTGAATTTCAGTGTGGTTATAGGAAAACACCAGTGTCAGAGCACTCTGTAACACAAAGAGCAATAAATGGTGCTTAAGTGGAAGCCTCTCATCTTGCTCTGCTGTTCTGGGGTGGATGGAGAAGTGTCTGTGAGAAAGGGACAGTGCAACACATCTTGTTTCATAAAGCAGAAGTGAGAGACCCTGATACAAGCAGCTGTGAAATGGAGGGGCAGAGGATGAGTGGGAGGAGGGTGCTGCAGTCAGCCCCAAAATCCTTGTCCACAGGAGCACGTGGAAGCTTTGCCATTAGCTCCCAGGGCTGGGAATTCACTGTATCTCTGTAAGCCATACAGGAAGAAGGCTTGGGAAGAGGTTTTGAGTAGTGCTGGGTTTAATGCAGATGTTATTTCATGTCCGGGTACCCATGGGGCTGAATCCTTCCTTTCACATAAAGGTTTCCTCTGAAGTGGGAAGCATCTCTCAGGTCTGCAGAAGACACACTTCAGAATTATACTGAAATGTGGTCAGTGCTTGGGGTTTGTGTTTGCCAGAAATGTATTCTCAACAGATCCAGCATTTAGGGTTTATTCAGTTGTTGGATTTAAGTGTTAAAGTATTTTGTGTTCTTCAGATTCATTGTCTTAAGGTACAGCAAAACAGAAATGTTTTATGGCTACATTCAATGTGCCAGTTTGTAGGATTGGAGAAGCGGGAAACAGATGGAATTCCCCCCAACTTGTTCCTTAGCCAGTTCCAGGGATGAAGAAGCAAAGGGACAGATTGTGCTGCTTCCAGCTCCAAAAGGCCTGGGATCCCCATGGAGGCAAACAGCATTGTTGTGGCCATAGCCATGGAACCATTTTTCTCTTACCTGGTTAAACATCACTGGCCTGAACCCCCATAAATCCAACCTCACAATAACCATTGGATTGTCTGCTTGCTTCTTTCCAGGATGAGCTGCTTTATGGTGCAAGGGAATTTTCCCTTTATCATTTATTCTAAGTATTGATAAATAAAGAGCTGTCTCTGTGATGAGTATTGATTTTGGCTCTGTTTGGACACTTTGTTATGTTGAAGCTTGAATTTCCAAGCCTGAAACACCCTCCTGACCCAGGAGCAGGCTGGCAGCATTCCCACAGGGCCTGTTCCCTGTGCTCCGTGGCCTTTTTTTGCCCAGGACTTACAGAGACAGGCAGCACCTGCCTCTCTGGAAAGCTCCAGTTTTAGTATTGCAGCTGTTTGGGCCAGGAACAAGTAGAGATCAAGTACATAATAAACCTCAAAGAATATGAATATATAAAATAACCCCCAAAAATACATGGAGTGGGTAGTGGTGGGATCACCAGAACTCAGAGATAAAGGCTTTGTTTGCTCTCTGATTCTCTGGCCCTGGCACAGGGAGTGCTTAGCCTTTTGCATGCTTTCAGGGAGGAGATGTTGTTTTAAGCACTGAAGAAGTGACTTGTGAAGCCTCAGAGCAGCAAGGCGTGCTGCCCTCGAACTGGGATTGACCCTTGCCTCAGTAAAAACAGCTTTCAGTGCCTTGGCAGGGAGCCCCCAGAGGAGTGGGCAGCAATATTTAGCTATTCCAGATAATTTAGAGGTGTGTGCTGAGCTACCTGCAGGCAGCAGGTGAAAGAAAGGAGGCACAGGACGTGTCTGGGTTCGTGCTGAGAGGGTTTCAGCTGTTGGTTAATGGAATGTTAGGTGAGTTTAATGTTTTAATAGATGAAGTTTAGCAGTGTGTTTTTGCCAGTGTTGGCAGCATGTGCACTCCTGACTGTTCTGGTGCTTTTGTGCACTATATTTTGGGAGGCTGGGGTGTCCCCCAGCCACTAAGGCAGGTTTTTGGTGTGTTTTGGTGTGGATTGCTGGACTCCTCACACACAAAGTCTGTGCATCCACACCACACTGTCTCTGAGCTTTGTTAGCCTTCCAAAGCAGCTCAGCGACTGCTTGTGCATGGTAAGTTTGCCTTCAGCTTGCTCCTTGAAGGCTGTCCAAAAAAAAGAGTGGGAGTGGATTGCTGCCTGCAGATTAAACCCCAGATTTGCTCTGGAGAGGCCATGAGAAAGGCAGTGCCCAGGAGCCAAGCATGGCCTGGGTGAATTTACCACCAGGGCCTGCAGGTGATGGATGGGCTGGAAGTACGGGCATCAGCATCAAAGCACCTTCTCTTGGCACCAGGTTTTAGTCAAGATGTTCTCTTGCAGATTTACATTGCTGCATAGGAACACTCGTTCCAGAGGATTTTTGGAGGCTGCTGCCTGGCTTGTAGTGTTCCAGCTGTCAGTCTGTTACAACTGCAGCTTGCTCTTTCGGGTGCCGGCTTCCATTAAAATTCTTGCAGAAGGAAAAGTTAGTATTGGTGGAGGGAGGAGGGTGACAACATGTTTCTCTTGGCAGCAGTGTTGTGTGTTCCAGCTCCAAGGGATTGTGGAGCTGGGATGCAAATAGAACCTGCCAGGGGTTTGGTGTGCACAGAGCAGCCAGAGGTTCCAGAGGTACTGCAGGGCCTGAGGGGGGTGTGGGGGTGGCAGCCAAGGCTTGGCACCTCCTGGAGTTCCTGTGACACTGACTGGGGCCTGGGAATGTAGGAGAGCCCACTGAAACCACCCTCTTCAGTGGCTTTTGGTCTCATCCCAGCTGCAGGAATCACTTCTTTTGCTTCCAAGTGTGCAGCTGGAAAGTCTGAATGTTTCCTTTCCAGGTCTGTGGCAGTTACAGTGGATGTATTGCATCATGGACCTATTGAAAAGTCAAAAATGGTTCACCATGTTTGAAATCTCAGGAACATGAGGTTTCAGAAACCTCAAATTATGGTAGAGTTGCAGTGGAGGTGTTTGCTTTTCCTGAAATGGCCCTTCACTGTTGTGTTCCAGCACCAGCACTTGTTCTGGAGATCAAAGATTGCCATTGCCATGCTAGCTCAGGAACCTAGATGCTCAGTATTCACCCCAAAACGTGGGAAGATGCAATTTTTCCAAGGGGGATGGTGGTCAGCTGGCAGGGGGGCTGCTTCAGGTCGGGAATAAGGCTGTGTGGTGTGTTGGGGGATCACTTCCACAGACAGATCACTGTTCAGATTTGTAGCAAGGGCTGCTCCACACCAACACTGTGGGCACAGGGACAGGTTTTCTTTGGTACCACTGTGGGGTTTTGTTGGCTTGAGGTGTATGAAATCACATGTATCCCTCAAGCAAATTCCTGGTGCAGGGAAAGCCTTCTAGTGGTGGGAACATCCATTCCTGCTGCTCCTTGTCACATGTGGTTTCCATGCTGGCACTGGTGCTTGTGCTCGGTGTTTTCGTAGACTTTCTAAGGAAAAAAATCCAGAAGTGTTGTCATTGTAAATGTTTGGTATCTTGCCAACTTTAATAGTTTATTATTGTCATCAAATTGACTTAGGACAAAAAACCCTAGAAACTTATAGTTGATACACTGAATTGAGCCTGTATTTAATAAGTTCATTTATTAGCAAAATTATATGAAATATAACACTTTAACCAAACATGTGTGGACACTAAACTGTTGGAAACGTGTGCTGTGGAGCTGACCTTGGTTTTCTCTTGCAGGGCAATCACTTTGATCAGTATGAAGAGGGGCACCTGGAGATAGAGCAGGCGTCTCTAGACAAGCCCATCGAATCGGTAAGGCCCCCCCCGACCAGCAGCGTTCCCCGGAGCTCGGCCGTGTCGGATGGTCCTTGATGTGAATGCAGTCAAATCTGAGAGCAGTGGGCACCTTGGTGGCAGTGAGGGGTAATTGGTGCTAAAATGCATGCTGACCTTAAGTGGGCCTGGGATTTGATCTTGAAGTAGTCCTAGAACTAAAACCTGAAATTTGAGTTCAACATGATATTTCAGGAATTATTTAAAATAATACATTCATTCAGAGATATTTATTTTAAGGTTTTGTACTTTTCTTTGAAGAATCAGTTTAATATAATGAGAACCTGATGGAATAGTATAGGGAAATACATTTTGATCCTTTTTAGTTTATATTTTTGGAAAAGTACCGGTGTGTTTAAAGTGTTAGAATGACACCTGGCGGTATGGAGACAGGGATCAGTGTTAGTCCAGCAGTCCTTCCCCATGGAGCTGAAGCTGCCCTGAGCCTTTCTCTAAAATTGCTTTACCTTGAGTTAGGTGTGAAGACTCCTGCTGTAAGATGGGGAAAAAATAGGTTAGTTTTTGTTTAGTTTTGATTTTTTAATCTCCTTGAAGCTTCTTAATTTTTCTCTTTGCAAAGCACCTTCTGCTGGTTTTAGGCACAGCAGCTTGTTCAGACTAAACTGGACTCACATTTGGCATTTAGCTTTAGCTAAGGTTCATTTGCAGTTTCCTTCAGAAATGAGAAAACTTTTAGTGAATAATCAAGGGACACTTAGTGGTGTTCTGATTAATTCTAGATTTTTATTAAGTACTTGTCAAGTGTTTCTTTTGCCTATTAATTGAATTTCAGTTAAAGTTTCTGCACGTTAGTCAGCCCCTAGAAGAACCAGGGTTAGCCAAAGCCCACTGTATATTTTTGTTGGTGTGTAGGTTGGTGTTGTGTGTGTTTGTGTGCGTGTTAGATGTTTACCAAAAATTTACACAACTTGGGGTGTTCGACGTTTTTCTTCCGCAGCAGTTGGCCCATATTAGCTAAGCAGCCATGATCTGGTTTGTATTGCACGGTCTGCCTTTTTTAATTTCTTCTCTAGGGTTTCCTTTCCCCTTCTTATTTCTGTTCTTCTGGTCCAGTGAACACTGCATATAGTACCTACTGTCTTAATGTGCTGGCATGATGCTAGATTTAGGCATGGCAGTAATTGATGACGCATGAGATAATGCTGCAGAGATGGGAATTGGTATTCACTCTTCTCCTGAATACTTCAGTCTTACCTTGGGACACGGGGATTTGAATTAAAATGCCAAGCTGGATGGAAATAAAATGGGAAATACGTGTTGGTAGCCTACTCTGGGCCACACTGGAAATTAGCATTTCAAAATAATTCAAATGCTGCTTACAGACTAGACTGGTTACCTGATTTCCAAAAGTGCTTTCTCAAAGAGAGGAACAGAAGAGGTCATAGATAGTGATCCAGAGGGAAGGATGCCTTTGGAAGTGTGTAAAGCATGAGCAGGTGCCCTAGGCCCACATGGGCTCACTGTGCAGATCTCACTCTCCACAGGAGTAATGCTTTGTGCAGTTTGATTAATGCTGAACTGCAGGAGAAAAAA
The DNA here is from genome assembly GCA_019023105.1 of Diglossa brunneiventris. Classification (NCBI taxonomy): domain Eukaryota; kingdom Metazoa; phylum Chordata; class Aves; order Passeriformes; family Thraupidae; genus Diglossa; species Diglossa brunneiventris. The sequence goes on along the minus strand of CM032379.1, from coordinate 1,582,816 downwards.
AAAAAAAGTTAAATTATGGCTTTAATATTTTATTCTTGTCTCTCACTATCCAAATGTCAGGACATTTTTAATCTTTACAACTCCTTGGGTAGGTACAGTTCAACCTAATTGAAAACAGTTGGATGAAGAGGACAAGAGAATGGCTTGGTTTGTGAGGAGAAAGAGTTAAAACCTCAAATTGTTCTATAAAATCAAGTTTGTTCCACTCTTCTTTTGTCTGACCTGAGAGAATCACAGAATCATTAAGGCTGGAAAAGCACTCTAAGCTCATTGAGTCCAGCCAATCCTGCAGCCCTGCCAAGGCCATCCCTAACCTGTGTCCCCAGATGCCACATCTCCATGGCCTGTGAACCTTTCCAAGGATATGGTGGCTCCAGCACTTCCCAGGGCAGCTGTGCCAGTGTCCATCCCAGGATTTCAAAGCTGTGGCTGCTGCACAGGGTGGGGGGGTTATGGCCTGAGCAAGGGTGGTGTCAGAAACTGCAGTCAGAAACAAACTGGTCACTTCTGAGGTTTCACATGGTCTTTGTAAAAATACATTGTTGATTCCTTAATTCCCCATCTGGGAAGCAGGAATTACTTTTTTGTGTTTCCTGACACCTGTGGAGGTGATTCTGCTTCCACACTAATATTGATCAGTGTGCTCTTTGAATTGGCAAATTACTCACATTAGCAGAACGGAGAGTTTCCTTGGCAGAATTCAGTGGGGTACCTCTCCTGCAAGATATTTCACCAGGAAAGGAGGATTCATTCTGCTCTTTTGGCTTTTTTTTTCCTTCTATTTTGTGCTGTTTGCTCACCCAGAACCAAAATTGAGAGGGAGGGAGGAAAGGCAAATTGATGTTTTAGAACTACCACACATCTAAGTATTTTCAACATTAACAAATTAGATTTTAATCCTTAACCAGTTCTCTGTTAGCAATCCAACTGGCCTTTTCCAAGGAATCTGCTCAGAGTCATGAGTGAGCCTGTGCTTCATGGCATGGAAGCAGTTTGGGTGATGAACACCCTTTGTTTCTGACCGTGGCAGATCAAAGTGCTTCCCAGTTAAAATGTCATTCTTCAGAACAAAGAGTGGATTTAGTATATTCTCATAAATGTGTTCCTTGCAGCTTCCCACATCTTAGTGACAGGAAGGTGCTCCAAAGCCTGCAGGTGTTTGGAGATGGGGGGAGTGTTTCCTGTGCCATGTCCCTGTGACAGTCCCCATGATGTGACATCCATCTCTGCAGCATTATCTGTTGAGAGGTGCTGACTGTACTGCTACAGCATGCAACTCAAAGGTGGCTGGAAAAATAGGTTTGGGAGTCTACAGATCATTACAATGTTGAAACATGTCCTCAATTAGCCTACTGGTATTGTTGTTCCTGTGGAAATCCTGCTGTGTGCAGCTCATTTAGGCCAAAGATGTCTGCTCTGAAACATGCAACTCTAACCGGAGTACTTTTATGGAAAACAGAGCTGCCAGGAGCTAGGGATGGACGTGGCCTGAACGAGTGCCAGCTGTTTTCCATTACTAAATTGAAGAAAGTATTTCATATCAATGGACTCTTCAGAGCTACAAATACTGATATATTTTCCCCTCCCACAAGTAACATTTTTTCTTGTTGTGCTTTGAAAGATGCTGCACTTACACTGGCTGTTCATGTCAGTGCAGTCACTGATGTCCTTGAAAAATCAGAGCACTTCACCCTTTTTTTCCAAACTCAACAAGCTGCATGCATTTGTTTTGGGGCATTTTGAGTTCACTGAGTTCAGGTACTTGAATGGGAAGTCACAAATTATTGCAGCTTTAATAGAATCCAGATTTTCTCCACATTAATTCCTTATCTCTACTTGTTTATTGAGTCTCTTTGCTGTGAATTCCTGGTTTTCCTCATCCCAGCAGTGCAGATGGAGTAGGAGACAGCCCTTAGAGCCCCCAGGAAGCAGCCCTGGCCCCGTGCAGGCAGTGTCAGGGGTGGACCCACGCCGTCACCGCCGCAGGTTGGAGGCCAGACTGGGAATCACCCACTTATCCTGGAGCTTGTTAGCTTGTCCTTGTCCTAACTAACAAATGTCCTTTCCCCTCTCTCTAATGCTGCTCGGTGCCATGAGGGGCGCCTTGAGCCCCCGTGCCAGGCTGCAGTCGGTGGTGCTTGGGCACCAGGGGCTGGCACAGCCTGGCCAAGCCAGAGCTGGGTTGTGGCACTGGAAATCTGTACAGATCTGTGGACTCCACTAGTTCCAAAGTGTCATTTGATGAGGCTGCTGATTTGACATTTAGCAGCAGCCATATGTGGACAGCGCTATAAATAATGTGCTTCTGGAAGCTGAATGGTGTAGCATTACTATTTGGCTTTTCTCTCTGGTCTTCATTGTGTCATCTGTAGTGAGCTCTAGGTTTTGTTTTGGGGAATCTTTTCAACCTCTTGTTTGCATGGGTTCACCCAGTAGCATCTGATCCTTGCTTATAGATTCCTCCATACACAGTCAGCACAGCTTACAATCCACTCAAGAGAGGAATGGTTCCTGCCCGAGCTGGGATGAGTGATGGGATCGTGGGGATCTCATGGAAAACCTGTGCTAGGCAAAACTGCTGGTGTGGGTTACATCCCACAGGCATCATCAAAACCTTGGGCTTTTACCCATCTTTTAATTGTAAGCAATTTTTTTTTTTTCTATTGGCCAAACCTTTATCATTAATTTGTGCTGGGGATGTCCTGCTCAGGAATCACTGATCTGCATGGAAAGCAAGCAGGGGTATCTTGTCAGGGCACAGGATGGAGATCTTGGAGGCCAGTTAGAGCTGCTGGAGCCCAGTCACTTTGGATGAGGTTTTTCCAAAGCAGCTTACCCAGCTCTGTGAAGGTCTGGTAGACCCAAGGCCTTGTATTTCCTACACCTTTGGAGAAGTTGTGCTTTGTCATTAGAGCAGAGCTCTCTGAGCCCTTCTCCCTGCATGGAGCACCCCACAGCCTGTGCCCACATGGTCCAGGAGAGTTCCCTTGCTCACCCAAACCACCTTTTGGGAGACTTATTTTGGCTGCCTCAATAATTTATTGTGGCTGTAATACAAGGAGCTCCCAGGTGGCAGCAGAAGAAAGTGAGGAGACTCACGGCAGCTTTTGCTGAGAAATGAGCGATGTCCTCCTAGGGCTGTGGTGTTTCTGTGCATCACTGCAGCTCTTCTGTAGGAAAACTGCTGCAGTGTGAGGATAGTCTGTTCAAAAGCAGTGACAGCTCCTGACATGGGCAGGAAGCTTGCTGTGAAAAGCCTTCTTCCATGTGAAAGTAGCTGTACTTTACAGAACTTTCACTTAAAACTGCACTTAAAAAAAAAGCTGTCAGCTCTTACAGCATTTGTTGTCCCATGTCACATTTTGGTCCCAATATCCCTGGATACTCCCTAGAGAGCAGACAGGCTCTCACATGGGATTAAGCAAGCCTGGCCTTCCATTATTTAATTTTTAAGGCAGGATTTTAATTTTTGCACTGAAGAGCAGTTCTGTCAGTCTGCCTCCATCAGAGGTCTGGGTTAGCCGTTGGAAAAGGAGGGAGGAGCTGAACATGGCCAGAAAGGAGCAAAGTGATGGCCAGGTCTCAACTCAAATGTTAGTTTTAAATTATTAGAGTTGCTCTCCTTATTCAGTACAACAGAAGATGCTCCATTTGAATTGAGTAGGATCTAAAATTAGGGAGTAGTTCCACTGCATAAACAAACAAATGGAAAAGTTTGGTGGGGGGAAACAACCCCTTCCTGGGAACTGAGACAGGGCAATGTTCAGGCAGAATTCCAATTTATGTCAAACAGCTTGGGACCATCCTCTTGAGTGGGTCTGTAAAAGTGGTGCTAATGTGTATAACCTTTCTAAATTTTTCTTTTTCCCTTTAACATTTGTTTCCCCCTTCACTGTCAGTCACAACACACCGCTCTTGAATCTCCCAGCTGGTCTTGACTTGTTGAATTTATTTTATGCTTTCACTCTTCTTTAATAAATACATTACTTGCAAGCAGTGAATTGAAAACAAAGCAAAAGAAAAAAACTACCATTAGTGATTGGACAGTTTCTTACTTTGTGTTACATTTAACTGTTCTTTTGACAGCCCAGTTTTTAAAGCCAGGTTCGTATGGAAATGCTTTCACTCCACTTGCACTGCTTTTGGAATAGCGTTCTGCTTCATCTGTCTTTATTTTAGTGCATTCATAACACACACAGTCAGCACAATGTCTCATCTCCCCTTGGCCAAGACTGCAAAGTACTCCTTGTCCTTTGAATTCTTTTGTTTTTTCTTTTTTTTTCTTTTTTTTTTTTTTTTTTTATTCCCTTTTGGAAAACGCAGCCATTTTTGTCAGCACCAACTTTTAGATTTAATGATCCTTTGTTCAGGGTAGGGCAATTAAAAAAAAAAAAACCCAAACATATCCCAAGCTGCAGCCCCTCTGTGCCAGGATGGGGCACTCTGTGGTCCTTGGGATTGGCCTGCAGGTAAGTGTTTCTGTCTTCCCAACAGAGAGCCTTCTCCATGGTGCCTGTGGTTGGTAGGGATCCATCCTTCTTTATTTTTCTTTATTTTTTTCCCTTTTTTTTTTTTTTTTTTGCATTTGACCTTTTATCCCAGAAGTTTCCTTATGCCTCCTGATTTAATTTATTTTTCCATGTAGCCCTAATTATGTCCTGGGGCAGAGCCAGAAGTGTTGGAAAAATGTACATTATTCCTTGGGAAAGACAGGAATAAAAAAAAAGTCTGACTTTATTAGGATATCAGAAAAAAAATCCAAAATTTGTACTTGATAGCATCTTTTTGAGGAAAAATGTATCCATGCAGCCAATATCTTTAGGAAGGTTGTGCCTTTCAAGAGGATTCACCAAAGTTGTGCAAACCCTGTGATCATTTTCTTCACTGTGGAGTGACAAAACCTACTCTGGTTTCTGTTGATTACTGTTATTTAATTAAAGAAACCTGCAGCATATAGATATAATTATTTTTTGGATTCCGTGTACTGCTCAGTGTTCTGGAGTCACATCCTGTTACAATTCAGGATATTTCTGTGATACCTTAGGTTGTGGTTTGCCTGATGATAATTAATAATCAACAAGTTCATACCTGATTTTTACTTTTATTTTTTGTGATTGGAAGGTGCACAAGGTCCCAGCCAAGAGTCCTTCTCTGAGGAGCTGGTCACTGCCTGTAACTGGGTGAACTGGTCACTGAGGGCGAGCTGACAGATTGAGGTGGTTCGAGGGTGCTGTGAGTGCTCTGCTCTTTGTCTGGGGGCAGAAACCCTGCAGAAAACACAACAATTTCCACACTGAGCCCTGCTCAGCCCCATTGCCAAAAGCTGACACTTAATTGCTGCGCCAGTACTTTTCCAGTTATTCCAAAATAGCTTTTTTTTTTAGGAAGATGAGACATTATGCTTATTGTTTCCCCTACATGCACTAATGGTTCCTTGCTGTTAACTTACTGCTAGGCCTGTTTCATTCTAACATCTTAGTATTTTTGTTAGTTTACATGTGAAATGCATCACCCAGTCTGTGCTTGAGCTCATTTTATTTAATTGATTTTATTTTTTTTGTTTTACTAACCTCACTGTTTTTTCAGTTTAATATTGGCTGCATGCTAGTTTATATATATATATACATATATAAAAAAACCCAATCAAGTCTAGCCTGGATTTTGCTCTGATTGTGTTTTGGTTTCTAGTGGTGGGGCAGTCTTGCACTTACAACTTACTCAGTATTATAAAAGCCTGACACAAACAAAATGACTAAACACATTGTAGATTTTCTTTACAAAAAAAATCTTAAGTGGTGCTGTCTAGGTGATGGATATGATTGTATAAATAGCTTGATTTTATGCTTTTTACTGTCAATTTTTATTGGTACACTTTATTTTCTTCCACATTGCTTTTTAGTTTTATTATTTTTTTATTTCTTTTAAACGTGATGCACAAAAGTTGCCCAGCACACCATCAGAAAGTGACCGTCCCCAGTACCCATCCCCCTGGAATAATTCTAGCCAGCAATTTTTGACATTTGTCTTTCCCTTTATTGGGCATATATTGCCTTTTCAGTAGCATTTTTTTGCATGCATATATATGTAGAAAAATCTCTTGCTCATCACATGTTTAAATGTCAGCGGGAAGGGAAGAATATATTATTGGAATATTTTTGGTTTGTTTTCTCTGTTCTGTCTGTCAGGATAATATTGGACATCGCTTACTCCAGAAACATGGCTGGAAGCTGGGCCAGGGATTGGGAAAGTCACTGCAGGGTAAGTCCAGTCCCTTGTGTGAAACCTTCAACTCCAGCCTCGGTCTTTAACAAAATTATTTCTGCTTTTTGTTCCTAGATTAGATTTTCTTTCCATTATTAATATATCCAACCAGTTGCACTGTTGAGTTTCATATTTGGCAGTTTGCAAGTGGAAGCTGCTGCCTCCCTTGTTGGTACAGGTTAGAGCTGTGTGTGTGGTGGATGTGTGAGAGTCAGCGTGGAGGAAGGAGAATTCACTTTCCACACTGACAGGGAGTGATGCAGCTTCCAACTGTGCTGATGTTTTGGTGTTAAAAATTAAAGATTTGAGGTAATTCCCATGATCTGTCAGTGCTCACCAGGGTCAGAAGCCATTAGAAGGCCAGGAAAGGGCCCACTGAAGATGGAAAGTGGTGGCAGAGGTTCTCTGGATGGGAGAGGCTCACTCCTGGTTTCTCCACAGGTCTGTCACAGGTTGGATTTATTCCTGTTCCCAGCAGTTTGTCAGGGATTAGCAAATCTCAGTGGGTTGGCCCAGCACACACCAGACCTTGCTGTCTTGAGCCTGAATCCTTCCTGTGACACTGAACCCCATTTCTGTAGGAGCCTGTGGCAGTGTTTGAAGCTCAGGTGTGCCCTGAGCCCTCAGTAACTCACTCATGTTCCTGTGCCTGTAGTCTGAAGACCTGGGAGCTTGTAATCCATGTTCCATGAGTGAGCCCCTTAGAGATGGGGGTGTCTGTGCTCTGGAGGACTCTGCAGAGGTAACAAATTCCCCAAACTCTGGCAATGCTTATTAATCCCTGGACTAAGGCTCTCTAACCTCTCAGGCAGGGCTGCCTTGCAGGTTAATGCTTCTGGCTTCCTCTCATGGTTTATTGGAGCTCTCTGGTTGATGCACAGCACTCTCCAGTCCTCTCATGTCCCTGCTGGGGCCAGACCTCAGGTGGGGTTGTAGCTGTCACCTGTGGGCCTTTCCTTTGGCACGTGGGATGTGCATCACAGGGTGGAACTCAGGGCTCTGTATTGCTCTGTGTGTCACCAGAGTGGAAACACAGAGACTTGAAAGAAGGAAGAGCCTTGTCCCAGCCCCAGGTGGATCCCAAAGCACAGCCCAAGGGATCTGCAGGCTCTGATGTGCTGGAGTGAGCATGGATTACTGGGCTAGGTCTGCAGTCAGGGCAGGGGGTGCTGCTGTCACCATGTCCCATGGGCCCAGCAGGAATTTGCACTTTGAGTCTTGTCCAGATTTAGATGTTCCCCCTGTGCCTCTCTCTGTGCTGGAGCTGTTCCAGATCTCTCACACATCATTGGAGCTCTGCTGGTTGGGAGCAAATCGTGGATGTGGGCTCTGAGGGCTTTCCTGTGCCTCCTGCATGGTCACAGGAGCACAGAGTGACAACAACCCACCACTTTAACCCAGTTCAGTGCTGAAGCCTTCCTAATGCAGGCTTTGGAGCATGTGCAGGAATTTCAGCCCTTTTGGAAGGGAGGAGTGTCCCTGTCCACCTGCCAGCCAACTTCTCCAGAGGTCTGGGCAGGCAGAGGATATGGAAGGGAGGCTGCTGCTGCTCCAGCTTTTCTCCTCTGAGTTCTCAGCCAGAGCCTGTGGCATTGGTGATGGTTGTGTTGGGAGTGTTTAATTCATTATCCAGTGACCTTTCTGCATGAATCCTAGATTGGCCCAAAAATCCAAATACAAAATGTCAGGAAGGAAACATTTGCATCCAATTTTAATCTTATTTTAAGAGTTTGAAGAGACATTTGATGTGCAGTGAGAAGGGAGGAGCAGAACAGAAGTTCTTCCCATCTTCCACACTCCCTTGTTCAGGAAAGACCTGGAGAGGTTTCTAAAGAGATGTAGGTGTGTTCCTGTTAAACTCTTCCTGCTTGACACTGCTTGAGCTAACATCTCACACAGCCTGTGGTGAGGAGGTGCAGCAGAAACAGAACCCCTTCAAGCAGCCTTGAGCTGTGGGTGTGGTTCTGACCTCCTGCAGAAGATCCTTATATCAAACTCTCAAAAATTTGGGGTTGCATGTATAAAATTGATACTGCATTCAATTACTTTCTATGCACTTCAGCTTAAAACGAACTGGATGAGTTCAGTGTGCTGAGTTTTGTGATGTTGCTTTTAATTCTAGATCTTCATCTGAGTTGGGGCTCCCTCTTTAGTTCTGTTGAATCCCAAAGTGATGCTGTGTTACAGTTGCCAGGCAGAAATGTTTCTTTCTTGTAGTCTTGTGGTGGTGTTCAGCGAGAAGCTCACACTGCGGGACTTTACCCTGTGATGGTTCCTTCATCCTGACCACCCACTGGGGGATAGAATCCTGTGGTGAGAGTGCTGAGCTGTCTCTGGGTGGTACCTGCAGCAGCCTAAAATCTACACTTGCCAATTGCTGGTGGTAAAAATCTGCTGGTGTGGTACACCATGGCTCATTCTCAGGAAAATTCCAGATTTGTACCCCCTGGGGCAGCTGCCTTGTGGTGTAAATCTTGTTACTGAGAAAAGCTGAGCCCTTGGGTAGGGAAGCACAGAGCCCATGCCCTGAGTGATGTGGCTGTCACCAGCTGTGTTCTGGCTGAAACATCTGCATCTTTCATTGAACATCTGCATCTTTCACTGAATTTGGGCTGTGTGCTGAGTGCAGCACCAGGCAGGGACAGTGCTGTCAGCTCTGGCCATGCCAGTCCTGCTTCCCAGATACTCCTAAGGAATTCAGCAGAGTCATCCTTCAGCTCATCGCTTTCCCTGATGTTTTTCATCATTTTTTTCCCCACAAATAACTTGTGTTACATTTGGAAATGGTGCTTCAGCTTGCTAACAGCCAGTGAATATGAAAAAGCAGGAGAGGGGGTTGCCATTTGAAAGGGATATTTTTTTAATTTGGAAAATATGGCTTAGAGATATGGGATGGTTGTGCTCTGACAAGTGAGAAAATGGTGATTGTAGCCTGTTTTCTCTTTGGGGGAATGCCTGTAGTTGATAATCCAGAATTTTGTGTCTCCTGGAGAAATGAAACTAGCAAAAGATCAGTTAAAAGCATTGCCTGACCTTCGTGTGAAGTCCTGTGCTAAATGAGCCCAAGGATTGTGAATAAATTAGGAGTTACATAAGTCAGGAGGGGAATGAGAGGGCTGAGGGAAATCTGAATTCAGCCACACTCTAATGATTTCTCTTGGAATGAGTATTTCCCATTAAGTTAAAGTAGTATTAGGAAAAGCCAGGAGAGTGACGTGCAGAAGTGGGATAATTTGAATAGTACCTTTGAAAATATTTTTATAAGCTCTTTGCCTTTTCCCTGTCAACTTTTTTGACGAGTCTTGTTTGAAAAAAATAATTGTGCTGAAAACTTCTGGATTATTTCTTTCCTTTTGGACTTGTGCGTTTAATATGAAGTAATAGTACTCTAGAGGTATATCTGCAAGACTGAAACCAGTAGTTTAATCTCATTTAATCAGACCAGAGGAAGCTGAGTAGGTTGTCCTGCTGCTTCCTGGGTCATAGCAGGGCTTGGGGAGGGTGGGCAGTCTGCAGGGAGGGGTTGGAGAGGGCAGGAGGAAGGTTTGAAGTTTACTGGCCATATGGAGGGGGCTCTGAGGAAGGATTGACCAGCTCTGGTGGACAGGTCCAGCTCATCCTTAGCCAGTCTGGGTAACAACTGGATTCAACACAGATTTGCCTCTCTGAAGTTCTCTATTGTAAACATTCTTGCCTGATTGCAGCCTTGACCCTTCAAAAACAGTCCTACCACCAGTATAGAAGCAGTTACAAGTTCCCCTACACCACAAACTGTGTCCAGTATGATTAATTTATTATGTTTTAAGGCATTGATTTACTGTGTATTTCCACAGTATTCCCAAGACCAAGATTCTGCTGATCTTTAGTGGTATCTCTGAGAGGTGAATCCCAATGTAGTACTTTGCTATGGCAACAGGAATCACAGGATTTGTCATGGCAGAGCTGCTCCCCAGTGTCTCAGCTGTGAATCCAACAGCTCAGGTAATGTGGGGGGCTCAGTGTAGCTCTGGAATTCCTGTGTTTGCTCCTCAAGGGCTCAGGCAGCTCATTCAGTGCTTGATTATTGTCATGAAAATGCTCAGAGTGAAACCAAAAGGAATCTCAAGGTGGGTGGCTGCTGGTCTGTGCTGGGATTTGGATTATCTCCAGTACTCAGGAAATAGAAGCAGCAGGTGGTTCTGTTTAGGGTAGGGATGTCCCTTTTGGGGCAGGTCCTTGCAGTGGCAGGAACTTTCCCTGTAGCCTTTGGTCCTGAAGAAATACCTTCTGTCCCCTGCTTCCTCTGCCTATTTAGTAATAACTTCCTTCATGTTTGCTTATGTTTTTAGCCAAGTTTTGGCATCTTTTCAGTGTAACTGTTCTGGAAGAGCTGCTTCCATCTCCCTGGGGAGCAGCTCTGCTGATGTAACACTGTGAGGAGAGGGCAGGGCTGTGCCTGTGTCTCTCTTGGCAGTGCCGTGCAGGGCTGGGAACCCTTCCTGCATCCTGGTTCTCTTCCACTCAGGCTGAAACAATAAACCTGCACAGCCTGTGGCAGTGCTGTTCCTGTTGACCAAGGTGTGCCCCACACTGATTGTATAAATCATCCTGGTGTTACAGGGAGCAGCAGTTAATAGAAAGTGCTTTGGGTTTATGTTATCCTTTCATGAGTACATCCAGCTAGATGGCAAAGTCAGGTATAGCAAATTTGTTAGCAAAGGCTGAAATCCAGTTCTTCCATCAAGCTGTATTTTTGTTGCATGGTTTTCAATTAAAAGAAAAAGCACAAGTGGATTTGTGCTCTGACTTGCAAATTCTGTGAGGATAAATATAGTCAGCACTTCCCCCCTCAGCATCACTATGGTGCAGTTCTTTGGCACATTCCTGCCCAAATCTGTTCAGAAAAGGGAAAACATTCCTCTTGCTCCAAGGGCTGAGCAGGGTGGAAGAGCAGAAGTGTCTGACAAGTGCTGGAAGCTGCTCAGAGCTGCAGGTGAAGCTGTGATCCCGTGGCTCAGGCAGGAAATGTCCTCTCCTGGCAGCCCCTGGGGTGCTCCCAGCTGTGAGATGGAGCCAGATCTGAGTCCCCATTTCAGGGCATTGCCAGGTGGCTGCAGGCACTGCCTTTGCTGGATGTTCCTCAGGCTGTGGGGAGCCATAAACAGAGCTTTGACCACTCGAGCAACTGAGATCAGTCACAAATGTGATCACTTGGCAGCTGCAGCTTGGAGAAATGAGCTCAGGGTTTGAATTCCAAGGTCTTGAATCCTGGTGCTGTCACCTGCTCGCCAAATGGCTTCAGCTCAGATATTAATGTGTTTTCCATTTGTTGGCTCCTCTGATCTCGTGGAGGCAGACGGTGGATGGGTGTCAGGCCTGTGAACATGGAACAATGAGCATCTGAGGGACTGAGGGGTGTCAGATTTCTTTCTGGGTTTTGGAGCTTTGTAATAAATACGGGAAAACACAGGAGAGGCGGATAAAAATGCTTAACAGTGCCTTTATTCATTAGGTATGGGTTGGTTTGGCAGTCTTACCCAAGACATAGCTGTGATCGCTCTCTTATCTTCTTGCATCTTCACATGTCCTCACAGGAACCTCAGTCCTGGCATGGAGGAGCATTTCCATGCTTGTGTTTGCAACACAAATCATAGCAGTGGTTTTAAGAGTGATGTTTTCGTGTGAACTTAGCTTGAGAAACCTGGCCTGCTGTGGTTGCTGTCATCATACCCATCTTCACTGCTGTGTTAAACCCAGCAGACCACAGCCCGAAAAGGAAGTTTGCTCAGTGCCTCAGTGTCCTTTGGGGGGAAGCAGTTGCCCCCTTATTTGCTTTTGGAGGTGTAAGATCCTTCCCTTGATTACAGGTGGTGAGTTTGTGTTGCTTGAGTGGGTGTGGCCAGTGAAATCTGCAGTCCTTGTGCTTTCAGTGCCTGTGTTTGTTGTGACAGACTGCCTTTGCCTGGCTTGGCACGAGGCCTTCTGGCCCCCCTTCGTGCTGGTGCAGTGGAAAAGCAGTTTTGTTAAACTGGGAGAGAGGAGTGTGGGGAAGGGAGGCCGTGGCCATGCACAGCCTGCCTCGCTCCTCAGTGCAGCCCTGAATCACAGCAGACCCTTCAGCCCTGTCCACTTACCAAGATGAACACAGACAGAAACTCTTACCTTGAATTCCTATCCTCAATCAACCAGGAATTGTGGTTTTTCTCCAACACCTTCTTTGTTGCTCTTTAATCCATTGCCCAGCATTTGGGGTAGGGATGGTTTTTGACCCAGACTCCACTCTGTTCCTTTCCCTGCAAAAGTTCAGGAAGTTCTGCGTGGTGCCTCAGTGTCAAACCTCACTTGGCTTTCTGCAAGTGGCCCCCTTGGTTTGTGTGTCTGTGAAGTTTTGAGCTCCCAGTGGAAGTTTTCCATGTGATTGGGATGTTTACAACTTGACTTTCTCTTGTCATTTCTCCCCTGCTTAGTAAGGATTAAATTGACAGGGCAGTTTCTGTGTTCTTGGAAAACACTCTCTCCTCTCTGGAACTCTGTTTGCTACCAAGGATGATGGACCTTTGTTTGAATCTCTTGATTGTTTTGACCCCTTCCAGAAATCTGACATAAACAGGATGAGCTCACAGATCTAATTCCCAAAGGGGACTGGGATTAAAGCTTGCCCTTGTTTGTTCATTTGCTTCTTGCAGCAGTTGGAATGGGTTTGATAACGTGGGGTCATTTTTAGCCAGAGAGGAGCACCCCAGGCTTGTGCATCAGTGAAAATGAGTGGATTTTCTCCTCTCTCCCCTTTTGATGTACTGAATGAGGAGTCTGAATTTTCAACAGGACAGCTCTTGGTTTCTCATAGGCCTTAGGGAGCCCAGTGCTGCCAAGGCCACCATGACCCCTGTCCCCAGGTGCCACATCTACACAGCTTTTAAATCCCTCCAGGGATGGGAACTCCCCCACTGCCCTGGACAGGTTCTGCCTAGGCTGGACAACCCCTTCAAGGAAGAACTTTCCCCAATATCCAACCTAAACCTTCCCTGGCACAATTTGAGGCTGTTCCCTCTTGTCCTGTCACTTGTTCCCTGGAAGCAGAGCCAGCCCCCCCATGCTGTATTGAGACAGTCCTGGGAGTGTTGAGTGTTGCAAAATTCTCATCTTTAAAAATGCATCTCATTCATGAGCACAGGGACTTCTCCCTGTCTCCCTCTTCCCAGACAGTGCAGCTGAAGGTGAGCCCTGTCCCTGTGGATCCATTCCTGCAGGTGTTGGTTGCTGACTCCAGGCACCTGTTTCCCTTGCAGAGCCTGCAGTGGGGTTTGTGCTGACTGAACAAACCAGCCCTTATCCACCCTGTGCTGTGGCCATGAACCTGCCCTGCACACAGCTGAGTGAGAGTCCCTTGCCAGGAGCAGCTGAAGGCCCCTGGAGGGCTGTGTCTCACTGTGGGTTTCAGTTGCAGCACAAAGATAACAAATAAGGAGAAATCCTCCATGTCCAACAAGATCAGATGCTGTTGTCTGTGTCCTCTGGAGATGCTGAGTTTATGAAATTCTCCTTCAGTGACAAGTGTGATATCAATCACTCCTCTAGGATTGGATCCTACAAAGTTGTACCTGGGGGGACTTTCTATGAGGATGTCAACAAAACAAACAGGATTACAGTTCTTGTGTTACATCTGTGCTGCTTACACACTGTGCATCAGGGACACAGTGGAAGAGATTTGATTGAATTATGTTCACATAGAATTCTTGGGGTACTTTTTTCATCCTGTTATATCTGAATGTTTCTTTAATGGAGAAATTTATCTGTTGGGATAGGACAAGAAATAGATGTTATAAATTAAATAAAGGATCAATTTACATTGGATACTGGGAGGAAACTCTTCCCTGTGATTGTGATGGGGCCCTGGCACAGGGTGCCCAGAGCAGCTGGGGCTGCCCTGGATCCCTGGAAGCGTCCAAGGCCAGGTTGGACATTGGGGCTTGGAGCAGCCTGGGTTAGTGGAAGGTGTCCCTGTTCCATGGAGGAACTGGTTTTTAAGTTCCCTCCCAACCCAGACCATTCTGAGATTCTGTTGCCATGATGCTGTTTTTAGAGGGAGGAGTTCCTCTGAATCTGCAAATCTGATGAAAACTGTTTTCTGCTTTGACTTGTTAAAAGCAGGATAAAACATGGGCTGGTGTTGACAATGCTGGCATTTCCAGGCAGGCTCAGATGGCAGCTGCAGCTGGGATATTCCCATTCCAGAGGGCAGAGCAGCATCCTTGCCACATCCAGAGCCAGAGCATGGCCCTGAACTCACAGTCCTCCATATGCAGCCTGACCTGTGTCTGATACCAAAGCCTTAGGAGAATTTTCCCAAGATTTATTCATTTATAGCACCAGGGGGGAAGTATTTGCTCATATCCAATAGCTTTATGCAATTGAAAAGAAGGGAATCTGGAGAAGCCTGCCTGGCCACGTGCTCCCTGCCACTGCAGGGCTCTGGGAAGGGATGGCTGTCAGGGTTTGTTTGGGTCTGAGCAATTTCTCACAAGCTGGAAGAAAGGTTTTCCCATTTCTTGGGGAGAGGAAAGCAAAACAGGTACAGCAGGTCAGTTTGGGAATCTCATTTCATTTCTGAGTGCAGGGAATCATTACTAACCTAATTTCCTTTGAGATTGGGTTTTCTAAGGTGTGACTCTTGTGTGAGCTGTTTATTTTTTCCATCCTAATGGAGGTTCCTGCTTTGTCCTCTCTGTGAGGTTTTCCCTGTGTGTGGAAGTGTTTTGTGCAATAACCCTCTCTGCTTTGGGGTCTGCAGTGACCAGTCTGTGAAGGAGTTTGTGACCTGCCTCAAAAAGAAAATAAATGTCACAAGGTGCAGGGGGCTGGGACAGGGACACAGCAGGATTTGCCCTGGGCATTAGCCCTGCATGTGGCACTGCTTGCAGCCCTGCTGAGGGCAGGAACTGTGGGAGTTCTGGGCCTTGGAAGCTCATGTTCCCTTCAAAGCCTGCTGGTACAGGAAAGGCTCAGCAGGGACCCCAAACCTGGGAGGCTCCCAAGGTCCAAGCCACGTTTACCTGCTGGGAAATATCCTGTTGTCATGGCCAGCTGTAGGACAAACTTTCCTCAAGGAAGTTCCTTCAAAGGAGAAGTCATGAGCTGAGCTTGGAGAGTCCCATTTCCCCCTTTGGCTGCTCCCCATGTCCCACCTGGCAGCCAAGGGGCAAGGGGGTGGCCCTGGGCCTGTCCCTGTCCCTTCACTATCATGCCTTTCCTTGGACATGGAGCGAGGTCACCCCAGTGCCCAGCAGCAGGTCCTGCTGCCCAGCTGGCTCCAAGGGCAGCTATGCGGGGTTGGCACTGCTGCCATAGCTGTGCTACATGCCTGCATATGCCACTTGTCACCTGGATGTCACACATGAGGTTCCCTTCATAATGAAATGATGGTTCAGTTTAAAACAGAGGCATTGCTTTTTGCATGGAATATTCTCCTCTTACCTGCAAGCAGAGTTCCTTTTGGCCCAGAATATTTGTTATTCCTTAAGATCCTGATTTGTTTCCTTTTTAAATTGCTTGCTTACATGTGCCTCAGAGCCTCCTCGGAGCGGGGCCGTCACCAGGAGCTCTCCCAGCACCCAGCAGGAGTCAGAGCTGCTCCAATGGCTCCTGGTTCTGCAGGGCAGAGCACGGTCATGGGGTGGAGGGGTGAGGAAGAAGCCTCCTGTTATTTTTTTTTTAACCCATCCTCCCTGCCAAACGGCCTATTTTCTGCCCCTAATGGTTTCTGCCTAACAAATGGTGTTTCTTTTTTACAGCGTTATGATCCTGGACTTGTTGTGGTGATGGTAAACTTAGCAGTGGTAATTTTTTATTTTCAGACTGAATTACTCCTTTGTCATCAGTGCACCAATGTTAGGCTTACTTTCTCTGTTGTAGCCATCATCCTTCTGCTTGGTCTTTCATTTTCCTTTCCTTTCCTTTCTTTATGCACACTTGTCTGATCCTTGTTCATTAAGGGGTATTGCTAAGAAGGGATGTTTCTGTTTGTGTTAGAACTGCCAAAATCAGTTTAAACATAAATTTTTAATACTGTCCAAACTTGATTTTTTTTTCCCCCAACACGATGGGCACTAGCACTTGCTACTGCAATTTCCAAATAGATTTTGAATTTTAAAAAAACAAACCCAAAAAACTTTGACTGCCTTAGAAGGCAAAAGTACTGATGCGTTGTTTGTGTACAGGGGTTTACCAGGCCAATGAGGCTGCATCGAAAGATCTCAATTGCTGGAGAAACAAAACAAAAATGAACCAAAAATACCCAAAACCAAACCAAAATAAAAAAGAAAAAAGCTTGAAAAAAGTTTGAACAATAAATTGTTGGCACTTGGTGCCAGCCATTCCATTTGGGTTCACCACTTACCAGTAAATCCCTGGCTGAGACGTTATGAAAGTGATATTGCACCTAGGAAGTCATTTTTATAACCTGTCTTTGATTTGGTCCTTTTGCTAAAAATTGCAGTCACTGCTTACTGTATTATACCATTGGGCATAAGAGAAACCTTGTCAAAGATGAGCCTTAAATATCCAAAGGAAAGCTCAGTCCAAACCATTTCAGATCAATGTGATCACTACTTTTGGACCTGATGGATACCTGCCTATCAAATTCCTGGGCATATCAACAAAACCGTAAAGCAATTAATTAAATGGATTTATTTCTGAATAAAACCACATGTCTGTACTTTAAGGTTCAAAAGCCCCTCTAGGGCTGTGATTTTGGCAGGAATTATGACTGATGCTGGCAAAGAGTTCACACCTATCCAGGTTTTCTGAGGCAGTTTTAAAGACTTTAACCTTTTGCACATGTGGATGGCAGTGGAATATTTCGGCATGACTCCAACGTGTCGATCTTTTCGCCCAAAGGTATAATACCTGTGTATGTGTGTATAACAAAAGAGTTGTTTACACCAAACAAGATCAGTAATAAGGGAAGTAAACATTCTGTTTTTTCACTCAAGGTTTGCACTGGAAAAGGTAAGTACTTTGTCAGTGGGTTACATCACAACCACCAGTCCCAGTTGTGATGTAAAAAATCAAAATAATAATAATTAAAAAAAAAAAAAGCTGTGGTAGTAAAGTGCTTGTCTGCCCTATTTTGCTTTGTTTGGCTGGTTATGAGTGGATTAAAGATATGTTTTTTTAAAAAAAATAAATCTCCAGCATAGTTTGATTAGTTCAAAGTCAATTTTCTTCGCAACCAGTCCTTTTCACAGCTTACAGGTGACACAGCAGGGCCAGAGCATCGCTCCAGGGCTGGGGGAGCAGGGACCCACCCCTGGCCCAGGCTGGGAGGTTGGAATGGGGAAAGTTTGGCTTCTGTGCCATCCTTCTCCTCAGCATTCCTTGCTCCTGGGGAGGGCAAAAGCTGGTGGGACAGAGGCTTCCACATCTCTTACAGGGAAGTTCTAATTGATTATTCATGAGCTGCAGCTGTGAAATGTGATTAGCAGCTTCTTCACTCTTACGGGAAGATGAGGAGCCTGATGTGGAAGCCTTGAGGAGAAGGCTCAAGTCCTGTTATCAGCCCTGCCCTAGGGCTGGTCATGGGGGAACATTAACCATGAGAAGCTTTTACATGAGCAGTTAATGTTCAGAAGAATGCATTTATCATCCTGGGTGCCGTTGGGAGCTGGGCTCAGGGTTGGCTGTAAGCTGTGAGAATGGCTCGTGTTTGGTTCACTGTAGCTTTCTGGTCTCTGCACTCCAAGGCAAGATCTCTAACCACCCAAACCCAATGTGTACCGTGAGCTGTGGTGCTGGGCTGCTGCTGACCCCTCTCTGTGTGTTCCTCTTCCAGGGAGGACAGATCCCATCCCTATCGTTGTCAAGTATGATGTCATGGGCATGGGCCGGATGGAGATGGAGGTGAGCTCCCCTCACCCCTGCAGGGCTTCTGGGGAGTGGGTGGGAAAGGCATTTACAGTGAGAGTTTGTGCATCCAAGGCAAAGAACAACTTGCTCTTGAGTCAGTGCAATAAGAAGACACTTGTGTGCAAAATGCATCCTTGTGTGCACAATACATCCTTGTCTGCAAAATGCATCCTCTGTTTATCCCTGTGAGCCTGAATTCTGGGCTCTGGATGCTCCCCAAAATCCCTGGGCTCTGAGATTTCCCCTCCCCAAAGATGTCATGGGCCTGCCAGGGCCTCCACATCAGGGGGATTAATGACCTGTTTTACACTTGGGGTGACAAAGCAGGGAAAGCAAAGTACAAACTTGCATGGATTCTGATTCAGCTGAGGTTGTTAAGTTGTGCTTTCTGGTAGATTTGATAGTGCAATGTATTTATGGACCAAATTGCATCTCTTCTCTGTTTTTTTCCAACAGCTGGACTACGCCGAGGATGCCACAGAGCGGAGGCGAGTGCTGGAGGTGGAGAAGGAGGACACTGAGGAGCTGAGGCAGAAGTACAAGGTACAGAGAGAGGGACATCAACATCAGTGTCTGTGGGCTGGTTGGGAAAAGATCTCTTCTGATGGGGCTGAGATCTCCTGGTTCTGCTGCAGTGATGGTCGTAGGAATGCACTGCTCTTGGGTTTGGTCATTGTGGAGATGATTTATATTTTAACACATTGGTTATTCACTTCCTGGCATCAACGTTCCTGTTTGTTTGGCTGCTGAGGAGCCCCAGGACAGCAGCAGGGCTTTCTCCATGTGCTTTGTTCTTGTTCTGGAAGGAGCAGTCCTGGGGTGAGCAGGACATTTCCTTCCCTACACTCAGGGCTGCCAGATTTTTCGAGTGAGCTTGCCATGTCAGGACAAAAGCTGCAGGTGGTAGAGGGGCAGTTACCAGCTGGGGGAGGAGCTCTTGTGTTGTACTGAGGAGTGAGCAGTTCATTGTGATGTTATTGCATAAATCCTGCTTGCTTTGGAAAGGTAGGACATGGCTCCAGCTTGGAGAAATCGATGGGCTGGAGCTCTTTGGAAGAATTGTTCAGGCAGCATTTAAAAAAAGACAAATTCTGTATTTCTATGTGATTTACAAAACCTCTGGGGTTATTTTGTAAGCCAAGGGCTGATAAAAATGAGCTGTGGTGTTGGGATTGAGCGTGACATGCAGGAGCATTTTTGGATTAGCTGTAACCAGGTTCTCTGTGGAGACATGGTCTCTGCTCATCCTTTAATCCACTCTTCTGCTTCCCAGCCCTGCAGTCCATCAGCTCTGAGGAAAGCCTGCTTGTTCAATTGTCCAGAGATTTGGGGAGTACCAGGGTTGAGGAAGAGCCCAAGACATCCAAATGAAGTGTCAGTCTTGCATAAATTTTAATTATTTGAGAAATAATGGGAAAGTAGTTTCAATGCCATTAAAATTAAACATAACCTCAGCAAATCTAAAATTCCATTTCCCCAGTTGAACAGTTAATTCTTCAGGCAGTTTGTTCAGCTATGAAAATTTATAGCCTCCTCTCCTCTTCTTTTTTTTTTTTTTTTTCTTTTCTTGAGACCTTGACTTGCTTGGGAAGTGAACTGCAGGTGTTTGGGTACCCAGGGGGGCTGTGGATTCCCCATCCCTGGGAAGGTTGGATGGGGCTGGAGCAGCCTGGTCTGGTGGGAGGTGTCCCTGCCCAGGGAGTGGGACTGGGTGAGCTTTAAGGTCCCTCCCAAGCAAAACCATTTTGTGATCCTGGAGTTCTCGGGGTTTCCAATCATCTTTCCAAACACAGCCCAACCTCTGTTGCTCTGAGACTCTTTTCTCTTGCTGCCCTCATCCAGCACAGGTTTTTTCAGGCACTCTGGAGCAGTAGCAGTCTCTCCCAGCTCCAGTGGGTTTTTATAAGCTCAGTTCATCCTTATCCCCTTGCATTTTGGTATTAATCTGTGAAAAATCTCTACAGCCATTACTTTTTGCTGCTCCACAGGAGTCCATTATGTAAGTGCTGATGGTGGTGCATCCTGATCAGCCATTCAGGGAGCCTCAGAGAATTTCAGATAACCACAGCCAAGAAGTGTGCTTTAATTCCTTTCTTTTCTATAAATTCTGATCGCTCAAATGGCTGGGTTTCATTGTTTAGCCACAGGATGCTTGCTCAAAAAAACCTACACATGGCACAGGAAGCTTGTCTGGGATTCAGAGGAACTTTCAACGTCCGTGTTCTGTGGAGCTCACGCTGCTCTGTTTTCCTTTCTTGTCTTCCTGGGGACCTGCCTCAGGCTCAAAACTCCAGATTTGTTGATGTTTTTCTTTTTTTTTTTTCCCTTGTCAAGGGCATCTGGTAATAGATGGAAGCAGGAAGGTGCTTCCTTTTTTATGTAGAAGTGAACAGTGCTTGAAATTGAAAACAATCCCAAACACGAGCACTAACGTTCTTAGATATTTTTTTCCTCTTTTTGGGTGGTGAATTTTTTAATAAAAATTTTATATCATATAAAACATGCTCAGTAACGTTATTTTAATGCCATTTTGATGTGGTAACTAGGAGATAAACCATATTGCCTTGAACAAGATCTGAAATTCAAAGGAAAAACCTTTCAAAGTTTTCTGTCTTAAATGCTTGCTGCCTCCTCTTGCTGAGGAAGAAAGCTTCCCATAGGAGATTGTATTGAAGATGGAAAAAAAATCCTTAAGTGCTTTTTCTCTAATGTTAGGCTGTTTTTTTATATAATTTCTCTTTATTCCAGTTGAAATGCCTGTGGTCAATGGTTGTATGGGGAGTGCTGCAGTGAGTACAGTGGGCTTTGTGATGAAGCATTTGTAGCTGATTTTGAGTAAAACCTTCCACCTCCTCAGGGTAAAACTTCCCCAGAGAGCTTGTGAAGAGTGGTGATGTTTTATTAATTCTGCTGGGGGGGTTGTAATTGATACAGCCTGGCAAGAGGGAACAGCTGCCTAAGCCTGAGGTTGCTGTGTCCTAGCATCAGGTGTGTCTCAGAGCCCCCCAGGTGTGCAGCAGCCCTGGGGACAGCACAGGCTCCTTCCACACCTGGATTTCCAGGCAGTGCAGCCACCTGAGGGACTGGGATTTCCCCAGTCCCAGAGCTCAATGCATATTCAAAACCTGGAACAAAAGAGGGAAGGATGTGGCTGTTGCCAGGTGAGACACCTCATCTCTGCCTGAGGTTTGGTTTTCCACCTGTGCAGGTGTTCAGTTGTAGAGGGGGAAAGACCCTGTCAGCACCCCAGGGCTGTTTCCCCTCCCTCACTCCCATTTAATGCAGCTCCCTGTGCCCACTGCAGTGTCTGAGCCCAGCCTGAGGGACAGTTTTGCTCCTGGGAATATTTCACTGGAGTGGATTGGGCTCAGCAGGCTCTGAAGGGTAATTCCCAGCCAGAGCCATGTTCCTCCCTCCTGAATTCAGGCAGCCAAGCCAAGATCAAGCAGACATCTCTTAGCACTCAAAATGGAGCAGTGTCAGTTTAGAGGTGTAAGGTTCTGCTCCCAAGGCAGGGTTTGATGCCAGTGATGCTCTCTGGGTTAGCTCGAGGCTTTGAACCTCTCCTTGGAGCACACACAATCCAGGAGGCTCCCCTGGGGCAGAGCTGCCTCACCCCATCAGCTCTGCAGGCCTTGTTTGAAGCAGTCTTCTTTAAGTGTATTTCTGCTATGACTAGGGGGTGTTCAGTCCTTGTGGGGCCCTTCCAGCCCAGAATATTCTGTGATTGTGGGTTACAAATAGCACTGAGGTTGGCAGCATTGCAAAGTTCTGGAATCCCACCTGTGAATTTGCAAAGGCTGCTCAGCTTGGTAAGGCCAAGTGCTGGGACCTGCATTTGGGTCACAGCAACCCCATGGGAGGTTCCAGGTGGGGCAAAATGACTGAAAAGCTGGACAGGACCTGGAGGTGCTGGTCAGCAGAGGCTGGACATGAGCCCAGGTGTGCCCAGGTGGGCAAGAGGCCAATGGCACCTGTCCCAGGACTGGGGTGGCAGCAGGACCAGGGCAGTGACTGTCCCCTGAGCTGGCACTGCTGAGAGACTTCAAGTGCTGTGTCCAGTCTTGGGCACCTCATGATAAGAAGGACCTGGAGGGGCTGGGGGTGTCCAGGGCAGGGAATGGAGCTGGGAAGGGTCTGGAGCCCAGGAGGGGCTGAGGGAGCTGGGAAGGGGCTCAGCCTGGAGAAAAGGAAGGAGGCAGCTGGGAAGGGGCTCAGCCTGGAGAAAAGGGGGAGCTGGGAAGGGGCTCAGCCTGGAGCAAAGGAGGCTCAGGGGGCCCTTGTGGCTCTGCACAGCTCCTGCCAGGAGGGCACAGCCGGGGGGGTCGGGCTGTGCTCCAGGGAACAGGGACAGGAGCAGAGGGAACGGCCTCAGGCTGGGCCAGGGCAGCTCAGGGTGGGCACAGCAGGAATTTCCCCATGGAAAGGGGGGTCAGGCCTTGGCACTGCCCAGGGAGGGTTGGAGTGCCCATCCCTGCAGGGTGTCCAGGGAAGGCCTGGATGTGGCACTCAGAAACTGGGTTGGGGACAAGGTGGGCATTGGGCACAGGCTGGACCCAGTGATTTTGGAGGTATTTTCCAACCTCAGTGATCCTGTAATAAATATAATCAATGTACACTAAGTTTTTATTAAGCACTATTTTTCCTTAAAGGACTAACCCATCATCTTCTAGGCTGTTCTACAGGATGCTTAACAGAAGCAATTTTTTGTTAATTTTTCAGGATTATGTTGATAAAGAAAAGGCCATTGCCAAGGCTTTGGAAGACCTCAGAGCAAACTTCTACTGTGAACTCTGTGACAAGCAGTATCAGAAGCACCAAGAGTTTGACAACCACATAAACTCCTATGACCATGCTCACAAGCAGGTAACCAGTTGTAGACAGCACAGTTCATCCATTTTTTGTTCATTGTGGTGGTCTTGTTTGTGGTTAATACCTGGAGTTTCCCTGGTGTATCTGTTTCCTTACTGGTCCTGGAATAGGTGTTTTATGTCTCTGGGTAAGATTTTATGCCCATCGTTCATTTAAGAACACAAAACAACAGAAGAACCCCAAGCCCCACTCCATGGGTGGCATCAAGGAGCCCCATTTGTCAAAGACCCATAAAACTGAGGGATAAAACTGTGCTGGTGTAAAACTGAGGAGAGTACACGTGCAGGTGGATGGCTCCCAGCTTCCTTTTAGCATTAGTACAGCTCTGGGGAGTGATGGTTCCCCAGATTTTACTGCCTGAGTCTGTGTTCTGTGGAGTTACTGAAAACAGACTAGGAAGTAAAGGGCTGTGTCAAAGGAATCCTAAGAAAGGAATCCCAAATTCTGTAATTCTCAAGAGAAGGTGGGTTCAGTGTGGAGCTGGCTTTTTTCCCAAGCTAGGGATGTACTGTAGTGTCTGCAGGGTGCTTCATGCTGCACAGTAAGTAATGGAAGTTCTTGTGTTAGCCTGATCTGTTTGACCATTTAAGCTGCTAAATGAGATGTAACTGCACAGCAGATAGCAGTGTTGGGCTCCTCCAGGGCTGGAAGGGCTCAGAGGAGGGGTTTGATGTTCCTAGTCATAAATTCTAACAACACAATCATCAAAATGCTGATACACTCAAGGAGGATGTGCTGTAGAGCTTGCAAAATAGCAGTGAAAACAGCTTAAAAACAAGAATGTGGTTGTAGAGTATGATTTTTCTTTGTGTGTATTAAGTGTAGAACATGACAGAGAATCTGCTTTGAACTAAGGGAGCCTTGGCAGGAATTCTCATGGCAGGGCAGTTGGGCTCTGTGAAGAGGAGTGGTTTGGTAGAATCAAGGGCAGAAATTCATTTATTCCCTTGGTTATTGGGCAAAGGGGTGGTTTTGGCCAAGCTCGGTCGTGACACCTGAGAGCAGACAAACTTCCTTGGAAGGTCTCCATCAGTTTGGCTGAAGCCCAAGTGCAGTGACCTGCATTTATGTGGGAGGTGGCAGGACCTGTTTGTGTCACATTCTTGGTGTGCTGACACCGTGGGATTCTGTGAGCTGCTCCAGCCCTCGGTGACTGACGGGCACTGACGCGAGCCTGGCCAGGCTCTGAGCTCTTCCAGCAGCTGGAGGTGCTGTGGAGGAGGAAACCAACCTGTGGAAAGCAGTAAAAGGAGTCATCAGCAGGAGTGGCCTGAGAGAAAAATGTCTTGTGTGCGCACAGGGTGGGGTCATCTCATCAGGAGAAAGAATTTGGAGGTTGCTTGGTACTGCTGATTATTTTGAGAGGAATTATGTTCTTGGATAATTCCATCTATTGCAGTCACTTCAGGCAGGCTTTGGAGAAAATGAGATTCCAGACTCTGGCTGCATCACCCAGCATTAATTTCTAGTTACAGAGGGATTTCAACAAAGAAGCAATCATGCTTTGCTTAGGGAAAAAAATTGCTTGTCCAGCTTTGTCGGGCTGAAATGTGTGTGACCCCGCTGGGTCAGCGTTCAGGGAGTGAACTTGAAACCCCTGAGACAGAATGAAGTGAATTTGCATAAGGAACATTATCTCTGCTGTGCTCCCTCCTGCTCCAGGGAGGCTCACACCCAGCAGTCCAGCCTGAATTTTAAAATAGTTTAAAAATAAAATAAGCTGTGCTTTTGATATGTTGCATGTTGATGTTTTATAGTTTCTCTTTGGACAAGAAGGTGAGATTGTAGAAAGGTGAGCTTGAAGTTTTTGAGGAAAAACATGAACTTTTCCCTAAAAGTAGGCCATCAGTTGGCTTTCTTGGAAAGAAAGGCCATTACAGTATCTTAGTTACAGCAGCCCAGCTTGGTATACATCATCTGCAAGATTTTGTTGTCTCAGTGGTAATTTTTGAGGCAACAGAGCTCGTTTTTGCTTTTTTCTTGGCTCAGTTTCCACAGCATTTTTGCTTTTAAGTATTTTTAGTTCCACATCCCGCTGACGTTGAAGTGTTTGGTTATCCCTCTGTGGCTCTGCAAGCATTAGGCTGTCCCTGTAAATAGATGTTCCATCCTCAGATCCCTTTCCACTCCCGAGTTATAAAGACACTGTCTTGTATTCCAGGAAGGAACTCGGGATTATTGCCCAACAGGGATGATAGGTAAGTGTATTGATCCCAACCGGATGAATTTTGGACCCACCAAAATTGTGTCAACACCAAACAATTAAAGGGGAGGTTTATTCTCTTTACTTCCTGCCTGTCCTGGTTTCACAGATTATTTGGCTACATCTGAATCAACCTCAACACCAAGTTTCTCCAAAAGGCAGCATTTCCTTACCTGGGAAAAGATCCTTGCATTTATTCTCCCAAACCACTGGCATGTTTGAGCCGTTGTGTTGGAAGTGTGCAGTGTTGTTCTGGAGCTGGTTTTAATTAGGTTGATAGTTGATGAGAAGTGCAGCTGTTTTAAGGAGCAGTCACCCTCTGGTCAGCACATGGCCTGTCCCTCTCAGGGGACTGCAGGCAGCTGGAGTGGGTGCAGGTGGCCCTGCAGGAGGGACAATAAGCTCAGTTCTCTCACACACCCTGCAGTGAGCAGCTGGAAAAGGCTGATCTCACAACTTCTTGTACTGCTGCTGATGTCTTTCTTTAATGGTGGTTTTTTAACCTCTGGGATTTTGATCTTGAAGGCCTGGTAGGTTATGAAGGGCCCCACTCCTGATGATGCCCAGTCCTGACAGTCAACAGAGTAATAATTAATAATAATTAACAGACAGAAGGTGGCAAATGTAGAAAGAAAGCTTCTGCAGCTAAGAAGGAGCTTGGGTGGTGAAGCTGGAGCCAGTGTATATCCCTGGAAGTGTTCAGGGCCGGGTTGGACAGGACTTGGAACAACCTGGGATAGTGCAGGGTGTCCCTGCCCATGGCAGGGGGTGGAACAAAGTAATCTTTAGATCTTTTCTAAGCCAAACCAGCCTGTGATTTTTGTGCTGCTTTCCTGCAGAGCCACAATGTCCTGACCCTTGGGAGCTCCCAGAGTCCTAGAACACTCTGGACTCAGTGGCAATGTGTCCTTATTAAGGCATTACACCTGTGAGGGCTCCTTATTTGCTTTGGGATTTTGACATTGAGATAAAGACCTCGTGTTAGATTTGTGTGAAGAGGAGGGTGAGCCCCTTGTCTGGGTTGTGCCCAGTCTGTGTGTTCCTGTCAAATAAACCTGGATGTGCAGGGCCCAGCACCTGAAGCAGCCTGCAAGAGTTATGGTTGGAATTACCTTGTGTGTAAGTTATGTACCATTTACAGTCAGCTTTTACTGTGGGGGGTTTTTAACAATCCAAGAACTTGGAGAATCTCCCACTATCCCCTCGTTCTGCTCGTGTGCCTGCTGAGGGCTCGAGCTGTTTACTGAATCACTGACCCAACAGAATCAAAACATTCCCCTTCTGCCTTGCCTGTGAAAAACAAACGTGTTCTGAGTGAACCTGTGCCAGGTTCCCTGGGAGAACACAAACCAGCACT
This sequence comes from Diglossa brunneiventris, assembly GCA_019023105.1. NCBI lineage: Eukaryota > Metazoa > Chordata > Aves > Passeriformes > Thraupidae > Diglossa > Diglossa brunneiventris. Next base: position 1,556,240 of record CM032379.1, on the reverse strand, counting down.
GAAATGCAGATTTTATGTAGCTGTTTTTTCCCCAAGTGTGTGGTGGTTTGGAGGTGTAGGTGATTAATTCTGCCTGGATTCTCTCTGTAAAAGGGCAAAGGGAGTGTATTCCATAAAGTTCTTTGGGCAAGAGAGTGGAACTCAGACTGAAGGTAGAGATGTGCAGTTCTCTTTGTGCCCTGATTAGCTGCATCTTTGCTTCTCATACCGAGGGGGAGGGATCTGTTCAAGCACAATAAAATTACCAAGACAGTCACTGCTGGGGTTGAGGAATACTCTGAATGCAAACCCTGAACTTTGTGTTTTGGGGAGACTTGAGATTTCTAAAACCTTGGGCCTCCAAGCATGGATTGAATGGAGAAGACTGAGGAGGGAATCCTGAGGTACTTGGTGTTACAGGGGAGGTTCTTCTGCTCCAGAAATGCTCTGCCCTCAGAAAACCCACCAGTTACCAATAAAGGGACTGCAGGAGAGCTTGAGAGGGACTTTGGACAAGGGCATGGAGTGATAAAACAAAAGGGAATGGATTTAACTGAAAAGGGAGTAGGTTTGGGTTAGAGACGATGAGGAAATTCTCCCCAGTGAGGGTGGGCAGGCCCTGGCACAGGGTGCCCAGAGCAGCTGGGGCTGCCCCTGGATCCCTGGCAGTGCCCAAGGCCAGGCTGGACAGGGTTTGGAGTACCCTGGGACAGTGGAAGGTGTCCCTGCCATGGCAGGGGTGGCACTGGGTGGGCTTTAAGATCCCTTCCAACCCCTTCTATGTTTTTCTTAACCCAGCTAAGAAAAATACTGATTTCTTCCAGGGAGGAAATTAGGATGACATAAAACAGCATTTGCAGGCCATTTCCCCTCTGTTCTTTTCACCTCATTTATAAGCGTGCAAAGAATGTTGATGACCAAAGATAAGCCAGGCTTGTGTTCCCACTTCAGGAAAATGATCAAGGTTCTCATCCTTTGAGCTTCTGTTTCATGGTGTCGTTCACTCCCAAAAGCTTTTGGGGCAAAGAATCAAGCAGACATCAAAAAGTTCAGAAAGCAAGAAATCTGCTGGCACAGAATGAAAAGTACATTATTATTATTTTATTTAATGTGGGTTGGCAGAGAGACATGAGAACAATGGCAAGGGAGGAGGGGGCTCTGATATCATGGGTGCTGCCTCCTGCCTGGAGCCCCAGAGGTGGATCTGCTTTGACCCATCTCAGTGTGAGGTTTGGCATGAAAGTCTCACATCTTCAGGTCTGGTGACAGTGCTTTTGTCTTGTGAGAACAGCAGGGGCTCTTTCTGCTCTGCACTTTTAGGCAAAGAATGTGTCTCAGTGGGCCTCAGTTCAGTGATGCTGTGTGGCTTTGTCAGCTTAAATGGAGAAAATCTAAAATCCATTTACTGTTGGTCCTGAGCCTGTAAAGCTCTGCACCCCAGCTGGGTCTGGGGAAGTCTTACCTGGTACCATCTCATCAGCAAAATCTGCTGGGTGCTGAGTTTTCTCGTGGCCCTGAGGCTGCCAGAGCTCCAGGAGTGCTTGGACAGCCCTCCCAGGGGTGGGGGGCACATGGTTGGGATTGTTGGGTGTCTGTGCAGGGCCAGGGGTGGGACTGGATGATCCTTAGGACATCCTGTGATGATCCAGTGATTTTCCTGCTGCAGCAGTTCCTGAGTCCTGCTCACCCCTCTGGGTTTCCCCCCTTTGCTGAGCCTGGGTGGGGCTCTCAGGAGCTTTTCAGCAGTGCTGTGGTGCAGCTGGTTTAAGCTCATTTGTGAGAATTGGAAGGTACTGGTGGTTGCCAGTTTGGCCTCTCCTGAGGCATGCAGGGATTGGGAGATAATCCAGCACTGTGGCTCTCTGTGCTGCAGAGCAGAGGTAGCTGCAAATTTGATACCAAACCTGCTCTTTAGGAACTCAATTTGCACTCCTGTGGAAATGCAGAGACAATTTTGGAATTTTGTTAGAAACAAGGCTGGAAACTTAAAATACAATTCTTTGTTCCAAAGCTGAGGGGGGTGGCAGCTATTAATAGACCCCAGGAAGGCTGGAGGTAGTGAACTACTGCCTACAGCATGTGGAAATGTGGAGGAATTTTATGTAAGTGCTGGTGATTTGTGTCACTGCTGGTCACTGCAGTGTAGCCCTTGTGACAGCTGAAGTAATAAACCAGCAGAATATTCCTTGGCTTTATGGTCCCCATGATCCTGCAGTTGGAAGATGTGTTGTTGCTTGGATAAACTGCTGTTTCCTCAGAAAACACACTGCCCAGGGAGAAAAAAATGCCCCTTAATTTTGAAATCTTGTAATAGCATGAAGCATGTGTTTGATTTAATACAGGTTTGGCTCTAATCCTGTTGAAAAAAATCATTGTCTTGCTAAGCACAATGGGAAGACATTAAAAGGGAGGATTCACCCCAAAAGTATGAGTTCCCAGGGCTCCTTGTGGAGGGGAGAAGCTCCCTGAGGATGGTTGAGTGGCTGTGTTAAATCCTTGTTGGAATTTCTCCATGGTGCTGGGGAAGGGGCAGTTCCATGCACCTCCAGCCTCACTCACACCCACACATATGGTGTGGTCCAAAAAGTCATTTAGAGGTTTTGGGGGATTAGAATAACACTCTCCTCAGGATTAGATGGAAATTTCTTTAGTGTAAGCTGAGCTTAAATATCTGTTTAGTTAAAATTATTAAATAACCATTTAGTTCAAATGATTTCCTGGGCAAGCTGAGACCTGGAAGTGTGTGAGCAGCATTTCAGAGCTCCTTGTGCTCCCTTCACCTGGTGAAATTGTCTTTGGATTGCTCCTTCCCAGTCAGGACTGGGAGCAGGGTGGGCATGGCTGTAGTGAACTGGTTATCCACTCTGAGGGGATCAATCCCTGGACTCAGTGACGTATTTGAAACAGTGAGAGGAGAGTTACAGGTTATTTTGAAAAGTTCTGGGTATTTTTCATTCCTGCAGCAGGTTGTTCTTACAGATGAGCAGTGTGGGCTCCTGTTTTCCCCCCTTTCTCTCCCCAGGATGCATTAAGGGAAGGTAATGCTCTCCAGCCAGGTCTCTTGCACACCTGGAGTCATTTCTGGTTATAGATCTGTTGGTTTAGGTCAGTCTAAGAAGCTGAGCTATGTTCTGTTCAGTATTTTGCATTTCCAAGGAGCTGGCACGGTGCATTTGTGAGCTTTTCTCTCCTGTATTTCCCCAGCAAGATTCTTTTTCCTCCTGACTCCTGTATGACAAAAAGAAACTCAGCCTTGAGATCTCTTGGTCCTTTGAAAACCAGACCAACTCTTCCCCAATTTTAGAAGTACCAAATTCTCAGCAGTCTTGACACCAGGGCCAGTGGTTTGTCAGCCTCAAGGGCCCAGGTTTGGGTGCAGCTGGGAGTTGCTGTGGTGCATATTCTGGATTACAGTGCTTTGGGGTAGTTCATTTGCTTCACACCTCTAAATTTGAAGTGCTGAGAGAGGGAGGTTTGGGGGAGCAGAGACACACAAAGGTCAGCATTTAATAATGGGCATTTAATTCTGTCTGCATTCAAATTGCCATGTAATGGAGGCAGGAGAGCCTGGGGGCAGCTGCATGTTCCCAACCGCTCTGAGCCCAGTTTGTGTCCTGGGGGGTGATCAGGACCATGCCTGGGGCACAGGGGGCTCTGAGTGCCCCATTGCACCTTCCTCTGGGGAGGAAAAGGTCACAGTTCATGTCTGGTGTAAATAGCTGGGTCATACTTTTTTCCAAATGGGTGAGTGATCTCGAGACTTGGCATCAGCCCCCATTAAATAGTTTTGTCAGCTGTTGGTGGCTGTAACTTCCCAGAGCATTTCAGACACACTTTCAAAATCAGCATGAAAAAGCTGATAGCATTGCTCAGTCCATCTATTTTATTTTTTTTTCCTTCCTCTTGGAAAAAAATTTCCTCCTCAACATTTAACATACACCACAAAACCCTTGAGCCCTTTACTTGTCCTGGTGAAAGTAGCTCTGCTGTTCCAGGTGGGATCATGGCTGTGTCCGTGCGTGTCCGTGTGTCCCTGCTGCAGACCCTGGCTCCTCCCGTGCCCCTGCTCTGTAGAGTAGCTGGCACACTCCCCCACAGCTCTCTAGTCATGCTTGCTTGTTGGTTTTTTGGTTTTTTTTCCTCTTTTCCACTCTTGTTATATTTTTACTTTCTTTTTTTCTTTGTGATGTGACGTTTTCAGCTGATGTATTGAAAGCAAACCCTTCTAATTTGGGAGTCCAGATCACAAGAGTGAGTTTCTTTCTACTGGTGTCTGTAGTTGTATCTTTTTTGTGTGTCCTCCCCTCTGATTTTGGTAACAATCAACCACATTTAGTAAATACAATTAGGTAAGAGAATCCTCTGTCTTGTCCAATCTCTCCCTTTTTCACAAAGCAATGTTCTCTTTACATTGGGCCAGCTTAATTCCTCTAATTTGAGCTTTGGGTTGGTTTCCAGCTCCACTGTTTCTGTGTGTGGCAGTCTGACTCTGCTCCAGGAAAGAGGCAGAGTCAGCCAGCCAGAAGTATTTAGAATTCACCAGTGATTTGTACATCCTGTACAAGAATTGTTCCAAACTGACTCCTGCTCTGAGTCTCGTTAGTCTCCCAGGCCCTGCATGAAATGCCTGAAAAACATGAAACTTTTTCCAAAAGCTGAGTACAGGATGCATTCTGGAACTGGGCCCTTTGAAAGGGTTTTGAATTGTGCACTTTAAAAAAACAATGAGTCCCTTTAGGATGGTAGAGGTCTGTCTTTGTTGCTTTCTGTTACTTAAACTTCTGTAGAGCACTTTAAAAAAATGTTGTGAGTATCCACATACATTCCAAGAAAAGCCAGCAGCCTCTTCTCCTAGTGCTCTGAGACAAGGACTTTCCAAAATGTTCTGAAGTCTTGGATGTTTATTTTCTATAAGAATTGGCTACCTAGACTTCCTCAGTGCTATTAGAATGTTTGAAATTCCTTGGGATTGTGTTTGCTCCCTCATGATAAGGTTTCTGGGGAACTTGGTGCTTCTGCCCCCCCCAAAGTATTCAACCCCAAGAGACCCTCCTGCCTTTAGAGCAGTTTGTTTCTTGACCCTCTCAGAACTACTATCAGGAAAACAAGTAACTGGTTGTGGTGTATGTTGTACTCTGGGTTTGCTTATGAAATCATTTGCATGGGATTTTTGGCTCCTTCTCCAATGTAATGGTACATTGCTTTTGTCAGATGTCATTCCTGGGTAGCTCTGGCACCAGCTAATCCCTCCTGTCCTTTGGCCCGTGCTTTTGACTTGTGTCATGCACTGTTTGTCAAGTACATCTGCACGCTGCAAGAGCAGCAGAGTAAACAATCCTTCTTCTTTTCCCTTTTTCCTTCCAGAATTTGCTTGTTGCTTTGAAATCAGCTTTGTTGTCCATGCTAAAGAAAACCGGTAGTGTTGATTGGAAAGGGATATACACAGAACTTGAAGTCATAGCCAAAAGTGACCACCAGTTGTCTTTTCCTTCAGCTGCTGGGAGGATGGCAGTGTGCTCCATGGGCTTTGTTGAGCTAAGATGCTGTTGCTCCATCCTGGCTCAAGAAATGTCCCTGGGGAGGGGCTTGACACCGCAATTTCCAGTGCTACAGCAAAGAGTTGCTCTTGGACAAACCACAAACAGCTTTGATCTGATCCATCCCTGCTTTCTTTTGCCTCAGAGGTTGAAAGATCTCAAGCAAAGGGAATTTGCTCGCAATGTCTCGTCGAGATCCCGGAAGGATGAGAGGAAGCAGGAGAAGGCCCTGCGGCGCCTGCACGAGCTGGCAGAGCAGAGGAGGCAGCCTGAGTGGTGAGTCTGGGGGGTCCCCAGCACCCCTGAGCTGGGCTGGCATTCCTGCTCTGGGATACTGCACAGGCTTTGAGGGCAAAGCTCCACACTGGTGTGCTTTTGGTAGGAGTGAATTCACTAAACTGATCATGCAGAGCATCCCCAAATTGCTTTATCCAGCAATACATTTTCTTCAGTAATTTACTGTTACTAAGAACTTTGAGTGGCTGTATATTGATATTTTATGTATGTGTCTGGGTGCAAGGGCACTTGAGCTGTGTAAGATTGTCTCCACTGAGGGATGGATCCTCCTGCAGAGGGACAGGGACACCAGTAAGCTGTGTTTTCTCTCTCCCCTGTTCCAGTGCTCCTGGAAGTGGGCCCATGTTCAGGACCACCACGGTGGCTGTGGATGAGGAAGGTGGAGATGACGATGACTCCACAGCCAACAGTGGCTCCTTCGTCCAGACGAGCTCCGGCCAGGGCACAGAGATGACCACGGACAGAGGCTTCCTGAACACTGGGCAAGGCACTGTGATGCCAGGCCAGACATCACAGGGGGCACAGGCCATCAGCTTTGGCATTAAGAGCTCTCTGGGCACTCCACTGCAGAAGATCGGGGTGTCCTTTTCCTTTGCCAAGAAGACCCCAGTGAAGCTGGAGACCATCGCTTCTGTTTTCAAGGACCACGTGGACGAGTCCAGTTCTGCAGATGGGGCAAAAGGTGATGAGAGGGGATCCTCAGAGGCTGGCAGCCTGCAGAAATCTGGGGAGGGTGAAGGCACCAATAATTCTGATGGCAAGGGGGAGGATGATGACCAGCATGACAAGGACAGCGGGGCTCTGGCCAGCACCTTATCCAAACTGAAGAAGATGAGGCGAGAAGATGGACCAACAGCTGTGGAACCAGAATATTACCACTACATCCCCCCAGCCCACTGTAAAGTAAAGCCCAACTTTCAGTTCCTGCTTTTCATGAAGGCTACTGAGCAAACAGAAGCAGAAAATGTGAACAAAAAAAACGCGCACGAAGTGAAAAAGGGGAGTTCCCCCAAACCCAAACCCAGCAAGCACACGGAAAAGGCTGCCGAGAGCACAGGGCAGCAGAAGGAGCAGAGTACTACTGAAACTGCAGCCCAGCAGGGCAAAACAGAACGAAAAGACATCCCAGAGAATGAAAACACACAGGAGAGCAAGCACCTTCCAGAGAGCAATCCCCCCGAGCCAGACACTGCTAAAGAAGCTCCTCCTCCTGCCTCGGGCTGCAGAGATGGCTCTGAGGGACCAAAGCACCCCACGGGACCTTTTTTCCCTGTTCTGAGTAAGGATGAGAGCACGACACTGCAGTGGCCTTCAGAGCTGCTCATCTTCACCAAAGCTGAGCCCTCTGTGTCCTACAGCTGCAACCCCCTGTACTTTGACTTCAAGCTCTCCCGTAACAAGGATGCAAAAGGGAAAGGGGCAGAGAAATCCAAGGATCCAGGGGGGCTTTGTAAAGACAACACTCAGAGCATAGAACCTGGTGAGGCGAGCAAAGCCAAGGAGGCCGAAAGTGTAGAGAACAGTTCTGCTCAAAAAGTGGAAAACAAATCCCAGAGCAAGCAGGAGTCTGGTCTGGGGAGCATCGGTAAGGGAGAGGGTGAGGACAGCAGTAAAACGGGGAAGAGTAAATCTGGAAGATCCCATAAACACAAAAAGAAAAAGAAGCACAAAAAGTCCAGCAGACACAAACGCAAACACAAGGAGGAAGCTGAGGAGAAGGCCCGGAAAGCTGAGCTGGGGGAAGAAAACCCAAGAAACGGAAAAGGCACAGGCACAAAAAAGGTAAATCCTCCCTTTCGACAGAGTCAGACCGGGCACTGAAACCTGAACCGTCTGAAGACTGCAGCCATTTCCAGAAGAAAAAGCGATGCTCCCAGGAGTCCCAGAGGAAATCCCTGTCTGCCGAGGAGGGAAGCAGCAGTAAAAAAGAGGACGGGGGTAACTCCTGCCAAGAGCACGGCAGCAAAAGACACAAGGCTGAGCTGCAGCAGGTGCCTGGTGTGAGGAGGCGCTGCCCGGCTCTGTCCCAGCCCCGGAGCGGCTGCCGGAGCCGGCAGAGCAGCGGTGACGATGACAGTGACGAGGGCTCCCCTGGCAAGCACTGCCACCAGAAGTCTCCATCACAGTACAGCGATGATGACTACGAGTCGGGCAGCGAGCACTCCCGCAGCCGCTCCCGCTCGGGCCGCAGGCGCTCCTCACACAGGTCCTACTCCAGCAGCTCGGAGGCATCCTCGGGCCACAGCCGCTACAGCCGCCACAGGAGCTACTCGGACGACAGCTACAGCGACTACAGCGACCGCTCCCGCTGCCACTCCAAGCGCTCCCAGGACTCCGAGGATGACTCCGACTACAACGGCTCCAACCACCGCTCAAAGCGACGCAAATACTCCTCGTCAGAAGATGACTACAGCTCGAGCAGGAGCAGGTCCAGGAGTCGGAGCAGGAGCCGAAGCCACCCTCGAGGCAGGTCGAGATCGAGGAGCCGGGGCAGGAGCCGCAGCAGCAGCTGCAGCCGCGGTCGGAGCAAGAGGAGGAGCCGCAGCGGGACTGGGCGCAGCTGGAAGCGCAGCCGCAGCTACAGCCGGGACCGCAGCCGCAGCACCCGCAGCCACTCGCAGAGGTCCCTGTCACGGAAGGGCTCGCGGGGCCACGAGAGCCCCGAGGAGAGAAGGTCTGGCAGAAGGGACTTCATTAGGTCCAAGATCTATCGCTCCCAGTCCCCTCACTATTTCCGGACAGGCCGAGGTGAAGGGGCGCTGCCGAAGAAGGAGGACGGCAAAGGAGAGGATATGAAAGGATCTAGCTCCCTGTCCCAGAACAGCAGTGGCTCCGGCACGGGGCGGGCCTCAGAAGGGGACTGCAGTCCTGAGGAGAGGAACTCCGTCACTGCAAAGCTGCTCTTGGAAAAGGTGCAGTCCAGGAAGGTTGAGAAGAAGCCCTGCGTCACTGACGAGATGCTGTCAGGGGCAAACAAAGTGGGCATAAAGCTCAAAGATCCTCCCCAGGGCTACTTTGGCCCCAAACTGCCTCCTTCCTTAGGCAACAAACCGGTTCTGCCCTTAATTGGGAAGTTGCCAACCATTCGGAAACCAAACTCCAAAAGATATGAGGAGTCTGGCTTGGAGAGGGGTGAGGAGCAGGAGCTGTCAGATGCTGAGGATGGTTCCCAAGGCATGGAGGAGGGTCAGCTGGCCGGCCAGTCTCTCCTGGAAGATGTGGTGATGGTAATTCAGGACAAGCCTCTGGATGAGCAGAAACATGATGAAGCCTCTGTGGAGATGCCATCCCTTCCCCTGGACACGCCGGCGCTCCCTGAGTGCTTTGGCTCCGGAGATCTGGTCATGCCACACAACTTCCTCTCGGATCCGAGCGATGGTGATGGGCTGGAGCCAATGGATGGGGGCAACCAGCCAGTCCCAGTGGAAACCAGTATGATGCCCTTAGTTCCAGATGTTGAGCATTTTCCTGGCTACGTGCCTCAGAGCGGGGAGCCGAGCATGGAAGGAGATCGGGAGGGGGGAGAAGATTCCTCTCTAGCCCCGCTGGAGACCCAGCCCATCACCTTCACGCCCGAGGAGATGGAGAAGTACAGCAAGCTGCAGCAGGCTGCCCAGCAGCACATCCAGCAGCAGCTGCTGGCCAAGCAAGTGAAGGCTTTCCCCACCTCGGCCGCCCTGGCACCGGCTGCCCCCGCGCTCCAGCCCATCCACATCCAGCAGCCGGCAGCAGCCTCGGCCACGTCCATCACGACGGTGCAGCACGCCATCCTGCAGCACCACGCCGCTGCTGCCGCTGCTGCCATCGGCATCCACCCCCATCCCCACCCACAGCCCCTCGCTCAGGTCCACCACATCCCCCAGCCACACCTGACACCCATTTCCCTGTCCCACCTGACCCACTCCATTATTCCGGGGCACCCCGCCACGTTCCTGGCCAGCCACCCCATCCACATCATTCCGGCGTCCGCCATCCACCCGGGCCCCTTCACCTTCCACCCTGTCCCTCACGCTCTCTACCCGACCCTCCTGGCTCCGAGGCCAGCAGCTGCTGCTGCTGCCACGGCCCTGCACCTCCACCCCCTGCTGCACCCCATTTTCTCAGGACAGGACTTGCAGCATCCACCCAGCCACGGCACATGAAGGACAAAATGAAGGAACCTCGGAGGAAGGAGAGTATTTGGCGTTTTGGGAAGGGGTTGGAGTCGAGCCAGCGGGCAGATGAGGCCTGAGCATTTCCTTTCACTCTTGAGCAGCCAAAGAAGCCGGGGGCTCGAGGGCTGGGCAGTTGGCTGCATCCCAGGGAAGTCTCGCTCCGACTCCTCCGTGCACACAGCAGCACCACTCCAGAAGAACCATTTCACCTTTAGAACAGCGAGACACTTGGAAAGGCTTCTTTTCCCCCCTAGATTCTTACACTTGGTCATCTTCCTTCTGCCACCTTGTATATGATAAATGAGGTTTCATACACACTAATAGGATCTCTAAAAATCCTTTTAATGAGGTCATCTAATTAAAATAGCATGATTGAATCCGGCTTGTAATCGGTCGTGGAACATCGGGCGCTGCCAGCTGTGGAGAGGCTGGAGGCCTCAGCTTTCAGGCATTGCAGGAGGTTCCTTGGCCCCTGTCTCTGCAGACATGGGTTTTTCTTGGTGTGAGCAGCAAAGGTGGAATTAAGATCTTAGTGTAAAGAGGAGGAGGAGCAGCTCTGTGTGTGTGCCCAGAGCTCCCTTCCTTCCCCATCCTGCATCTACGTTCTCCTGCACCAGGACCATGCCTGGATTATCCCAGACTGGAGGGAGGTTCTAGGGTTGGGATTCCAGTCTGGGCTTTGACCACTCTTCTCCTGAAAGGGGAAAAAATCACTTTGAATTCCATCTTCTGTGGGGTTGGGAAAGAGGCACTGGGATGGGAGAGAGAAGGCAAATCCTGTTAGGAATTGAAGCAATACAGAGGACGGGGGAGCGCGGCCTGGATGTAAAACGTGTTCTTTCCTCTGTAACATTGATGGTTTCTTTATTAATTTATAGGATTTTTTTTTTTATGTAAAGAATTGCACTGAACTCTGTAAACAAAGATGCTGCTTTTTGTAGCTCCTATCAAAGGTTACATTTGTAGTATATCGCAATAATATTTTTTACAGCCAGTTCTTAGTGGTACTTGTTCTGGTGGCTTCTGTGTAAATATGTTTGCTGTAGGTGACCCAAGACACTTGTAAAGGTTCAATTTATAGTTTCAGCTAGATGCAGAACAGCTAAGCATGTATATTTTATCAAGCTCATGTATTTTTGAAGTTTTTATGTAGTATAAAATGTAAAAACAAACAAAAAAAATCTTCATTTAGAATTTTGCAGAAGTAAAAAAATCAACAGGTGAGACTTGGGCAAGGTGAGGGGTGTGGGGGTAGCAGTGACTCTGGCACGTTCTGTGTTCCTCCTTGCCATAGGAATGGGCACTGGAGCAGCCTGGGGAGCAGCAGGAATTCAGGGTGCTCCCAGAGAATAGGAGCTCTTTTTTTCCTTTTCCCCCTCTTAGGAAGCAGTAATGTGCACACCCTGCTGGTGCAGGAGGAGCCTTGGGACTGCTCCCATCCCACACAGAGGGTTACCCCAGCTTGGTCCATAAGGGATTTCCCAGTTCTCCCAGCATCACCCAGTTCAGGTGACACTGCCCGTGGGAGCTTCCCCACCCCAGTGCAGGGGGTGTCCCCCCTGCTGCTGTCCCCCCTCACAGGGCACTGTCACAGCCCTTGGGCCACCACCGCTGGAGGGAGGGATTTCAGAGCGTTGTGGGGATGTGGTGACATCCCTGTCCCATTCCCCATCCTCATCCTCTTCCCTGTCCCCTCCTGAAGCGCAGCACGAGGCCAGGCAGAGTCAAAGGATCAAAACCCCCTGAGCTCCCTCACCATGTAAATGAGAAATTGGAGCAGGTCAGAGTGACAGCAGTCACAAAAAAGGGACTCAATTTCCTGTAAATACCAGACAATTCAGTGTTACTGTCAGAGCTGAGCTTTATAGGGCCCATCTGTGCCCTGGCCCCACTGCACTGTGGGCAGGGATTGTTTTTGGACTTCAGGATAGCGCTAAAATAATTAACCTGTCACTACTTAAAAGCATAAACAGACTGTATTTAACTTTGTCACATAAGATATATATATAAATATATATATATGCTGTAAAATGAGGGAAAAAACCTTTCTAATAAACCAATGATTTGTGGAAAAAGAAATGTGCTGCTGTGTGGTGGTGGGGAGCTGCTGTGCAGAGCACCAGCCTCTCTTTCCCTAACCAAAGCCCTGGTTTGATTAAAGGAAAAAATCCACTGCCCTGCCTGCCAGCAGGACCCAGAGATCCAGGGTGCCACCTGCCCTTCCCTGGCGGTGGCTGCTGAGGGATGGTGCAGAGTGCTGAAAGAAACAGGAAATGAAGTAATTGGACAGAAGAAAGGATTATAATTGCCCTCAGGGGCTCTGGTGTGGGCTCCAGCTGGGTTCAGATGCTGCAGCAAGCTGGGGACGAGACCTCCCGAGGAGGAGCAGCTGCCCCCGAGTCCGGTGTCCTCTCCCGGGGCTGCTCCGGGCTCAGCTAAACCCTTCCCACCCCTCGGAGTTGTGCTTTGGGCAAATCCCGCTCTCTTGCAGCCGCAGCTGCTCCGCAGGGCTGGAGCAGACCCCGCTCCAGGGGCCAAGGTGCCCTGCAGGGACCCCCTGTGCCCCCCAAAACCCCCCGAGTCCCTGTCCTGTCCTGCTTCCCACCTGCAGCTTCAGAGATGAAGGAGAAAGCCCCGTTTCACACGGGCTGGCTCCCAGGGAGCTGCTCCGGGGCCTCTCCTGGCCACGGGCGCTGGGTTGGCACCAGGAGCCCCCGGAGACCTCGGGCAGTCTGACTGTCCTTAATTAACGGAGTTTAAATTAATTCTGCAGGGGGGCTGAGCCCCGCGGCTGCCCCAGGCCTGGCTGCAGGCACAGGGGACAGGGACGGGCTCTCCCACGGGGACAAGGACAAGGACACGCCTGGTTCGCTTGGCCCCCCCGGCCCCTTGCCAGATCCATTGCCCTGCACAGCCCTGGCAGGGTTTGGGGTGTCCCTGCCCTGGGGAAGGGGACACTGGGGGGTGATGCCCAGTGCGGGCGGGCTCGGTGCTGTCAGCTCCATCCGGCTGCGGAGGGGAGATCGGGAGCGATGGAGGGGCCCCGTGCCCTGCTGTCCTCCCCTCTCGCCACATTTCCGCTGGTAGGGACTGCCTGCACCCCGAAATAGCCACCCCGAGATGCCCAGCCCGGAACAGCCACCCCGAGACTGTCCCCCTGCGGGCGATAGGCTCAGGCTGCTGTCACCGTGTCCCCCACCCTGTCACCGCGTCTGCCGGTGGCACTGCCACCTCCTGTTCCCCGCCCTGCTCCGGCCACATCCGTCTCCCGGCACCTCTCCGGCTCCCCGCAGGAGCGGATACGCGTCTCGGGGGGGCCCTTCCTGTGCTCCCCATTCCTGCCGGGCCCGGCCCCAGCTGCGTCCCCCGAGATAAGCCAGGGACACCCCGGCACGGCGGCTGTGGCCACATTTTGGGGTGGCGATGGGGCTGCTGCGGGTGCTGCTGCTCCTCGGGGGGCTGCGCCTGCCCCCCACGCTGGGGCTTCTCCAGGAGCCCCCCACCATCTACGAGGGACCCCCCGGCAGCTACTTCGGTTTCGCCCTGGATTTCCACAGGAGCGAGGGAAGGTAGGGAGGCACCGGGGGTCGGGGTCGGGCACGGCTCACGACCGCCCACCCTGACACCCGCTCTGCCCCCCAGGCCCAGCGTGGCCGTGGGAGCCCCCCGTGCCAACACCTCCCAGCCCGGCGTGGCTCAGCCCGGCGCCGTCTTCCTCTGCTCCTGGCCCCCGGACAGGACGCCCTGCCACCCCCTGCCCATCGACACTGCGGGTGCGTGGGCTCCGTGGGGCGGGGAGCGGGCGCGGGGGGTGCCAGCTCCGCACATCGCCCCTCTCCCGCTCCCCCAGGGGACGAGAGCGAGAGCCAGGGCACCCTGGAGCTGCGCACCTACAAATCGCACCAGTGGCTGGGAGCGTCCGTCACCAGCTGGGAAGGCAACCTGGTGGTGGGTGCATCGGGGGGGATGTGGGCAGCCTTGGGTGGTCACGGAGTGGGCACCCAGCCCGTCCATCGGCGTGCCCAGGTCTGCGCCCCGCTGCAGCACTGGAACGCTTTGGAGGGGCAGCACGAGGCGTTCCGCACCCCGACGGGCACCTGCTTCGTGCGGAGCCCGGAGCGCGCCGTGTGGTACTCGCCGTGCCGCGACCGGACCATGGCCAGCACCTACCGCCAGACGAGCTACGGTGAGCGGGGAGCGGGGGGATCCCAGCCCGGGATCCCAGCCCCGCGTCCCTCTTGACCCTGCCCTGTGCCCGCAGCGCACGACAAGCGCTACTGCGAGATCGGCTTCAGCGCCGCTGTCACCCCGGTGAGAGGGGATGGAGGGGCTCGGGGGACTCGGGCACCTTGGGGGGATCGGGGGGAGCCCCTCGGGATGCCCAGGGAGGGCTGACAGAGATGCAGAGGGTGCGGCCAGGATGGTACTCGGGTGTCACGGCGGGGGATGTCGGGGTGGGGATGCTGAGCTGGGGGATGTGCAGTGGGAATTCCGGGAGGAGGGGTCCTAGGAGCGGGGGGGACGCTGGGGTCGGGGTGCCGGGCTGGGAGATGCTGGGCTGGAATGTGCCAGGATGGGAAATACCGGGGTGGGGGATACTTGGCTGAGGATGCTGTGGGGGGATGCCAGGGTGCCCCGGGGGGCGCTGAGCCAGCTCCTCCCGCAGGATGGGACGCTGGTGGTGGGTGCCCCCGGCGGGTATTACTTCACAGGTGAGTCCTTCCTGCCGGCGTTGCTGCCGGGGTGGGCACGGCGGGGGGAGGCCGCCCCGGATGCGGTACCCCGTAAGTGCCACCCGCAGTGGCGCTGGCAGCCCGGGGCGGGTGGCAGCGGGTGCCCCGCCAGGGCTGGTGCTCCCTGCCCCGGTGTGCCCCAGGGCTCGTGTACTCGGTGGAACTGGACAAGATCCTCAGGCGCTTCCTCGGCACGTCCCTGCTGTGGCTGGGGAGCCCCGGGCGCCCCACGGAGCCGGTGTTCGGGGACTACGAGGACGGGTACCGGGGTGAGCAGCGGGCACGGGCACCCTGCCCTACTGCTCCTGCTGGGATACGCGGGGTCACCAATGTCCATCTCCTGCAGGATACTCGGTGGCTGTGGGCGAGTTTGATGGCAACCCCAAAACCAAAGGTAGGGCTGAGGGGTGCAGGAAACGGGGTTTGATGGGCCTGGGGCACCCCGGGACTCCAGAGTGACCTTGCTCCCCTACCCGAGGGGGCTGGGCAGGCTGCGCCAGGACAGGGGTCCCGTCCATCTCTGTGCCCTCATGGCCCCATGTCGCACCAGGGGTGTCCCCGTGCCCCCCTCAATGTCCCAGTGGAGCACTCAGGGCTCTCATCCCTCACAGAATACGTAGTGGGGGTCCCCAACAAGAGCAACACGAGGGGTGAGGTGAGTGCTGCGGAGTGCCCGGTGCCGAGGGGACACCGGGGGACACCCCCATGTGTCAGCCCAGGCTGGGCCTGGCGCCTGACGCTGCCCTGGGCAGGTGGAGATCTTCACTGCGGGGGACACCCTGCGCCGGCTGCGGGGCATCGCCAGCGAGCAGGTACCTCTGCCCTGTGACACCCCCGCTGCTCCACAGCACCCCAGCCCCATCTCCCCCCGCCCACTGTGCCCCTGGCACCCCCCGGTGCCCCCCTCATCCTTTCAGGCGGCTTCGTACTTCGGGCACACGGTGGCAGTGGCCGATGTCGATGGGGACGGGTGAGAGCAGGGACAGTCGTCCCTTCCTCCATGGCGACACCCAGGGGCGCTGCCCCGTGCCTGGCACAGCGCTGGGTGCCCCCGGCCCCCAAACCCGCGGGCCCTGACCTGACCCCGCGCCGGGCACAGGAGGGACGATCTGCTGGTGGGGGCGCCGCTGTTCATGGCCCGGCGCTCGGACGGGCAGCGCAGCGAGCTGGGCCGGCTCTACCTCTACCTGGGCCGGGGGCAGCAGCGCCTGGCCGGGCCCCCCCAGACCCTGACGGGCACCCACCCCTACGGCCGCTTCGGCGCCGCCATCGCCAGCCTCGGGGACCTGGACAAGGACGGATTCGGCGGTAACAGCGCGGCGGGGCGGGCAGGGGCTGTGCCACCCCCGGGGCCGCGCCTTGGGGAAACTGAGGCAGGAGACGAGGGGGGGGGTTCACGTCCCTTCTGTCCCCAGACGTGGCCGTGGGCGCCCCGCAGGGGGGTGACGGTGGCAGCGGGCAGGTGTTCATCTTCCGCGGGCACAGCGAGGGGCTGGCGCCAGTGCCCACCCAGCGCCTCGAGAGCCCCTTCCCCGGCCCCGCCGCCTTCGGCTTCGCGCTGCGCGGTGCCACCGACCTGGACGGCAACGGCTACACGGGTACGGCCCTGGCACGACACCGCCCTGGCACCGCCCTGGCACCCCGGTGGCACCGCCCTGGCACCGACCCTCTGCTTGTCCCCGCAGATTTGCTCGTGGGGGCTTACGGGGCGGCCAAGGTGGCCGTGTACCTGTGAGTGCGCGTCCCTGCGGTGGCCCGGGGCTCCCTCTTGGGTCCCCTGGCACCTCAGCAATGTCCCCGTGCCCCAGGGGACTGCCCGTGGTGGTGGCCCGGACCCAGCTGAGTGTCCCCGATGGGCTGAACCCTGAGATTCTGGACTGTTCCCTGCCCAACTCCAGCGTCCCTGTCAGCTGGTGAGGGGACACTGCTATGGGGACACTGCCATGGGGACACTACCGCTGAACACTGCTGTGGGGACACTATGGGGACACCACCGTGGGCACAGGACAGGTCTCTGAGCACTGTTGGTGGTGTCCCCCCACAGCTTCCACGTGGAGTTTTGTGTCAGCGTGACGGGCCAGGACATTCCTCAGAGCATCCGTGAGTGCCAGTGTCACCCGGCGGGCACCGCTGGCACAGGGCCACCGCTGGGGTGTCACCGCGGGTGTCACCAGTGCCACCTCCCGTTCCCCACCAGGGCTGGAGGCTGAGCTGCAGCTGGACCGGCTGAAGCCCCGGGCCTCCCGGCGGGTCCTGCTGCTGCGGGGACACCAATCGTCCTGGCAGGAGGCGCTGGTGGTGGCACCGGGGGCACCCCCCGTGTGCAGCAACGTCACCGCCTACCTGCGGGTACGGGCACGGGGACAGCGCGGCAGAGGGCGGGGACAGTCCATGGAGGGGACGGGAATGGGGATGTGGCATCGCCAGCCAGGATGGGGACAGGGCTGGGGACAGGGACTGGGGATAACAGGGTCTCCCTGTCCCAGGAGGGCGGCTAACAGGGATGGGGACAGTGGTGGGTGGGGTGGGCACGGGATGCCCTCCGGAGTGCTGTGCCCGTGGGTGTCCCCAGGACAAGGCTGAGTTCAAGGACAAGCTGAGCCCGGTGGCCCTGAGCGTGGCCCTGACGCTGCCCAGAGAGGCCCCGGGGTTGGTGCTCTACGGGGACACCCTGGTGCAGGCACAGGTAGGGGGGACGTGGCTGTGGGGGGACGTCACTGTGGTGACACGGGGTGGGCTCATCCCCCCAGGGCACCTGTGGGTACCCCCAGGCTGGGTGAGCTCAGCTCTGGGGTCCCCAGCTTGTGCCAGTGTCCCCACACCCCCCTGGGATTGCCCCTGTCCCCCTCCCACTCTCCCCAGTTTCCACTGGGATGTGGCTCCTACCCCCCTCCCCACTGTCCCTTATTCCCTCTGGAATGTGCCCCCACACTGTCCCTGCCACTCCCTGGCACGTCCATCCTGTTCTGCCCTCTGTGCCCACCCTGCAGTCCACAACCCCTCCCCTGGATGTCCCCTCTGTACCCAGCACTGTGCCCATTCCCAACCCTGTGAATGTCCCCTCTGTTCCCTCTGCCATCTCCAATCCCTCCCCAGGATGTCCCCCCTGTCCCTGCTTCCTCCTTGGCGTGTCTCAGGGCATGTCCCCAATCGTCCCCCTGGATGTCCCCTCTGCTGTCCCCATTCTTCGCTCTCGGAGATGTCACCTCCCTCCCCTCCCTCCTGGAATGTCCCCTCTCTACTCTGCACTGTCCCAAATCTCCCACCAGCCCAGTCCCTCCCTGGGATGTCCCCCCGTGTCCCCTACTGTCCCCAATGACTCCCCCTCCCCCACCTCACCCTGGATGGGGGGGTGCCCCTGTCCCCTCCCTGTCCCCTGCCAGACCCACATCATCCTGGAGGACTGTGGCGATGACAACCTGTGCGTGCCCGACCTGCACCTGGCCGCCGACACGTGAGCACGGGGAGGGCTGAGGGCGTGCCCGGTGTCCCCGCGGGGTGCTGAGCCCTGTCCCCGTGTCCCCGTGTCCCCCAGCCCCAGCCAGCGCCTGCTGATCGGGGCCGAGGCCGTGCTGTCCCTGCGGGCCAACGCCACCAACGCGGGCGAAGGCGCCTTCGAGGCGGAGCTGAGGGTGCAGCTGCCCCCGGGCACGCACTACCAGGCTGCCCGCAGCACCATCCCGGTGGGTGTGACCGGGGACAGGGCTGGGGGGTGACCAGGGGTGCCACAGGGGTGACCAGGGCGGGGGGGGCACGTCCTGCCCTTGCTGGCATCACCTGCCTCTCTGGGGGTGCCCAGCGGGGATGGGTGCTGGGAGATGGCCAGGGTGGGGGGACTCAAAACGTCCTTGGTGCTGTCACCTCCCATGGGGGTGCCCAGGGTGGGGGGACTCGAACTGTCCTTGGTGCTGTCACCTTTTGTGGGGTGCCCAGGGTGAGGGATTCAAACTGTCCTTGGTGCTGTCACCTCCCATGGGGGTGCCCAGTGGGGATGGGTGTCAGGGGGTGCCCAGCCGGTGGAGGGGCCAGAGGGGACATCCCAGAGGGGAGATTTGGGACAGTGCAGAGTAGAGAGGGGACATTCCAGGGAGGGAGGGGAGGGAGGTGACATCTCCGAGAGGGAAGAATGGGGACAGCAGAGGGGACATCCAGGGGGACGATTGGGGACATGGCCTGAGACACGCCAAGAGGGAGCAGGGACAGCCGGGGGACGTCCTGGGGAGGGATTGGAGATGGCAGAGGGAACAGAGGGGACATTCACAGGGTTGGGAGTGGGGACAGTGCTGGGTACAGAGGGGTGACCCAAATCGGGGGCTCACACTGTGTCCTTCATCCTCCATGGGGCTGCCTGGTGGAGTGGGTGCCCAGGGATTGGGGGTTCCTGTCCTGCCCTTGGTGGCTGTCACCCTTCACAGGGTCCCCACTGGTGATGGTGTTCAGGGGTGTCTGGGGTGTGGGGCTCAAGCCCTGCCCTCAGCTCATGCAGGTCCCCAGTGTGGCTGGTTCCTGGTGGGGTCCATGATGTGTCCCCACCCCTCAGGGGCAGGAGAAGCTGAGCTGCAACCCCAAGAAGGAGAACGGGACCCACGTGGTGCTCTGCGAGTTGGGCAATCCCATGAAAGCAGGAGCCCGGGTAAGGGGACAGAGGGGTCCCTGCTGTGCCTGTCACCCACTGGGGCTGGTCACCCACCTGCCCCTGTCCTCTGCTGTCCCCAGATCACCGTGGACATGGAACTGAGCGTGTCCGGGCTGGAGGACATGGGGGATGCCATCACATTCCACCTCCATCTGCGGAGGTGACACCCTGCTGTCCCCCCGTCCCCCACCCACTGCTGGCACCTCGGGCTCGGCGTCCTCAGCACGTCCCCAAACTCAGTGTCTGTGTCTCATCCCGCTGTGTCCCCACAGCAAGAACAGCCCCAGCCCCAGCCACGGCTCGGTGACGGTGACAGTGCCCGTGGAGGCAGAGGCAGAGATGGAGCTGCGAGGGTGAGGGTCTGGGGGGCACGGGGATAACGGGGGGACAAAGGGGGACACTGACCCCCCTCTCCCACCAGCAACTCCCTGCCTGCCACCATGGTGCTGCCCACGAGCTGGCACGGGGTGCAGGGCAGCCGGCGGCTCGAGGACCACGGCATCAGGGTGGAGCACGTCTATCAGGTGATGCCCGCGGGTGTTCAGGGATGTCCCCTCTGTCCCCTCCCCGGCGTCATCTCCTGTGCTGGGCATCACCAACCGTCGTCCCGCAGCTCCACAACAAAGGTCCCGGCACCGTCAGCGGGGTCACCCTGAGCCTCGCCGTGCCTCACCTGCTGGGCGAGCACGTCCTGCTCTACCTGCTGGAGCTGGGCACCGAGGGGGGCACGAACTGCTCCCAGCACCCCGCCCTCAACCCCGCCCAGGTAGGGGCTGCGGGACCCTGCCCGCCGGGGGCGCTGGGACACGTCAGGGACGTGGTGTCACCTCTGTGTCCCCTTCCAGCTGGAGATCGCCGCTCCGACGGCCGAGGCTCCCGGGAACGGCAGCCAGCACCGGGAGCGCCGGGAGGCGGAGCTGCCCCCGGGAGCGGGGCTGGGGGACCAGGGGCTGGGGGAGCTCGTCCGTGTGGTGAGCGGGGGACCCTGGGGACCTGCTGGCTGCGATGGAGGCGGGGCTGGGGCTGCCCGCATCCCTTGGGTGACCCTGGGGACCTGCCCGGCTGGGGTGCCAGGGGGAGGTCACATCCCTAGGGTGACCCTGGGGACCTGCCCGGCTGGGGTGCCAGGGGGAGGTCACATCCCTTGGGTGACCCTGGGGACCTGCAGCCCACGGTGGGCACAGGGCTGGGAGTGTCCCCTGGGGTGGGGGTCCCCCAACACCCACCGTGTTGGACGCCACCCTCAGGACTGTGACAATGCCACGTGCGCGGACATCACCTGCCACGTGCCCAGCCTGGGCAAGGGCCAGCGGGCACTGGTCAGCGTCCACGCCCTGCTCTGGATGGACACTCTGCAGCAGGTACTGTCCCCTCCTGGGGACAGAGGGTGGCATTGTGGCCTCAGGGCATCCCTGCAATGTCCCCTCCTGCACGGTGGTGCCCAGAGAGCACCCTGGGGATAACCATGTGTGGGTCATGGGTGCTCTGTGAGCTGCCAGCACCCCTGATGCCAGGTTACCATGTGTCCCCACGTGTCCCCCTGCTGTCCCTAGCGGGAGCACGTCCTGGAATTCCGCATCCAGTCACAAGCGTGGTTCAACACCTCGGCCATGCCCTACCGCGTCCAGCCCCGGGTCCTGCCCAGCGGCAAGGCTGAGGTAGGGCTGCCGTGGCTGTGGGGACACGGGGACAGGCCGCGGTGGCAGCGGTGTCACCCCCCTGTCCCTCTGCAGACTGAGACCTGCGTGGTGCGCACCAGCCCTGGGGGCGAGGGGGCTGTGCCGGTGGGGTGGGTGGTGCTGGGGGTCCTGGCCGGGCTCCTGCTCCTCACCCTCCTCATCCTCCTCATGTGGAAGGTGAGTGGGCACAGGGGGACACTGGGGGCACTGGTGACATCCATCATGGTGGTGGGGCCTCACTGGCACCAGAGGGACCACGAAACACAGTGCTGGGGGTGGGGGCTGTGGGACAGGACGGGGGACAGCAGCACGGGTGACACTGTGGGGTCCCCAGAGTCAGGGGGTCCCTCAGGAGCGATGCCATGGGGTCCCCGCGGTGGTGCCACAGGGATCTCCGGGGGGCTGATCCTGTGGGATCCCTGGGGCTGCTGCCGCGGCGTTCCCCAGGCCCGGCTGTCACTGTGTCCCCTTGCAGATGGGTTTCTTCAAGAGGACGCGGCCGCCTGCCGAGGGGGACACGGAGGAGCCGGGCAGTGCCCAGGAGCCGGGCAGTGCCCAGGACTAGCGGGGTCCCCCCGTGCCCACCCCACCCCACTCGCCTTCCCCAGCCCCCCTCGTGCCGTGGGACCCCGGCCCCGCTCTGCT
This sequence comes from Diglossa brunneiventris, assembly GCA_019023105.1. Classification (NCBI taxonomy): domain Eukaryota; kingdom Metazoa; phylum Chordata; class Aves; order Passeriformes; family Thraupidae; genus Diglossa; species Diglossa brunneiventris. The sequence goes on along the minus strand of CM032379.1, from coordinate 1,534,580 downwards.
CCCCCCGGACAATAAATCCCTGCCCTGCCCTCGGTGCTGCCCGCGGGGTGTGGTTCTCTCCCCCGGAGCTGCACCGGGCTCTGCGGGGACACGGAGGGTTTTGGGGACCCCCCTGCGACCTTGTGGGGTGCCCGGGGGGGCCGTGGGGAGGTTGGTGCCGGGGTCAGTCCCGGGGGCTGCTGCACTGCTGGGGGATCAGTACCGGGGCCGGTGCTGGTACCGCGGTGGGTCACGGTACCGGGGCGAGACCGGGGGATCGGGGCAGGGCCAAGGGCCAGTCCCGAGATGCCGCTGCGGTACCGGGGCTCCACGCTGAGGCTCGAGGAAGAACCGTGAGCGGGTCCTGGGGTGCTGGTACCGGTAGAGGGCCAGTCCCGGGATGACGGTGCCGGTAGAGGGCCAGTCCCGGGATGACGGTGCCGGTACAGGGCCAGTCCCGGGATGACGGTGCCGATACCCTGTCCCCGTCCCGGGGCTCGGAGTGGAGCCGGGAATGGGTCCCGGGAGGCCTGTGCGGTACCGGGGGCAGTGCAATGCGGCCGGTGCCAGTACCGCAGAGAGCCCGGCAGTGCCGAGTCCCGGTCCTGGTCTCGGGGCCGTACCGGGGATGGGTACAGCGGGTCGGGATCGGTACCGGGGCTCGAGCAGTGTCAGAAGTGGTGGATCCGGGGATCGGTGCCGATGTCGGGGGTGGGTCCTGAGATGCCGCTGCCGACACCAGGGTCAGTCCCGGGATGCCGGTGACGGTACCGAGTCCGGGTCCGGGTCCCGGTCCGGAGCGGTCCCGGGGAGGGGTGCCAGGGTCGGCTGCGGTACCGGGGACGGGTCCCGGCTCTCGGGCACTGCAGGGGGCGGTACCGGAGGTCTGGGGCGGTGCCAGGGGTTGGTCCGGGGGTCTCGGGGCGGTGCCGGGGGTGGTCCCGGTGCCGGGGCGGTGCCGCTCCGGGGGTGGGCGCTGGGCGGCCGTGCCCGGCGGCTCCGGCAGGTGGAGCCCGGTCCCCGCGGCGGGCGGGCGGACGGGCCGGGCGGGCCGGGCATGGCGGGGTAACGGCGCGGAGCCACCATGCGGCCCCGCCGCCTCCTGCCGCCGCTGCCGCCGCTGCCGGTGCTGCTGCTGCTGGCGGCCGCGGGCGGGCGGCGGGCGCGGGGCGCGGCGGAGCCGGGAGCGCACGGTGAGAGCGGCCTTTGTGTGCGGGGCGGGGGGCGCCGCCGGCAACACCCCCGCGTTCTCCCCGCGCCCACACCCCCCGGCATCCCTCGGCCCCCACCCCCTGCCCCGCACCACCCCAGCCCCGCCGACGCCCCCGCTCCCCCACGGCCGCCCGAGCCCCGCGCCCACACCCCCGGCATCCTTTGAATCCTGTCGCCCCCCCGCGCACCGCCCTCCGATCGATCCCGGCACCGGCCCCCCCATCCCCGCATCACCCCCGCCCCGACATCCCCCCGGCGTCCTTTGGCTTCCTCACCCCCCCGGCAGCCCCGGCCCCGCCCGCCCCCCGCCCCGAATCCCCATCCCGACGCCCCCATCCCCTCCCGGCCCCCCCGGCTCCGACACCCCCATCCCTGCCCCCCCACCGCGCCCGCGGCCCCCGTCCATCCCCTTGTCCATCCCCGGCTCTGTCTGTCCGGCCGCACCCCCGTCTGTCTGTCCGTCTGTCTCCCCGTCCCCGGGCGGTTCTGGCCACCGGCGGGAAGGGGGTGATGGGTGGGGGGCCTGGCAGTGCCAGGGGGTGCCGCTGCTTGGGTGGGGGTCACGGACAGAGCCTGGGGGGACGAGAAGGGGGGGATGGTGCCAGACCTTGCGGTGCGGGATGAGGGGAGGGGTCCCGGGCAGCGCCAGGGGGCCGCGATGGTGGGTGGGCGTCACAAACCAGGGGGTGAAGGAAGTTGGGTGGGGATCGCGGACAGAGCTTGGGGGTGCAGGAGGGTGGATGGGGGTCCTGAGCAGACCTTGAGGGTCTCTGATGGTGGGTGGAGGTCCCAGGTCAGGGGGTGCAGGATGGTGGGGGCTGCATCCAACAGGCAGGGTGGGCCTCGGGGTCCCCGCGGTTCCCTGTGACCCCTCCTGCACCCCAAACCCTCCTGGCAGAGCCCCTGTGCCAGGGTGAGGCGTGCCCGGGGGTGGCAGGGGGCTGGGGGTGAGGGGGGGTCCCTGACCCGTCCTGTCTGTGCTGGCTCAGCTCCCCGCCGGCGTCACCCCTGCCCATCCCCGTCCCCGCGGGGTGACAGACATGACAGGGCTCCTCAGTGCCACCCCAGGGCCTGGCACCCCCCGCCCTGCTCACGGGACACTGGGCTCAGACTGGGGGGCACTGGGGAGCCAGCGAGGGGCCGGGGCACCTCGGGGTGGCCGCACCACCTCTGGGGACCCTTTGGTGGTGGCGGGGGGACAGAGAGTGGGGACGGGGCCGTGCCCGAGCCTGCGTCTCCGCGCTGGGGGTGGCACCGTGGCCCCCTCTGATGCCAGCTGTCCCTCGGCAGCTGCGGGTGGCCGGCGTGTGCACATTCCTGCCCGCGGGTGCCGGCTGTCCCCGCCATGCAGGGGACACCCCCAGCCCCTCCGTTCCCGAACCCGCCCTCCCCGCCCCTGTGCATCCCCGGAGCAGCTGCTGCGAATCTCCCCCCCTCGCCCATTGCCACATCTGGGCCGCATCTGGGCCGGGGCGGGTCGGGGGGGGTGCCCGGTGGAGCGGGGGGTTCCGGGGCTGCGGGGGGCCCGGCGGCAGCCCCGGGGCGCGGGATGAAGGGATGAAGGAGATCGTTGCCTGGGTGACGGCGCCGGAGCCGGGACCGCTGCCAAGGGCTGCGGATCATGCGCGGGATGGCGCTGGCTCGGGGGGGCCGGGGGCACACGGGGGTTTAGGGTCCCCCCTCCCTCCAGCCGGGCCCTGCAGCAGGGACTGGCCGAGGGGATCCCTCCCCCTGCTGCTGTGGGGCCTGCTGGGTTCGAGACCCCCCGGCCTTGGGACAGGAGTGAGAGGCACCTGGGGGTGGCCTTTGGTGGGGGGGTGAGAGTGACGTGACTGGGTGCACCCAGCCGGGTGGGCTCGGCATCAGGGGGGCACAGGGTGGGCACAGCAGTGATGCTCACACCCCTCAGGATGGTGCCTGCTGCCTCCTGGGGGGCACCAGTGACCTGCCAGGGTGGTGGCTGTGACCCGCTGGGCATGCTGGGCACTGGGATGGGTCCCACCACCTGCTAGCATGGTGGCCATGACCCGCCAGGATGGTGCCCATGGCTTTCAGGGATGGCACCTGTGACCTGTCAGGGTGGGTCCCACCATCCTGCCTGGATGGTGACTGTAATCCACTGGGACAGGTCCCACCACCTGCTGGGGTGGTGACCATCACCCAGCAGGATGGTGGCTGTGATGGTGACCATGACACCCCTGGGATGGTGGCCATGACCCCCTGTGATGGGGATGGTGGCCATGACCCAGCAGGACAGGTCCCACCACCTGTTGGTGTGGCACCCATTATCCATCAGGATGGTGCCCATGACCTCCTGGTTTGGTGGCTGTGCCCCCCCTGGGATGGTGGCTGTGATCCCCTGGGATGGTGGCCATGGTCCCCTGGGATGGTGCCCAAGCAGGACAGGATGGTGTCTGTGACCCCCGGTTTGTGTGCCAACCTGCTGGGATGATAGGCATGACTGCCTGGCATGGTGCCTCTGGGATGGTGGCCATGACTCCCTGGGATGGTGCCTGTGATCCCCTGGGATGGTGGCCGTGACCCCCTGGGATGGTGCCTGTGACCCCCGGTTTGTGTCCCACCCTGCTGGGATGGTGGCCATGCCTGCTGGGTTAGTGGCTGTGCCTCCCCACCACCCTGTCCCCTGTCCCCCGACCCTGTCCCCTGTGCCGTGTCCCCAGAGGTGCTGCTGCGGGTGCAGGTGTTGGAGAGCGGCTCGCTGGCCCCGCTGCCGCAGGCGGCCCTGGATGTGTTCGGCGGCCGCAGCGCGCTGGCCGCGGGCAGCACGGACCAGGCGGGCTCGGCGGTGCTGCCCGTGCCCTACCGCCTGGGCTCCTGGCTGCTCGTCACCGCCGCCCGCCGCGGATATGTCACCGCCTCCGTCCCCTGGCGTGTCACCAAACTGCCACGTGAGTCACCGACCCCAGAGCCTCCCTGGGCAGCTCTGCCTGGGGGTCCCCCATCCCTTACTGGGGTCTCTGAGACTGTCTGGGGGATCCCCAATCCCTTCCTAAGGGGATTTGAGCCATGATGGGGATCCCCAATCCCTTCCTAAGGGGGTTTGAGCCATGATGAGGGATCCCCAATCCCTTTCTAAGGGGATTTGAGCCATGATGGGAGATCCCCAATCCGTTCCTAAGGGGATTTGAGCCATGACGGGGGATCCCCAGTCCCTTCCTAAAGGGATTTGAGCCATGATGGGGGATCCTCAATACCTTCCTAAGGGATTTGAGCTGTGATGGGGGATCCCCAATCCCTTCCTGAGGGTTCTGGATCTGATTTGGGGTCCTAAATTCCCAACTTGGGGGCTCTGAGCCCTGGTGTGGGGTGCTTAGTCCCTTACTGGGACCTCAGTCCCTTCCTTACAGGGGACCCCTAATAGGTTTCAGTGTAGGGATCCCTTATAGAAGGGTGTTTGGGAGGGGACACGCCCCTTTGGGAGGGGACAACCATGTCCTGGTGGCCCCCAAGTTCTCCCATCCCATCCCATTATCCCATTATCCTATTCTCCCATTCTCCCATTCTCCCATTCTCCCATCCCAGGGGAAGTTGGGGTGCCCCCTGGGATGCACTCCAGCCCTTTTCCCAGGGCAGGGGGGAGTGGGGGGTGGTATCAGGGGTCACCCTGGGGGGGTGGCACACATGGGAGCACCCAGCTGGGGAGGTGGGAATGGGGGTACAGGGATTGGGCATGGGGGAATGGGGGTACTGGGATGAAGCAATACAGGGACAGGGATGGAGGGTGCATGGATGGGCTTGTGGAGGGGGTGCCCCCACCCTGCCCTCAGCCTGCCCCCCTGTCCCACCTGTCCCTGTCCCCAAATGCACCTCACCCCTTGCTGTGTCCCCCTTCCCCACCCCCTCCTCACACCCTGTTTCCCCCCTCTCCCCATCAGTCCCCCCAACTCTGGGAGGAATGTGTGGGTATTTTTGGGGTCCGGGTGTGGGTATTTTGGGGTCTGGGTGTGAGTATTTTGGGGCCCATATGTGGGTATTTTTGGGGTCCAGGTGTGGGTATTTTGGGGGTCCAGATGTGGGTATTTTTGGGGTCCAGATGTGGGTGTTTTTGGGGTTCAGGTGTGGATATTTTTGGGGTCCGGGTGTGGGTATTTTTGGGGTTCGGGTGTGGATATTTTTGGGGTCCGGGTGCGGGTATTTTTTGGGCTCCAGTTGTGGGTATTTTCGGGTCCGGGTGTGGGTATTTTTGGGGTCCGGGGGTGGGTATTTTTGGGGTCCGGGTGTGGGTATTTTGGGGTCCATATGTGGGTATTTTTGGGCTCCAGGTATGGGTTTTTTTGGGTCCCGGTGTATTTTGGGGTCCCGGTGTGGGTATTTTTGGGGTCCCGGTGTGGTTATTTTGGGGGTCCCGGTGTGGTTATTTTGGGGGTCCATGTGTGGGTATTTTGGGGGTCCCGGTGTGGTTATTTTGGGGTCCGGGTGTGGATATTTTCGGGTCTGGGTGTGGGTATTTTTGGGGTCCAGGTATGTGTATTTTGGGGTGTGGGTATTTTGGGATCAGGGTGTGGGTATTTTTGGGGTCTGGGCGTGGGTATTTTTAGAGTCCGGATGTGGATATTTTTGGGGGTCCAGGTATGTGTATTTTGGGGGTCCAGGTGTGGGTTTTTGGGGGGGCAGGTGTGGGTATTTTGGGGTCCGGCTGTGGGTATTTTGGGGGTCCAGGTGTGGGTATTTTGGGGTCTGGCTGTGGGTATTTTGGGGTCCCCCACCACCCTCTCTTCCCCTTGCAGTCTACGCCTCCATCAGCCTCTACCTGCTCCCGGAGCGCCCGGCCACGCTCATCCTCTACGAGGACCTGGTCCAGATCCTCCTGGGATCCCCAGGTGAGACACGGGGGTGGCCCTGGGTGACACCCCCGGCCGAACCACGGGGACGGCCCTGGGTGACCCCGCCATCCCCCCGGGTGCTGCCACCCGCCGTGTCCCCGCAGGTGGCCGTGGGCAGCCGTGGGCGCAGTTCCCGCGGCGGGCGGCCCGCCTGCCCCGCAGCTCCACCTACAGCCAGCTGGCCGCGTCCCTGACCGCCGCCTCCGGCCCCGGCCCGGCCCGCGCCTTCCCCGCCTTCCTCGGGGCCGAGCAGGACGGCAGCGGTACGGGGGACACAGGGGGTTAGGGGTGGGGGGCGCACCCGATGTGCCCCCCTTAGGGATGTCCCCGTCCTTGTCCCCGCAGGCAATGGCACGTGGCTGGAGCTGGCGCCGGTGGCGGCTGTCAGCGTCCACCTGTTCACCGGCAACGGGACCGAGGTGCCGCTGGCCGGCCCCGTCCATCTGTCCGTCCCTCTGGGCCCCGACGCCGCGGCCGTGGTGACCACCAGTGTGCCAGCCTGGAGGTTTGACCCCAAGAGTGGTGAGTGGTGGCAGAGGGGACACAGCTCCTGTTGGGGGTGAGCAGAGGGGACACAGCTCTGGCTGGGGGTGGCAGAGGGGACACAGGTCCATCTAGGGGGGACAGAGGGGGACACAGCTCATGTTGGAGGTGGCAGAGGGGGACACCGTTCCAGCTGGGGGTGGCAGAAAGGGACACAGGTCCTGTAGGAGGTGGCAGAGGGGACACAGATCCTGTTATGGGGTGACAGAGGGGACACAGCTCATGTTGGAGGTGCCAGAGGGGACACAGCTCCTCTTTGGAGTGCCAGAGGGGACACAGTTCCTGTTGGGGATGGCAGAGGGGACACAGCTCCGGCTGGGGGTGGCAGAGGGGACACAGCTCTGGCTGGGGGGTCGGGGGGTGATGAGGTGAGGGGTCTGAGCCCGGTGTGTCCCCGCAGGGCTGTGGGTCCGTAACGGGACGGGGCTGATCCGGAAGGAAGGCCGGCAGCTGTACTGGACCTTTGTCTCCTCCCAGCTGGGATACTGGGCAGCAGCTCTGCCCTCCCCCAGCACGGGTAAGGTGACACCCGTGAGTGCCCTCCCAGCCCGTGTCCCTTGGCTCTGGGGACAGGCTGGCTGGGGAGGGGGTGGCAGCACCTTGGGGTGCTCCCCTCTGACCCCCCCGTCCCAGGGCTGCTCCTGGTGGGGTGGGGGCTTCCCCCAGTCCATTGTCCCCAGGGCTGTCTGGGCTGGGGAGACACTGCAGCCCCCTGGGGTCTCTGCTGGGGGTTCCCTTTGTCCCTCTGTGCCAGGGCAGCCCCCAGGGTACCCTCAGGGGGGGCTCCCCCTCTGACCCTGCTGTCCCCAGGGCTGGTGGCGATGGCAGCGGGTGTGACAGACATCACCACCTACCACACCATCTTCCTCCTCACCATCCTGGGTGCCCTGGCCCTGCTCGTCCTCATCCTCCTCTGCCTCCTCATCTACTACTGCAGGTCAGTGTCCTGCCCGTGGCAGGGGGGTGGGAACAGAGCCCAACATTCCATGTGGGAATGGGGGGCAGCACCCACCTGTAACCCCTGGGTGCCCCATAGCTGGGGGGGGGACCATTTCCTGGCACCCTAAAACTGGTTATGGGAAGGGGGCAGCATCCTCCTGGTACCCCTGAGTGCCCTATATCTGACTTTGGGAAGGGGCACAACCCTCCTGGCACCCTTGAGTGCCCTGTAACCATTCTGGGGGAGTCACCACCCCAAATGCCCTATAGTTGGCTATGGGGAGGAGGCACCAGCCTGTGGCACCTCTGGGTGCTCTTTAGCTGGATTTGGGAGCCAGACACCAATCTCCAGAACCCCACTGTGTGTCCTACAGCTGGCTTGGGAGGGGGGACATCACTCCTCAGCACCTCTGGGTGCCCTATAACTGGATTTGGAGGGTGACACACCACTCCCCAGCACCCCTGGGTGCCCTATAGCCCCCTCCTCTAGCTCCTTCCAGCGGGCGAGGGAGGGGGGAGCAGGGGGGACCCACGACCCCCCGTGTCCCCGCAGGCGGCGCTGCCTGAAGCCGCGGGCTCAGCACCGCAAGCTGCCGCTGCCGGGCCCGCTGGACGCGGCGCGCCGGGACCAGGCCACCTCGGTGTCCCAGCTGGACCTCCTGTGCGGGGGCAGCCACCTGGAGACCGCCTCCTCGGGGGGCGACACCGACCTGCCCACGCCCAGCCTGCCCCCCCTCCACCCGCGAGCTGACCCCCGCCCGGCCGGACTTCTTCCAGCCGCCGGCCCCGGCCCCGCTCCGCGCCGGCCTCCGGCCCCCGGCGGCCACGCTGGGCCCGCGCCGCCGCCAGCCCGCCGCCCATGAGGACTACGGGCGCTCTGGTGAAGCCTTCGGCCTGCGGGCCGCCCGCTCGGTGGACGGGCTGCAGCCGCCCGACGAGCACCCCCGGGGCACGGCCGCCTTCGGCCCGCGGCCGCCCTCGCCCTCGTTCTCCCGTTACGGGCCGCAGCCCGCCGAGCACCCGCTGCCCGAGCCGCCCCCGCGGCCGCCCTCGCTGGCCCCCCCCGGGCCGCTGCTGCTCTGCGGGCCCCTGGAGCGCGGCGGGGGCCCCGAGGATGTTTACCGGGGGTGATGCCCACCCTGCTCATCCCCGCCCGTTACATGCGCCTGGCGCCCGGCGAGCCCGAGGGTCCCCCCGAAGCCGACGGGGGCCCCGGTTCGACGCCGGCGACGGCCGCGCCCCCGCCCCCCCCCTCCTCCGGGCAGCCCTTCGAGGAAGGGGAGAACTGGGCCGGGGCTCGTGCCCCCCAACCGGTGAGCGGCTCGGTGGCCATCCCGGTGCTGCTGGACGGGTCGGCGGTGGCCCAGCTCAACGGGGAGCTGCAGGCGCTGGCCGGGCAGCAGCTCCTGGAACTGGCGGGGCCGCCACCGCCCAGAGCCTGGTTCGTGTCCCTGGACGGGCGCTCCTCGCAGGTTCGGCACTCCTACATCGACCTGCAGGGCAGCGAGAGGGGCCCGGGTCCCGCGCCCCCTCCCCGCCTCCCCCGGGCCGCCGGAGGCGGGGAGGAGGACGGGGGGCCCCGGCCCCCGCTGCCCGCAGCCTCCCCCGAGGACAGCTCGCTCGCCCCCTTGCTGGAAGCGGGCAGCGGGGGGCGGCGAGGCGGGGGCAGCGGGCGCAGCAGCGCCAGCGAAGCCCCTCGAGACTCCCTGACCAGCCCCGAGGAGGAGGCGCTGACCGAGGCGGGCGACGGGGGCGACGAGGGGGGCGACCGCAAGAGCCCCTGGCAGAAGCGGGAGGAGCGGCCTCTGATGGTCTTCAATGTCAAGTGAGTGTGGGGAAGGCGAGCCCCTGGTCCGGGGTGGGGGGCAAGTCCCAGGGGGAGCTGAGATGGTGGGGACACCGCTGCTGGCACCCGTCTCAGCCCATCACTGTCCTACCCAGCCATTGTCTCCTCCCACCACCATCGTCTTCTGTCATCACTGTGCCGTCCCACTGCCATCTCATCCCAGCACCTTCCCATCCTGCCCCTCAGTCCCATCCCACCACAATCCCACACAGCCATCATCTCCTCCCACTGCTGTCATCCCCATCCCACCCTCCTACCAGCCTGTCCTGTCTGTCACTGTCCCATCCTATCCTGCCATGCCATCCCACCACCTTCCCCACCATCCTGCCTTGTCACTGTCTTCTCCCACCACTGTCCCAGCACACCCCATCCTCTCCTGCCACCGTGGTGTCCCACCACTGTCCCAGCCCACAACAATCCCATCCCACCACCACCGTCCCTTTCTGCCAGGGGAGGGGACATGAGAGACCACACCCAGGCCACCCGTGTCCCCATCTGCTCGGGCCCCCACCCTGTGCCACCAGGCTCTGCCACACGGGATCCTGCTGCCCCTGTTCCCTCCTTGTCCCACCCAACACCACCATCCCTGTTCTTTTGGGGGTGGGAACTGCATGCTCCATGTTCCCCAATCCTGAGCCATGTCCCCTTTTGTGTCCCTGCAGGACAGGGGGGGCTGGCACTGCCCCCCGAGCCAGCGGTGCCTCCAAGCTGCCATAGGAGCCAGGGGGCCCCTGTCCCCCCACCCTCATCCCCCTTTGGATTTTAACTTGTGTTTCTAAATGTTTTCTACGTGGTGAGGATGAAGAGGGGTCATTGGGGCCAGGCTGGCACAGAGGGGGGCCATGGGGACCCCCCCGGGTGCCAGGCTGGGCAGGGAGCTGCTGCCTGCACCTGCCTGCACGTCCTGCCTGCTCCTTAGAGGCATTAATATATTAAACACACAAAATCCCCCCTGCCTCTGCCTCCTGCCTCACTTTCCCCCTCCCCAGGAGCCATGGGTGGAGTTTCTCCTAGAAACCATTTATTGGGATGGGTGGTGGTGGTGGTGGTGGTGGTGTCCCCAGTGCCATCAGAGCAGGTCCCAGCGCTGGGGGCTGCACCTCCAGCCCCCCCCGGTGCAGCGGGACCCCGCGGGGCAGCAGTGGCGGCCATCGGAGCAGCAGGAGCCCTGCAGAGAGAGACAGAGTGAGGAGGGATGATGCCACCCCCATCCCCACCCTGGTGTCCCCCCACTCACCTGGGCGAAGGGGCAGCACCCCCAGGAGCCTCCCCGTGCCTGGCAGCACCGCTGGCCCCCGTGGCAGGAGCCAGTGGCACCGCAGGGCACGAGGCCACCCGGGTGGGTGCCAGCGGCTCGCAGCGGGACGGGGGGTGCCCGGCGGGGGGCAGAGGGGGCCGGGCGGGGGGCAGAGGGGGTTGGCAGCAGCGGGGTGGGCGCCAGCAGCTTCTCACAGCTCTCGGTGGCCACGTTGCAGGTGTAGCCCCGGGGACAGCAGTGCTTGTGGTCCCCGCAGCAAACGGCCTGGGGGGGACACAGGATGGGGTCAGTGGGGTGACAGTGGGGGACATGGGTGTCTGAGGGACACAGGGGTCCGGATACCAGGGACAGAGGTATGTCAGATGTCCCCAGCAGAGACCCAGAGACTGTGCCAAACCCTGTCTCCAAGGTGCCCACAGAGCCTGCATGGAGGGTACCAGTGACAAACTTGGGAGTGTCCCATGTCCCTGTCCCTCCCAGCCCTGCTTGTCCCCAAAGGGTCACCCCCACAGCCACGCTCTGTCCCAACCCCCTCCATTCCATTCCCAAATCCTCACTCCCCAGGACAACACCCCACTCCTGCGGTGTCCCCCCACCCCCAGGGACTCCCCCACACCTGCTCGAGGGGGCAGCACCCCCAGGTGCCCAGGCTCAGCCGGCAGCACGTGCTCCCATCAGGACAGCTCGTGGTTTCATCACATTTGACGTTCCCCGATGTCACCTGTCCCCCGTGGGACAGTGCCGGGGTCTTCTGTACCCAGGGCTGGCGGGTGCCCCGCCCCTGCAGGCAGCTGCCCGCCTCGGGGTCGCACGTGTAGCCCTGGGGGCAGCAGTGCACGAGGTCGGGGCAGCAGACGGCCTGGGGGGGGGCAAAGAGGGGGGCTGAGCACAGGGGACCCCCAGCAGCACAGCTGGGGACCTCCAGGGGACAAGTGCCCTCCTGCCTGTTCCTGCCTTCCCCTGTTCTGTGTCCCCCCTGGATCCAGCCTGGCTCCATCCCTGCTCTGAGGGGGGCAGATGTGGGGACTCCCTTGTGATGCTTCTGCCCCTCTGTGGGACACACAAATGTCCCTGAGCATGCTGGTGGCCTTGTGTGCCTCTGTCACCTCCTGCCCCTGGAGTCCCAAACTGGTCCCAGTTAGCAGAGGGGGTCTGACTGGGGTTAGGGGCCAGCAAAGGGGCCCTGTGTCCCATGGGGACATGAGGGGTTTGGAGCCCACCCTGTCCATCCTGGAGGATAAGGGACACCTGCCCTCCCCTGCCCAGGGGACAGGGGACATGTGCCCTCATCCTTCAAGCAATAAAGGGGGACATCTGGCCTTGACCCCCCTGGGGAAAACGGAACATTGGCCTTTGTCCCCTCGGGGCAAAGGACACCCCCAGCCCATGGGGCTGCTGAGGGGACAGGGGGTCGCTGTGTCCTGTGAACGTTCCCATGTCCCCAGGCAGGTGCTCCACTCGGGGTCCCTTGAGTCCCCCCCTCCAAGGACAACCCAGGACCTCCTGGAATCTTTGCTCAGTCCAGGACCCCCCACTCCCCTGGGTGCACCTCCAGGACCCCCACCCCACACAGCCATGGACCCCCATGGGCAGAGCCCCCACACCTGGCTGAAGGGGCAGCACCCCCAGGTGCCCAGGCTCATCCGGCAGCACGTGCTCCCATCAGGACAGCTCGTGGTTTCATCACAAATGACGTTCCCCGATGTCACCTGTCCCCCGTGGGGCAGTGCCGGGGTCTTCTGCACCCAGGGCCGGCGGGTGCCCCCCCCCTGCAGGCAGCTGCCCGCCTCGGGGTCGCAGGTGTAGCCCCGGGGGCAGCAGTGCACATGGTCGGGGCAGCAGACGGCCTGGGGGGCAAAGAGGGGGGCTGAGCACAGGGGACCCCCCTCAAGGACTTCCAGCCCCACAGGAGAGGGGACAAATGTGTCCCCTCCTGCCCATTCCTGCCATCCCCATTCCCCACCCCAGCAGTGAGGAGGGGGGGATGTGGGGACCCCCTCATCACTCCTGACCTCCCCCCTCAGTGGGTCTCAGGAAGGTCCCTGAGCATCCTGGTGGCTTGGAGGACAAGGGACAGCTGCCCTCACCCTGCCCAGGGGACAGGAGACATCTGCCTTCATCCTTCAAGCAACAAAGGGGGACATCTGACCTTGGCCCCCCTGGGGAAAAGGGAACATGGAAAAGGGAATCCCCCTGAGGAGGGGGAGATATGGGGACCCCCTCATCACTCCTGACATCCCCCCTCAGTGGAACTCAGGAAGGTCCCTGAGCATCCTGGTGCCTTCCAGGACGTCCCTTCACCACCTCATGCCAACTGGAGCCCCAAACTGGTCCCAGTCAGTACAGGGGCTTTGACTAGGGGATGTCAAAGTGACTCAGTGTCACCCTTCCCCATGGGACATCAGGGAATGGGAGCCCTCCTGGGGGACAGGGGACATCTCCCAGTCCTGGAGGGACACAGGGGAACCCATCCTTGCCCCTCCCAAGGCGACAAGGGGACATCAAACCTTGTCTTGGGCAAGTTTAAGGAACTCCCACCCTTGTCCTTGTCAGTGGAAGCGGACACAGCTGCCCTCATCCCAGGGGGGGACAGGGGACATCTGTGTGTCCTGGGGGCACAGGGGACCCCTGTACCTGCTCGAGGGGGCAGCACCCCCAGGCCCCAGAGCTGAGCCTGCAGCACGTGTTCCCATCGGGACAGCTCGTCCTCTCGTCACACTTGATGTCACCAGCTGGGAACAGGGACAGTCACGGCTGGTGTCCCCTCCCCGGGACAGGACAGGGAGTGGTTGCTCCCTGGGGGTGGTTCTTACCTGCGGGCAGTGCTGGCAGGGGGGCAGAGCCCCCCAGGGAGGTGCAGGTGGAGTGGATCAGGTCGCAGGTGGTGCCCTGGGGACAGCAGTGCTGCCCGTCACTGCAGCACACAGCCTGGGGGAGACACGGTGTGACAAGGACCCTGGGGATGGGGACAGGGGGGCAGAGCATAGGGGACATGGCGTGGAGGTGCCCTTGGGACAGCAGTGCTGCCCAGCACTGCAGGACACGGCCTGGGGGAGAGAGATGGGGGGACAGGGACCCTGGGGACAAGCACAGGGTGTGCTCAGCATGGGGGGCAGGGCAGGGTGCCTGGTATGGGGACATGGCACAGGCTGGGGTGCCCAGGATGCCCAGCAAGGCGTGTCTGGTGTGGGATGACTGGTGCCCAAAATAGGGTGCCTGCATGGACTGGTATGGGGTGAGTGGTGTGTGGTGGGGTGTGGGGTGCTGGATTGGAGTGCCCAGTGAGGGGTGGCTGGCACAGGGGTGCTTGGTTTGAGGTGGCTGGCACAGGGGTGCTTGGTTTGGGGTGGCTGGCACAGGGGTGTTTGGTTTGGGGTGGCTGGGGGAGGCTGGCAAGGATTTGGTGTCTGGCATGGGGTGCTTGGTTTGGGGTGTTCAGTGGAGGGTGGCAGGTTTGGGGTGCTGGGCACAGGTTTGGCACAGCTGCCCCTGCCGGGGTACCCAGGGCTGTGCCAGCACTCACGTTCTGCAGGGGACAGCAGCCGTACTGCGTTGGGGACAGCTGGCAGCAGGTGGCCCCGTCGGGACACGCCGAGCGGCCATCGGGGCACAGCACCTGGCGCAGCGCCACTGAGGGGACGGACGGACACACGGTGTCACCACGGACACACGGTGTCACCACGTCCCCTCCGAGCACACGGTACAGCGAGGGCACCCCCAGGGCACACCCCTTACCTGGGGCGGGGGGGTGGCCCTTCCAGGCGGGGAAGGCTGTGCCCAGGGGGACATCGGCGTCACCGGCAGGGGACACGCAGCGCCCGCGGGTCAGGTCACAGACGGTGGCGTGGGGACAGCAGTGCACCTTGTCAGCACAGCACGACGCCTGTGGGTGCCAGCCGTGCTCGTCACAGCAATGGCCGTGCCAGGTCCCCCCCTCAGTGTCCCCGTGTCCCCACAGCCCGTACCTGGGGCATGGGGCAGCACCCCCAGGCACCGCTGCTTGTCACACAGCACGTGGCATCGTCGGGACACTCGGACTGACCGTCAGGACAGGGCACAGCACGGGGGGCTGCGGAGACAGGTGACACCCCCCTGTCCATCCTGTCCCCTCCAGGCCCACCCTGCCCCCCAGCCACCCCCTGTGTCCCCATACCCAGGTCTGTGACACAGGACTCCCCGTCAGCACTGCAGTGAGACCCTCGGGGACAGCAGCGGTGGCCCCCAGCACAGGGGACACTCTGGGGAGAGAGAAGAGGGAGGGAGGGAGGGCAGGGGGGTCAGGGAGTGCTCCCCAAACGGCAGGGACAGGGGGAAAGTGAGGCACAAGAGGGGGCTGACCTCTGGCAGCTGGCAGCTGGCGGGGCACGATGAGCTGTCCTGGCATCCCATAGCACTGCGGGCAGGCAGGGCCTGGGGGGCACAGGGGGGTTACATCCCCTGCTGAGGCCCCCCCGACCCCCCAAACCCCTCACACTCACCGGGGTGACGGGGCAGGGTCCCCCATGGGGACAGGGCAGCTGGGCCCCTGCGCCGGCCAGGGCCACCCACAGCAGCAGGAGGGTCCTCATGGCTCTGGGGGCACCTGCGGGAACCCCCCCGCCCCGAACCCCCAGCCTCAGTTTCCCTTTTCACTGAGTGGGCGGGCAGTTCTGCCCCCAAATCTCACTTCTTCTTTCAGCCATGTGTTGGGAAAGCCCCAGCCCCCTTCAGGCAGCCCCCACCCCGGGGTGCTGGGGGGCACCTCAGGGTGCTGGGGGCACCCACAGACAGCGGGGGGGGGGCCCTGTGGCATGTGGCACCCCAACCGCGCCCCGATAACATCTCCCTGCGGTGCCAGACGGGCACCCCCGCCCCCCCATCCCACAATCACTGTCACTGTCACTTCCCTTTCCCCGCTGGGGACACCTCCTGCCCCGCCCGGGGCGGCCACGGGGTTTGTGTCCCATGGGGGGGCTCGGGGGGACACCGGGGTCATTGCACCCCCACCCCTGTGACCCCCCCGGGCAGGGCTGGGCTGACCCCCGACATCTCCCAGCAGCAGAGCCAGTGCTCCCAGTACCCCCAGTGCTCCCAGTACCCCCAGTGCTCCCAGTACCCTCAGTGCTCCCAGTACCCCCAGTGCTCCCAGTACCCTCAGTGCTCCCAGTGCTCCCAGTATCCCCAGTGCTCCCAGTACCCCCAGTGCTCCCAGTACCCTCAGTGCTCCCACTGCCCCCAGTGCTCCCAGTGCTTCCACTGCTCTCAGTACTCCAAGTGTTCCCAGTACTCCCAGTGCCCCCACTGCTCTCAGTGTTCTCCCATTACCCTCAGTGTTCCCAGTGCTCTCACTGCCCCCAGTGTTCCCAGCACCTCTACTGCTCCCAGTGCTCCCAGCGCACCCAGTACTCCCAGTGTTCGCAGCACGCCTTCCATTAGGGACTCCCAGTGCTCCCAGTACCCCCAGTGTTTCCAGTTCTCCCAGTAACCCCAGTGCCCCCAGTGCTCGCAGCACGCCTCCCATTGGGGACTCCCAGTACTCCCAGTGCTCTCCCATGAGTCCCGGGACCTCCCGAGCAATCCCAGTGCTGCCCCATGACTCTCAGTGTCTCCCAGTTCCTGCCGTAACTCCCAGTTCCTCTCCCAGAGCTCCCAGCACCTCCCAGTCTCCAAATGACTTCCAGTGGCCCCTGTGACTCCCAGTTCCTCCCGTGCCTCCCAGTGGCCCCCGTGACTCCTAGTTCCTCCTGGCAGCTCCCAGCGCTCCCAGTACCTCCCTGTCTGCCGCGCCCGTGTCTCCCAGCGCTCCCAGTACCCACCAGCGCTCCCAGTTCCCTCTCCCGGTCCCGGCCGCAAGCCCCCCCGTCCACCGCTGGCCGCAAGCCCCGCCCCCACCGCCCATTGGCCGCCCGCCTCGACCGCCGCGCTGCCATTGGCCAGCCAGGGGTGAGGGGGCGGGCACAGCGGCCTCCTCACCCCTATCACATGACGGGCGATCACGTGGTCGCACCCCCCTCCACTCCCCCGGGGCTGAGGGCAGCGAGAGCGGGGGGGGCTCGGGGCAGAGGGAGCCCTCAGACCGCCCTGCCCGAGGCACGGACTCCACAGACCGCCCTGCCCGAGGCACAGACCGCCCTGCCCGAGGCACAGACCCCACAGACCGCCCTGCCCGGGGCACAGGGAGCCCTCAGACCGCCCGGCCCGGGGAACAGGGAACCCTCAGACCGCCCTGCCCGAGGCACAGACCCCACAGACCGCCCTGCCCGAGGCACAGACCGCCCGGCCCGGGGCACAGGGAGCCCTCAGACCGCCCTGCCCGAGGGGTGACCCCTCAGACCGCCCTGCCCGGGGTACAGGGAGCCCTCAGACCGCCCTGCCCGAGGCACGGGGAGCCCTCAGACCGCCCGGCACGGGGCAGAGGGAGCCCTGCTCGGGGCACAGACCCCACCTTGCCCGGGACACAGACAACCCTGCCTGGGGTACAGCGAGCCCTGCCCGGGGCACAGACCCCACAGACCTGCCCGGGGCAGAGGGAGCCCTCAGATCGCCCGGCCGGGCACAGGGAGCCCTCAGACTGCTCTGCCTGGGGCACAGGGAGCCCTGCCTGGGGCACAGGGAGCCCTCAGACCGCCCTGCCTGGCGCACAGACCCCGCAGACCGCCCTGCCCGGGGCACAGTGCCCTGCCCAGGTCATAGACCCCCTTGTCCGGGGCACAGACCCCTCTGTCTGCAGCCTTTAGCCCCACTGTGCGGCTCCGGGTCCCCTCTCCCAGGCACAGATCCCTCATCAAGGACACAGACCCCCACCAAGGACACAGACAACCCCCATCAGGGGCACAGAGCCCCTCATCAGGGCACAGACCCCAACAGGGGCACAGATCCCCCTGCCCAAGTCTCAGGGTTTCACCCCTTGGAGCCCTCCAGGCCTCGTTCCCAGAGCAGGCAGTACCCCAGACTGCCCCCCCTCCAGACCCCCAAATCCTCCCCAAACCCTGCAAACTTCCACCAGCCCCTCCAGTCCCCTCCAGTCCTCCCCAATCTCCCCAACCCTCCCAAAACTCCAATCTTTGCCCCCCAGCTCTCCCATCCTCCCTGCCAATGCCCACCAGTGCCCCTAAATCCTCTCCAAATCCCCTCCAACCCCCTGTGCCCCAAAGACCACTTCAACTTCTCCAACCCTCCCCAAAACTTCCAACTTCCCTCTCCAAGCCTGTCCCACCCCCTCCAAGCTCCCCTAAATCCCTTCCAATGCCAACGCCCCCCCAAACCCCCTACTCCCCAAACCCTTCTTCCAACCCACCTCAAACATTCCCAAACTCCCATTTCCCCTCCTACACCAACTCCCTCATTCTCCCCCAACTCCCCAAAATCACTCCCTGACCTCCCCAGACCCAGGAAATTCACTCCAAAACCTCTTCCAACCACTCCAACACCCCCTAAACTCCCCTTAAACCCCTCCAACTTCTTCAACTCCCTCCAAACCCTCCCTAAACCTCAAAACCTCCCCTTCCAACACCCCAAATCCCCTGCAAACCCCCAAACCACCTCCGATCTTCCCAACCCTTCCAAATCCCTTTCAGCCCATGCCAACCTCCCTCCACACTCCCTTCCGAGCCTCCCCAGCCTCTCCCTAGACCCCCAACCCCTCCAAATCCCACTCCAACACCCTGAAATCCTCTCCATGACCCTCAACCCCCCTCCAAACTCCCTCCCAAGCCCCCCAAAACCGCCCCTAGAACCCCAACCCAAACAAATCTGCCTTCAACCCTCCAAACCACCTCCAGCCTACCCAACCCCTCCAAACTCCAGCCACACTCCCTTCCAAGTCCCCCAAATCCCCCTCCAACCCCCCAAAATCCCCTCTAACCACCCACAACCACCTCCAACCTTCCAAACCCTTCAAAATCCTTTAAAGCCCCCTTCCAACCTTTCTCCACACTCCCTTCCAAGTCCCTCAACCCCTCCCTAGACCCTCCAACCCCTCCAAATCTCCAACACCCCGAAATCCCCTCTAAACTCCTCAACCCCCCTGCACACTCCCTCCCAAGCCCCCCAACCCCTCCAAATCCAACTCCAACCCCACAAAATCTCCTCTAAACCCCTCAACCTCCCAAGCCCCTCAACCCCTCCAAATCCACCTCCAACTCCCCAAAATCCTAACTCCCCCAAACCACCTCCAACCTTCCAAACCCTTCAAAATCCTTTAAAGCCCCCTTCCAACCTTTCTCCACACTCCCTTCCATGTCCCCCAAACCCTCCCTAGACCCTCCAACCCCTCCAAATCCACTTCCAACCCCACAAAATCCCCTCTAACTCTCCCAAACCACCTCCAACCTTCCAAACCTTTCAAAATCCTTTAAAGCCCCCTTCCAACCTTTCTCCACACTCCCAAGTCCCTCAACCCCTACCTAGACCCCCCAGCTCCTCCAAATCCCTCTGCAGTGCCCTGAAATTCCCTCTAAACCCCTCAACCCCCCTCCACACTCCCTTCCAAGCCCCCCAACCTCTCCAAATCCACCTTCAACCCCACAAAATCCCCTCTAACCCCCTCAACCTCCCAAGACCCTCAACCCCTCCAAATCCCCCTCCAACCCCACAAAATCCCCTCTAAACCCCTCAAACCCCCTCCACACTCCCTCCCAAGCCCCCCCAAACCATCCCTAGACCCCCAACCGAAACAAATCTTCCTCCAACCCTCCAATCCCCAGCCACATTCCCTTCCAAGCCCCCCACCCCCTCCAGATCCCCCTCCAACCCCCCAAAATCCCCTCTCACTCCCCCAAACCACCTCCAACCTTCCAAACCCTTCAAACTCCTTCAATGCCCCCTTCCAACCTTCCTCCACACTCCTTTCCAAGTCCCTCAACCCCTACCTAGAGCCCCCAGCACCTCCAATCCCCCTCCAACACCCTGAAATCCCCTCTAAACCCCTCAAATCCCCTCCACACTCCCTCTCTAGACCCCCAACCTCCCCTTCAACACCCCCGTTTTGCCCCCAGACCCCTCTCCATGCAGACACCACATCACCAGCCCATCCCGGAGCCGCCCATGCGGGGCTGGGGGCACACGGGGCCTTTATTGGGGACAGATGGCCTTTATTGGGGTCAGATGGCCTTTACTGGGGTCAGATGGCCGACTGCTCCTGGCGGGGGGGCTCGCCGGGGGCCGGTGGCCGCTCGGGCTCGGTGGCCATGGCGGCCTGGCGCAGCACGGCCATGTGCTCCTCGGCGGCCGCCAGCGAGCGCTCGACCCAGTGGCGAGCGGCCGGCTGGCGACAGGCGCTGCGGGTCACCAGCACCAGGTGACTGACCGACAGCAGCAGCGCCGCGGCCCTGCGGGGACACGGGGCTGTCACCGCCCTGTCACCTCCCTGTCACCGCCCTGCCCCACGTGGCTTCCTCAGCAACAGCAGCGTGGCCCCCAGTTTGCCTGTGGTGACCAGGGACAGGACCCCGGGAATGGCCTGAGGTTGTGTCACAGGGGGTTGGGATGGAGATCAGGGAAAGGTTCTTCCCCCAGAGGTGCTGGCACTGCCCAGGCTCCCCAGGGAATGGTCCCAGAGCTCCAGGAGGGTTTGGACAGCGCTGCCAGGGGTGTCCAGGGCAGGAGTGTTGGGGTGTCTGGGCAGGGCCAGGGGTGAGACTGGATGAGCCTTGGGGTCCCTCCCAACGTGGCATATTCTGGGATCTGCTCGCTCCCTGTCCTGCTGGGTCACCTGGGCTTGTCCCCAGAGTGCGGCTTGTCCCCAGAGGTGTGGCATGGGATGGGAGGTGTCCCCACCCACAGGTATCCCCCACCCAGGAGTGTCCCTGTCCTTCCCGCTGCTGTTACCTCGCATCCAGCAGTTTGGGGTCCAGCGGGGGGTACATGGATCTCACCACGTCGTCCACCCTGCGGTGGGGACAGTGTTAACCCCAGGGGACACTGTGGTGACACCGTGGTGACACCTCCAGCACACCCAACCCAGGCATCAAGAGCTCTCTTGGAGTCCTGGGACTCCCCTAGAACCCCACGAACCCCCAGAACCCCAGGTACCCCCTGAGCCCCAGGACACCTCCCAGAGTCCCAAAATTACCCCAAGCCATTGGACACCTCTCAGACTCCCCAGACACCCCAAAAGTCCCCACGTTTCCCTCCAGAGTCCCCAGGGTCCCCACCAGAGCCTCAGGACATCCCCAGAGCTCCCATGACCCCTCCAGACCCACCCTGTCCCAAATTTCTGGGGACCCTCCAGAGCCCTGGAATTTTCCCCCCCAGTCCCTGGTGACACCCGAGAGCCACAGGGCCCCACCCAAGAGCCCTGGGACCCCCCAGACATCCCCTGTCACCTGGGGCTGATGCGCTTGGCCACCACAATGATGTCACCCAGGCTGGCTGGGGACTTCACACGTGCACCCGAGCCCATGGTCATGGCCACCAACTTCTCTGTCAGCGTGTGACAGATCTGGGGGACAGCAGCAGGCACTCATTGCCACCATCAGCACCAGTGCCACAAGTGCCACCTACCATCAGCACCAGTGCCACCAGTACCAACAATGTCACCACTGGCATCATTACCACAAGTGCTGCCCACCATTGACATCAATGTCACTAATCCCACTGGTGCCACCACTGCCACCATTGCCACCAGTGTGACCCTTGCTACCAGCGCCACTGGTGCCACCACTGCCAGCATTGCCACCACTGTGACCCTTACCACCAGTGCCACTAGTGCCACCAGTGCCTACCAGTACCACAGCTCTACCAGTACCACCAGTGCTGCCATTGCCACCAGTGTCACCGGTCCCAGCAGTGTTACCACTGCCACCAGTGCCACGCCCTCACTCACCTTCAGGATGGCGATGCAGTGGGACACCAGACCCCTGTGGAGAGGGAGGAGAGTGTGAATCCACCTGCGTCCCCCCTGCTCTATCCTTGTCCCCTGTGTGTCCCCCTCTCCTGCCAGCCCATGTCCCCCAGACCTGTGGGGATATTCCCATTGCAAGACCATCTTGAGGACCATCCCCATGGCTTGGTGACCTCCAAATCTGTCCCTTGCATGCCACGATGGGGGACTGGCATTGCACAGGGGTTCCCAGCAGTGGGGGGACACAGGGGACACTCACGAGGCATCCTCGACCCAGTCCTCGTTCTCCAGGATGGCCTCTATGTGGGGGTTGGTGATGACCACGTCGTCCAGCTCCAGCTCCGAGGGCTCTGACGGCGTCTCCGTAGTCCCCATCAGGTCCACAATGGGTCTGTCAGAAACATGGGGGACATCCCACCAAGGGCCATCTCCTCGGGTGGCCCCCAGCCCTAATGGCCCTGGTGCTGGTGGACATGTCCCCATCTTTGTCCCCCAGTGATGTGGATGTGTCCCCAACTGGGACAAGATGGGGGCATCTTCCCTCTGACGATGCTGGAGATCGCCTGCATCATCCCTCTGGTCACAGTGGATGTATCCCCATCTTTGTTCCCAGGATGATGGGGACATGTCCCCAGCTTTGTCCCTTTGATGATGGCCAATGCGTCCCCATCTCTGTCCCTTTGCTGATGGTGGGTGTGTCCCCATCTTCGTCCCCCTGATGACCATGGACATGTCCCCCACATTGTCTCCTTGATGATGCTGAACATGTCCCCAGCACTGTTCCCAGTACACAGGGGTTGGCGTCCCTCCCTAGTGGGGACAGGGACACTGCCACCCCCGCGGGTCACTCACTTGGTGTCATAGTGGTGGCGCAGGTCCTTGGGGTGACAGTAGCGCTGCCTGCACACCACCACCAGCGCCACGAAGGATGCCAGGAAGATGGTGGCCAGCACCCCGATGGCCACGATGACAACGGTCTCCATGGCTTGTCCCTGCCACAGGGGCTCAGGCATCCGGGGCCATCACAGCACACTGGGGGCTGCAGTGACAGGGACACCAGGGACTGGAACCCCACAGATGTTCTCCTCTCCACCCTGCACCCCAAAACGCCCAGCCAGGACCTGGTGTCACCTCCAGATTGCCACCCCTCTGTCCCCAAGGTCTTTCTAGAGGCAGTGTCACCTGGGAGATGTGGTGAATCTGGGTCTGGGATGCAGCATGACCTCGGGGGCTGCCCTCATCCTGTCACCATGGCCATGGGGACAGGGTCTGGGGTGAAGAGAGCAAGGCCTGGGCCACAGGGGCGTGTGGGGACTCCCAGAGTGTGTCCTTCTGGAGACCCCCACCCACAGCCCTGTCCCTATGGGGACATGGATACCCCCCCCCCCAGAGCCTGACCCTGATGGGGACCCCCAGAGCCCTTCCCTATGGGGCCACATGGACCCCAGAGGCTGATCCCTATAGGGAGCCCAGAGTTCCTGTCCCTATGGGGCCACAGGGACCCCCAGAGCCCCCAGTTCTGATTCCTATGGGGTCATGTGGACCTCCAGAGCCCCCTTTCCATGGGGATCCCCCAAATCTGATCCCAGCTGGGCCACGGGGACCTCCGAGCCAGCCCTGCTGCAGTAGCAGGGCCTGTGTGTCCCTGTCCCCATGTTCAGCAGGACGCCAGCCATACCAGGCCCAGGGGACCTTGTGTCCCCACCCGTACGGACCTGGAGTCCCTGTGGGGTTCCCACCCTGCAGGGATCCCCCCCCCCGGTGCCCATCCCGCGGGCTGGGGGCTCCATCCCTGCCCTCCCTACCTGCTCCAGCCGGGTGGCACCGCCGGGCGGGACACAGGGACACGCGGGGACGGTGCCACTTCCGTGCCGGGTGTGCAAACACGGCCACACCGACCTTTGCCCCCTGACTCACACCTGGGCCCCCCACAGACGGGGGGTGCGAGATGGGCCCCCAAAACCCTCCAGCCCCACTGCTTCCCCCCTCCCCTCACCCTCCTTTTCTTTCGCCCCTAAACCCCACTGAACTTTAGGCCAGGTTTAAGGATTTGGCTTTAATTTCCAGCCCGGCTGCAGTTGTCACTGCAACCCCACAGGGTTGGGGACAGTGAGGGGGGGACAGGGTGCTCCCCCCGCCCCCCCTCCGCCACTTTCTCACTGCGATTAAAGCCTTAAGAGGGATTTTGGCTGCCAAAGCTGCTTTTGCTGTAACCCCCTGGTGCCTGGTCCTGGGGAGGGCACAGCCCCGGGGGTGTCCCCAGGCCCCCCAAAGTGTCCCCAGCGCCGCCCCCAGCCCCAGGGGGTGTCCCTGTCCCGGCTGGGCTGCGGTCGGACCCTGCCCGTGCAGCACCAGGGAAGGTGGGACTGGGAAAGGGAGAGTCTGGGGGGGCACTGGGAGAGGGGTTTGGGGGTTCTGGGACTGGGGGACTCTGCTGGGGGATTTGAGGGGGTTCTGGGACTGGGGGAACTCTGCTGGGGGATTTGAGGGGGGTTTGGGACTAGGGGGGTGCTGCTGGGGGGGGGGGGGGTCCTGGGAGTGTGGGGGCTGCTGCTGGGGGTTGTCCGGAGAGTCCCTGTGAGTGTCTGGGGGAGGGTGGGGGGGTCGCTGCTGCATGGGGGACCCGGGGGTGTTTGTCTGGGGGGATGTGGGGGAGGGTCGCTGCTGGCGGTTCCCCGTCCCGCACAGTCCCGGCTACCGGGTGGTCACAGGGCTGATGGGGTCCCTCCTGGCCCTGGGGGACCGTCCGGGGGCCCAGAGGTGGGGGTGGGGGTCTCTGGGGGAGTCCCGACACGGCTCTATGGGGAGGGATCGGTCCCAGGGGTCCTCCAAAGCGCCTGGGGTCCCGTGGGGGAGTTGAGGGATGGCTGGGGGGGTCCCCAGCGGGAAATCCCCTCCCAGCTCCCTCGGCGGGTCCCTGCGACCCTCCCGGGTCCCCCCAATCCCCCCCGGACCCCCGCACCTGGAGCGGCTCCGCGGCGGCCGCGAACAAGATGGAGCCGGGCGGGGGGCGCGGAGCGGGGCCGGGAGCGGGGAGGGATCGGGATGGGAGCGGGGTGGGAGCGGGGTGGGAGCGGAGATCGGCCGGGCTCTGTCCCAGCACCGCCCCTCTCCCGCCCCGAGGGGCCCGAGAGTCCCCTGCGCCTCCTAAAGTTCTCAAGTGCGTGCCATGTATCCAAAAGTGTCCCAAAACGCCCCAAAGCACTTCCACTGCGCTCCTGAAGAATCCTTTCTTGTCACAAAGTACTTCCTTGTGCTCCAATGTGGCTCCCGTGCGTCCCAAAGTGCTCCCGCTGCACCCTCGAAGCATTGTCTTGTCCCCCAAGGCATCCCCTTGTGCCCCCAAATTTCCTCCTGCATTCTACACAGTCCCTTTCCTGTCCCCAGTTGTGTCCCAGATAGTCCTCATTGTGTCCCAAACCACTGTCCCTGCACTCCTGAGCAGGTTTTCCTTTGTGTCCTGAAAATCCTTGTGCCCCAAAATGACCCCACTGCACCCCAAAGTGTCTCTGTCTTGTCCCAAAGTGTCCCCACTTCAGTCCAGCTTCGCCCCATTACATCCCTACCACACCCCAAAATGCCCTTGTTGTGTCCCCAAGTGTCCCCTTCTGTACCCCAGCCATTCCTGTGTCCCCAACTGCTGCCATGTGCTGTCCTTGCTGTGTTTCAAGGCATGGGACATGTGTCCCATGTCCCCATACCTCCTTCTCGTGTCCCTGCCATTCCCTTTATTGTCCCGATGATGTCCCATAGCACTTTCAGTCATGTCCCTTGCCATCCTTTTTGTGTCCCATGCAGTCCTGGTTGTGTCATGACCCGAAGTGCCCCCACCCCAGGAGGTGGCTCTGGGTGATGGGAACTCATGTCCCACGACCGTGTGGCTCTCATCATGTCTCGCTGTCTGTGGTGACATTGGTGATGACACAGTGCTTGGTGACGCCAGCCAGGAATGGTGTCCCAGGTCCCCTCATCCTCATGGGGTACAAAGGCCATGTGGCGTCCCTGAGGGTCACCAGGAACCAAGGAGCACCAAGCCCCTGATGTGCCACCCACGTCCCTGTGATGTCCCCTTGTCCTGCCAGCAACACCTGACCCCTGGGATGTCCCCCTGTCCTGCCAGCAACACCTGACCCCTGTGTCTGCCTGGGTTCTTTATTTGGGATGGGGGCAGGGGCTGCAGCCATGGCCCTGCCCGGCCTTCCCTGCCCGCCCGCCCCCCAGCAGGCCCTGCCCGCCGGACCCTCCCTGCTCCACCCGGGAACGCCGGCTCCAGCGGGGCACTGCAGGGCTCCACCGACCACGGGGACCCCCCACACCCCCCGGGGCTCGGCCCCCCACATCCGTCCCCGGTGGGACAGGGTGGCCAAGGAGGATCCCCCAGGTGCCCCACCCTTGAGCTGGGTCACCGCGCTGCCCTCCATGGAGCCACCACGGAGGTGACACATGGCCAAGTCCTTCCTGGAGACGCTGCTCCATCAAGTCCCCACTGCCAGGCTCATGCCTGCACGTGTCCCCAGGGTTTATCCATCAGGGAAGATGTATCCATAGTGGTTGAGGATGTGCTCCACCACCTGGTTCTGGAAGACCATGTGCATGGCCATGTTGCCCTCCTCGCTGGCCGGCCGCAGCAGCGTGGGGCCGAAGACGATGGCGACGCTCTGTACTGACATGCGGTTCTCCTCCTTGTGCTCCACCACCCTGCAGGACAGCAGAGTGTCACCAGCATGGCCCTGACCCTGGGGCTGTCCCCAGAGTTGTGTTCTGCCTTCCTGTACTGGGTTGGGTTTGAGGGAACAAGGGGGTGTCACCTGCAGAGGTGGCGGAAAAGGACCTTCATGGTGTCATGGTGGGCAGGTGGCAGGGACAGCACCAGCTCCCGGATGCAGTGGCCCCGCAGGGACAGGTCCTGGATCTCTGCCAGGGATGGAGGGCACGGTGGGGTGCTGGCTCCAGCAGTCACAGCATCCCTGTCCCCACCTCCATTCCCATCCTCATCCCATCCTTGTCCCCATCTCCATCATCCCCCTGTCCCAGTTCCTGTCTCCATTCCCATCCCTTTCCTATCACATTCCTCTCTCCAACCCTTTCCCATCTCATCTCCATTCGATCCCAGTTCCCATCCTTGTCTCCATCCCATCCCATTTCAACCCCATCCTTATCCCCATCCCCTCCCCATCTCATCATCCCATCCCACCCGACCCCCTGTCCCTGTCCCTCACTGATGGCAGCGATGAACTTGTCGAAGTGGCTGAAGGGGACGAGTGGCTCTGGCAGCTCCCGCAGGAAGAGCTTCAGTGCCCCGGTGACAACGTGGATGTCCTCCCATCGCCCGTCATCCAGGTCCAGCTGCTCATCTGGGGGTGGGACAGCATCTCAGCTGTGTCCAGAGCCCCAGGGATGGGAGGGTGGTCCCTGGCTGCCCCCTCCCTTGTCCCTCTGCCCCCGAAGGGGGTGAAACCCCATTGTCCCCCACTGTCACCGTGAGTGACCGTACCGTGCTCCACCTTGTAGCGCAGTTTCTGGATGGTGGCCAGGTTGCCACTAACCCGGTACAGCCCATCAATGTCCAGACCTGGGCAGATGGAGATGGGGGAAAGCTCCCAGTTAAACATGGGATGGGACATTAGGCACTCTTGAGGGAACTCTGGGTCCCCATGTGTCCCTGCTATCCCCTGGAGGATGCCCACAGCCAGGTGGCACATGGTGACAGTGCCCACAGCAGCCAGCACCAGGCTTCCAAGGAAAACCCAAACATCCCATGTAGGCTGTCCCTGGAGCTGTCCCCATGTCCCCATGCCAGTGCCCCAGGTTGTCCCTGTCCCCTGTACCTCTCCTCTCCACGGTCCAGATGCACTGCAGGACGAAGCGTGGCACCGTCCCTCGCTCCCGCTCGCACAGCGCCAGCAGCGAGCAGCCAAAAACCTGGTCTGGGAACACAGCAGGGACATGAGCACGGCCTGGGGACACCAGGAGGGTGGCTAGAGGGGGACAGGGTTGGGGACAGAGGGTCTTGTTCCCATAGGAGTGGGTTTTGTTCCCACCAGGGTGGCTGGAGGCGATGGGACATGCCTGAGCCCATCACCAAGATGTTGGGTCAGGCTTGGGCTTGGTCATGCAACCCAGTGTCCCAGCTCCATCCCTGGCTGTCCCAGACCCATCCCTGGCTGTCCCAGACCCATCCCTGGCTGTCCCAGCTCCATCCCTGGCTGCCCCAGCTCCATCCCTGGCTGTCCCAGCTCCCCCCTTGGCTGTCCCAGCTCCCCCTTGGCTGTCCCAGCTCCATCTCTGGCTGTCCCAGCACCATCCAGCTCCCCCCTTGGCTGTCCCAGCTCCATCTCTGGCTGTTCCAGCCCATTCCTGGCTGTCCCAGATCCATCTCTGGCTGTCCCAGATCCATCTCTGGCTGTCCCAGCTCCCACCCTCCAGCCTGCAGACATCCCGAGGGACTCAGCCCCATTCCAGCCCCTATTGACAGGCCCTATCCGGACACCCCATCCCACTCTGGATTTACCCTCATCTCAGCACGTATCCTCCATGCCAGCACCCCCCCCGATCCCGCCCCCCACACCCACCCTTGATGTAGCCCCTCTCCCGCAGGGACTGCAGCGTCGGCCGCCTCTGCAGGAACTTGCGGAGTTTGTTCCGGACTCGGCTGGTGTCACTCTCGGCAGTGCCTGTCACCTGTCCGGCCGCTGGTGGGGACATGGCACACGTCAGCCCCGTCCCCAGGGTCCCTCCACCCGGGGACCCGCAGGGTGGGTGGCACTGCCGGCCCCCCGTGCCCACCCCGGGTGCCGGTGCTCACCTGCCCTCCGCTCCTCGCCGCCCCCCAGCCTCTCCCGGGAGCCGAACTCAGCCCGAATTTCGGCCTCCTCCTCTCCCGAGATGTCGGAGCCCTACGGAAGCGGCACCGTGAGATGCCGGGGCCCGGCCCCAGGGTGGCCGCGGGGGATCGGGGACCCCGCTCACCCTCCGGCCGATGCTGTCGGCGATGGCCTTGTGCCAGGCGGCGATGATCTGCTCCGAGTCATGCTGGATGAGGAATTCCGAGCCCTCCCGCGTCCTCAGCTGCCGGAGCGACAGGCAGAGGTCAGGGAAAGGGCACGGGGCTGCCGCGACCAGCCGGATTTGGGAACCAGGATGTGGCTGAGCCCGGCGCCAGCCGCGATGACACCAAACGGTGCCGTCTGCGGGGAGCTGGAGAGGCTCCTCCCCGTGCAAAGCCCTTCTGGGAGCCAGGATGTCCCTTGGTGGCCTCTCTGTGCCCATCAGAAGGGGACAGTGACTGGCAGTGCCAGTCCCTGTACGCCCACCCTGGCATGTCCCCAGTGTCCCCACTTCCATCCCCTGCTGGGATGAACTGGGCAGGGGTGGCATTGCCCTGTGGGCCACGTGTGCACCCTGGGGTGTGACCAGTGTCCCTCCTGCTGTCACCTGCTCACCTCCAGGACATTCTTCTTGCTGGACTTGTCCCTGCCGGCCCAGGTGAGGGTGGCCCCACGCAGCTTCACCGTGTGCTCGGGGGTGGTCAGGGTGCTGGGGTGCCTCTGTGGGGACAAGGGGATGAGGGTGGCACCTGTCCAGAGGGGACAGGGACACCGGGATCCTGCTGGGCGGTGTGGGCTGCCCTCCTCCAGAAAGGCAAGGTTGCCAGATATCCTTTGTGGACTCTTCTGTCCCCTCCTATGGTCTCTGCAGGACTAGGACATGGGACTGCTGGGGTGGGGTGAGGGTCATGGCCACCAGCTTGGGGACAGGCAGGTCCTAGAGCTGCCATCACCTCGAGGAACATTCCTAGCCCTCCCCAGGGACCCCAGGGGGGGGGCTCCAGCTTTGGGACGCCTCTCAGTGACACTGCAGGGAGAGGGTGGCTGCCCCCAAGGAGGGGAATTTTGCAGGGGGAGAGCATCAGACTCACTCCTTCTCCCCATGCTCTGGGTTTTGGGGTGCTTTGGCCACGGTCCCCCTGCCCCAAGAGCCTCTGCACCCCCAGACAGAGCCCTGAACCCCCAAGGTAAGGCCACCACTGTGTTCCCAGCTGTGGGTCCCCTGTCTTCCCCCCCACGTTGTTGTCACCACAGGGTGTTGCAAGACCCACAGCAACTTCTGCACTTCTGCATCCGGTGGCAGCTGCTGGGCACTGCGGGGGGAGCTGGACCCGGGGTGGGGGGGGCAGGGGCCAGCTCTGCTTCCTCCCGCTGGCTCCCACCAGCTCCGGGCGCTCCGACACTGCCACCCCTGCAGGGAGGGTGGGTGTGCTGGGGGGTGAGCTGGGGTCCCTGTGCAGGGCACCTGCCTTTGGGTGGAACTGCCTTTGGCACTGGGAAGCAGGATTCCTCATCAGCTCATTTATTATCCCCACAAAACCCCTCCAACAACCACACCACTCTCCATTAAATAACTG
The DNA here is from genome assembly GCA_019023105.1 of Diglossa brunneiventris. NCBI lineage: Eukaryota > Metazoa > Chordata > Aves > Passeriformes > Thraupidae > Diglossa > Diglossa brunneiventris. The sequence goes on along the minus strand of CM032379.1, from coordinate 1,504,733 downwards.
CCCTAGTTGTAACAGCCCTAGGCATCGCTTTAGCCCTAGAAATCTCAAAAATAGCCCAAACACTCATCCTCACAAAATAAACACCTCTCTCAAACTTCTCCACATCTCTAGGGTACTTTAACCCTTTAATCCACCGCCTAAGCATAACTAACTGGCCTGTGGGTCCTGGTCCATCAATCCTTCAAGCGCTGATTCCCCCCCACAGTGCTGGAAGTCTTGTTTTTCGGATGCTGGTCCTGTCCCCTGGATGTTGGCCTCAGCCTATGGGTGCTGATCCCATCCTGCAGCTTCGACCCCATCCTGTGGATCCTTGCCCTGTCCTAAGGATGCTGGTCCTATCCTGCTGATGCTGGCCCCATTTTGTGGGTGCTGGCCATGGTACCCCTGCCCCAAGAGCCTCTGCACCCCCTAGACAGAGCCCTGAACCCCCACCCCAGAGGTGAGGCCAGCGCCGTGTTCCCTGTGGCTGCTGTCCCTATCCTACACACACTGGCCACATCCTGCGAGTCCTTGTCCTGTCCCATGGGTGCTGGCCCTGTCCCATGGGTGCTGCCCTGTCCCTTGGGTGCTGGCCTGTCCCATGGACACTGGTCCCATCCCACGGGAGCTGCCCTGCCCCAAGGCCACTGGGGTTCTTACCAAGGCACTGGCAGCTGAGTGCTTGGAGTCCTTGAAGAAGGTGAGGATTCCCCCTTCCAGCACTGTCCAGGAGGAGCTCCAGTTCTTCCTGGGGAGGGGAGCAGGGGTCACACAGGGATAGCACAGCCCCTTTCCCCTGGACTCGTGTCTCCACTGGCAGGGGACACCGGGATGTTCTTACCGGAGCCGCTTCCCTCTGTCCACTGTCTTGGTCCGGTTGAGCACCCCGGCTTTTTCGAGGCTTTTAAACTGGAAAGTGAAGGTGGGGGTGTCAATTTGGCCCTTGCTCTCCCTGGTGCTGGGGTGAGGGCAGGCTGGGTGCCCCTGCCTGGGTGCTCACCTTCTCCTCCCTGCTGCCTGGTGCTGGTGACACGGCGCCGTGCCAGGCGGAGAGCCCGCTGTCCTGGCTGGAGCCGCTGCTGGCCCGCTCATGGCGGCCGCCCGAGGGCACCTGGGCAGGGCAGAGAGGGGTCAGGTGAAGCCTGAGGTGCCCCTGCCAGGAGGGGGCTGTGCTGTGAACCCATGGCATCCCCAGAGCCCCTGCAGCCCCTGCTCTGTGGGCTTGTGAGGACGTTTATCCCTGGCAGTCACCTCAGTCTGCATCTGTCCCTCATCCTGTCCCCATCCCCATTGCTGGCCCTATCCTTGTCCATAACCCATCCCTGTCCCCATCCCAGTTCCTATCCCCGTGTTCATCCCTCTTCCATTCCTGTCCCTTTCCCTGGCCCCAGCCCCATCCTCAACCCTGTCCCAATCCCTATTCCCATCCCTATCCCGTACCGTGTCAGGGGCAAAGTGCTCGGGGTAGAACATGAGTCCCTCGGGGTGGCCGTGCCCATACCAGCCTGGGGGTGAGCCCAGCTCCTCGGGGTGCCGCGAGGACAGGCACAGAGAGGCCCCCTGGTCATAGGAGCCCACAGGTGAATAGTCTTCCTCAGGATAACACTCCAGCTCATCTGGAGACAGGTCAGGATAATCCGTTTCTGGAGTGGGTGGCTGGAGAGAAGAGAAAGTTCAAGATCTTGTGCCCAACCAAGAGATCTGCATCTCTGTGTGCTCACCCAGGTGGGCGCTGCCCCATCTCCATCATCTCCATTCCCATCTCTGTCTCCATTCCCATCTCCATCTCAATCCCTGTCTCCATCTCCATCTCCATTCCCATTCCTGTTTCCATCTCCAACTCAATCCCAGTATCCATTCCATTGTCCATCTTCATCTGCACCCTCATCTTCATTCCCATCTCTGTCTCCCATCTCCAACTTCATCCCTGTCTCCATCTCCATCCCATTCCTGTTTCCCTCTCCATTCCCCTCTCTTTCTACATCCCTGTATGTTTCCATTCCCATCTTCTGTCTTCATCTTCATTCCCCATCTTTGTTTCTATATTCATCTCCATTTCATTTCCCATCCTTTCTCAATCTTCAGCTCTGCCTCCATTTTCATCCCATTGCTGTTTCCATCTGCATTCTCATCCTTTCCTACACCCCTGTATCCATACCCATGTCCACCTTCACCTGTCCTCATCTCCATTCCCATCTGTCTCCGTTTCCATCTCCATCTCAATCTCCATCTCCATCGCATCTCCCACACCTTTCTCAATCCCAATCTCTGTCTCCATTTTCATCCCATCCCTTTTTCATCTCCATTCCCATCTGTCTCCATCTGTTTCCATCTCCATCTCCATCTCCATCTCATCTCATCTCCATTGCATTTCCCACACCTTTCTCAATCCCAGTCTCCATCTCTGTCTCCTTTTTCGTCCCATCCCCGCCAGGATGCCAGGATTTCCAGCTCCAATCCCATCCCATCCCTGTCTCCAATCCCATCCCATTTCCATCTCCATTTCCATCCCTGTCCCCATTCATGTTACTATTGGCTCAACATTCCTACTAGTACATCTCCTACGCCTAATTAAATACCACTTCACATCAAACCACCACTTTGGATTTGAAGCAGCCACCTGATACTGACACTTCGTAGACGTCGTATGATTATTCCTCTACATTTCTATCTACTGATGAGGATCTTACTCTTCTAGTATACTAATTACAATTGACTTCCAATCCTTAGAATCTGGTTTAAACCCAGAGAAGAGTAATAAACATAATCCTATTCATACTAACCCTGTCACTAACCCAAAGCATCCTCCTAACTGCATTAAACTTTTGACTTGCCCAAATAACCCCCGATTCAGAAAAACTATCTCCATATGAATGTGGATTCGACCCTCTAGGATCTGCTCGACTCCCCTTCTCAATCTGCTTCTTCCTAGTAGCTATTCTCTTCCTTCTGTTCGACTTAGAAATCACCCTACTCCTTCCACTACCATGAGCCACCCAACTGTCTCCAATCCCATCCATCTCCATTCCCATCCCTGTCTCCATTCCTATCCCCATCTCCATTCCCATCCCTGTCTCCAATCCCATCCCATTTCCATCTCCATTCCCATCCCTGTCTCCAAACCCATCCCTTTTCCATCTCCAATCCCATCCCTGTCTCCAACCCATCCCTTTTCCATCTCCAATCCCATCCCTGTTTCCAATCCCATCCCTTTTCCATCTCCAATCCCATCCCTGTCTCCAATCCAATCCCATCCTCGTCTCCAATCCCATCCCATCCTTGTCTCCAATCCCATCCCATTTCCATCTCCAATCCCATCCCATTTCCATCTCCATTCCCATCCCATTTCCATCTCCATTCCCATCCCTCTCTCATTCCCATCCTTGTCTCCAATCCCATCCCATTTCCATCTCCAATCCCATCCCATTTCCATCTCCAATCCCATCCCATTTCCATCTCCATTCCCATCCCTGTCTCCGCCCCACCCCAAGCCCTCCCCGCGCCTCGCTGGGTGCTCACCCTCTGCTCCATGGGACCGTACCGCGTCCCCCCAGGGAGCCTCTCCTGGGGGCTGCCCGTGTCTCCTGCACTGGGGGGGTCCCACGACGTCTCACCTGTCACCGAATTATAGAAAAAAGTCTGTCCGCTTCCTTGGTCCACGTGCTGTTCCCACTCAGGAAGCTCCGGGCTGTGTGCGAGCGAGGAGGCGGGAGAGGCGCCGGGACTCACTCCGTCGGCCGCCTGCCCGAAGGGACAATCCCACGTGGTCTCGCCCGTCACGGGGTTGTAATAAAACAAATGTCCACTGTCCGTGTCCGTGTGGGTTTCCCAGTCCGACACGGAGCCGCCGGGCTCCTCTGGGGCCGAGCTGGCGGCGGCCTCTGCCCGCAGCTCCTGGATGTTGAGGTAGATGGGATCAGGTGTCTCCTCTGACTCCTTGCGTGCCTGGGGGAACACGGATGTGTCACTGCTGAGCTGGGATGGCATTCCTGGGATGGCATTCCTGGGATGTGCCCACTGTGGTGTCCGGGTGGCCGATGGGTGAGGCACCGAGGAGCCGGATCCTGCCCTGGCTGCTGGGTCACCAAAAGGGACCTGGGCCCCCAAAAGTGTGGGGCAGGAGGTGCCAGTGATGAGAGGCCAGGAGGTGGAGGGAGGCACCCACAGCATCCAGAGTGGAGCAGGGAGTACCCACTGGCACAGGGAGGAGCACATGGAGGGACACTGAGGTCCCCAGTGCCAGCACCTGTGTCACCTGCTGCTGGCAGCACCCTCACAAGCAGCACCATGTCACTGGCACCTGCACGACCCACTGCAAGCAGCACCTGCAGCAGCACTGCAGCACTGGTACCCATGTCACTGCATCACCAGTACCTGCATCACCAGCACTCACATCATCATCACCTCCCTCACTGGTACCCGTGTCACCCACATCATCAACACCTGGGTCCCTGGTACCCACCCATGCAGCACCTGTGTCACTTGTACCTGCATCACCCACAGCTGCATCACTGGTACCTGATTCACTCCCTGGATAGAACACCCACAGCATCGGTACCTGCATCACCTGGATCACCTACACCTGCATCACTGGTATCTGCACCTCCCCCTGGATACAGCACCCACATCACTGGTACCTGCATCACCTGCTCTCCACAGCACCCACATCATTGGTACCTGCATCACCTGCTGTCCACAGCACCCACATCATGGTACCTGCATCACCCCTGGATGCAGTACCCCCATCACCTGGCACCCCTGCATCACCCCCTGGATGCAGCACCCCCATCATGGTACCTGCTGCTCTCTGCAGCACCCACAGCACTGACACCCAAACCATGAACACCCACAACCTCTGCACTGACATCTGCGGTCTCAACACCTCCAACCTGCTCATCCCCTGCACCCCCAGCCTCTGTGCCCACCTCCCCAGCACCCCAACACTCACACCCATCTCAGCCATGCTTGCACCCCAGCACTCATCACCTGCACCCCGGGACATTTCCAGCACCCACAGCTCCGGCCTCCCGCCCAGAGCCGGATGCTGAACCAGACAGTCCCATTACCACATCCCAAAATAGCATCCCCAGCACCAGCCTGGCCGACCCCACCCGTGGGGACGCCAGGGTAGGGGGATGTGTCCCCTGGGACCAGGAGGGTGCTGCCAGCGGGGAACCCCCTCCTGTCACCCTTTGATCTCCCCAGCTTTACAGCCTGAGTCTCTCACGAATGGCTGTGGGGACAAAGGTCCCAACTGCAGCCCTGCCCATCAGCCCAAGGGAGGTGACAGGAGGTGCACTGTCCTTGAGGACACCCTGGATCAGAGTCGGACATCAGCTCGATGATACCCCTCATCCTCCCCCCATCACCCCACAACCCCCCCACCATGGTGAGCAGGACCAGAAACTACTGGGGGGTCTGGCCTCCTCCTGGGACAAGGGACATGGGGGTGGCAATGGGGCATCCCTGGCACTGAGCCCCCCCAGCACCCCTCTGTCCCGTGGGTGCATCCCTGGGGGTTTATCACCCCCAGGGGGGGCTGGGTGCCCCTCCCCACTTTGGGATGGGCATTGTGGCCCCCTCCAGCACCCATCAACCCCCAGGGAAAGCTGAGGGGGAGCCTGGAAAGGGGCGACCCCAAAACACCCCCCTGTCCCCCGCTGGGAGCACCCTTGGGTGCTGCCTACCTTCCCCAGGTGCAGCAGCTGCAGCGCCCTGCTCCAGGCCTGCCGCGACCCCCCTGGCACCCGGTCACCCATGGCGGTGACACCGGGGCAGCTCTGGGGGCACCAGGGTGGGGACAGCTGTGGGGACAGCACGAGGCTCCGGTACCGCCGCTGGCGCCCTGAGCCGGGCCCTGCGCCCACCGCGCTTCCTGCCAGGCCTCGAGGAGCGGAAGAGACGCCCAGGGCGGAACTGGCTCCTCTTGGGGTTGTTGTCACCCGTCACCCACAACCTGCCACTCGTCACCCGCTCCGGTAAAGCCAAGGCCACCTGAGCAGGAGCTGCTCCAGGGTGACGCTGAGCAGGAATTGCACTGGGATGATTTTGGGTGGCCCATCTGGTGCCACACTGCTCAAATGGAAGCTGATCTGGAGCTGCTGCATCCCCACAACACCGGGATCATCCCATCCTCTCCCATCCCATCCCATCGGGTGCAGATGGTACCTGCATCTCCCCCAATCCCGATGCCACCATGGTCCTGCCATGCCCGATGCCAGACGGTTTTGGCACTGGCTGGATTTGGGCAGGGAAGGGGAATGTTCCCATACTGGCACTGGCATTGGGGACTATGCTGGGTTACCCCCAGAGGGGGCTCAGTGGCTTTGGGTGTGCAAAGGGCACAGGGTATAAAATGGGGTGAAAATGAGGTGAAAATGGGGTGGAAAACGGGCTGTAAACCACAGGCCCCCACCACCAATACCCCACTTCCTCCAGCAACACCCTCAGCTGGCATAATCCCTCCAGCCCCCTTGAAGTGGGGGACACCCAGGCTCGGGGGGCTCCAGGTGTCCGGGGTTACTCCGAAGTGAGGGGCTGGGGACAAGTCAGGAGTGGACAAGGTCGTGGGCGGCCCCACCCCTCTGCCGGCACTGCCTCACCCTGTGTACCCCGGCCCGCCTTGGTGGCCGGCGCGGACCCCCACCCTTGGGTGCCCCCCTCGGGGAGGTGCAGCCCAGGGGGTGCTGGGCAGAGCCTTTTGCTACTTACTGGTGTGGGGTGAGCGTGGGTTTGGGGAGTCGGGGCGCTGGCCTGTGCCGGGGAGCACCCAGCACACACCTCGGTCAATGGGTGCTGCGCCCAGGTGAGGCTCCCGCCCCGGCAGGGAGGAGCTGCCGCGCTTCCCTGTTAACCCTTTCTGCCTCCTCTCACCCCGGAACGCTCCGGGAACCTGAGGGATCACTGCAAAACCCCCAGAGACCACGGGGTTCTGCCGAATAGGGGGCTGAGAGAGACCAGGGGTGCCCATGAGGGTGGGGGAACAGAGGCACGGGCCAGGGGATGAGGGTGGAGGGTGAGTGGGGTCCGTCACACCTCCAAAATGGTTAATTCTGGCAAACCCCTATGGTGGGGTCACCTACAGGTTTGTCCCATGGGGTCAGCTCGGTGGGGAGACGCTGGGGGTCCCAGCAGTGGCTGCAGTGCTGGGGTGTCACTGGGTCATGGTGGGGGGACACGGCCACTGAATCAGCCGAAGGGGCCAGGCTCAACACCCCTGCCCGCTAACCTCCCCCCACCCCGCCCCGTGCAGTTTTTGGGGACAGCAGCGGGGATGTCACCGTACCTGAGCCGTGGGGCCGGACCCCGGCCACCTCCTGGCCACGTCCTTGTCCTTGCCGGAGGCGCAGAGGGTCTCGGAGCGGCTCTTCCCGAGCGGCCGAGCGTGTCCTGGGGGGTCCCCGCGTGCCCCCATGGCAGCAGTGGCACTGCGAGGTGCCGGTGTCACCCGCGCCAGGTCATCCAGGGAGTGCGAAGGTCTCACAGGCTCGGCCGGGTGCGGGGTCAGCCCCGGGAGGACCCGAAAAGAGCTGAGTGATGGTGGTGAGTCCCTCCTGGGCACCGAGTCCCTCCTGGGCACCGAGTCCCTCCTGGGCACCGAGTCCCCCTGGGCACCGAGTCCCTCCTGGGCACCGGGCACCCTCCTGCCGGCTCCCCCGGCTCGGCGGCGCCGATGAACCGATACTCGTAGGCTGGCGGGGGCTGAGGGACGAGCGCGGCCGGCTCTGTCGCAGCATGTCCCGACGGCGGGGGGTCAAGTGGGGCTGGGGTAGCGATGGGTGGCAGCTCCTTCACGTACTGGGCCGGGATGTAGAAGGGCCGGGCGTCCCCGCTCCTGCGGACGTGCCACCAGTGCGGGTTGGTGCGTTTGAGCAGCACATAGCGCTCGTTGGGTTTGATGGAGACCAAGGTGCCGTCCTTGGCGCGGTACTCGAAGCCGTACTCCACCAGCACCAGCGCCTCCTCCGCCGGTTCCGCCGCCTCCATGGCCTCCCCGCGCCTCCGCCTGCGGGACACGGGGCAGGGGAAGGTGATGGCAGCGCCCAACCCCTCCTGGGCCGAGGAATCCCCCAACTCAGCTCCCTCGGGGTCCCCGCTGAGCTGCCGCCCTACGCGGCGGGTTCGCAAACCGCCCGAACCTGCTGGAACACCCTGGGATCCCCGCCACCTTCCCTGCCACCATGCCCGAGACCCCAAAGCCACCGAGCCCCGGGGCCCCGAGCTCCCGATCCCCGAGCCCGCGGTCCCCGAGCCCCGCTCTCACCTGCGGCCGGCGCTGGGGCGGGGGCGCGCCCGCGGTGCCGCTCGTGCCCGCGCCGGGCCGGTCCCGACTCGCCCGGTTTCCGCCGCCGCCTCGACGAGAGACGGGGCCGGGCTCCGGCGGGTGGGTGCCCGGCCCCCGCTGCTGCTCGGGGTGCTGGGCGCGTCCTGTCCCCTCGGCGGGCGGGACGGGACGGTGGCGGAGGGGACCCGCTGCCGCCCGACGAGGAAACGGCTCCTCGGGAGGTTCCTGCCGCAGGAAGGGCCCAGCCCCGCTGCTGCCGGCATCTGCGCTGCTGCCGGATCTGGCACGGCCTCCCTGGGCAGTGGGATGGGGACCCCATTAGGGGGGCCCCATGGGAGCTGCCCTGCCCTGGTTTTTGTCCCCATGCACCCCTGAGAGTTCTGCTGTGTTGGTGGGCACATCCCAAGTCCTCCAAGCACGAGTGGCGGGGAAAACAATGGGAGAAGCTGACACCAGTGGGGAGCAGCTGGGAAGGAAAATGGGGCAGAGAAGAGGGGGAAGGGACCCCCAACTACTCGCCCAAGTGAAACCCTGGAGGATGGACAAGAAGGATGGGGGACTGGCAGGAGGATGGAGAACTGGCAGCATCACCATTCCCAATCCTCTTCCCACAGACACCGTGTCAGGTTCAAACTGTGATGAGGTCCCGCTGCAGAGAAGCAAATTCAGAAATCGTTTCACTTGTTGTTAAATAGACTTTAATTATCTTTGTGTGGGGAGGGGTTAAAGGAAAATAAAATCTCTCCCGAGGATGAGCAGCAGCAGGCCGGGAGGAGCGGCCCAGCTCTCCCCAGCTCTTCCTGGAGGCCACGGCCCTGGCTGGGCTGTCTGAGCAGGAGATGCTCGAGGCACCCACGGTCCCCCTGGGGCATGCAGGTCCCTAAAGGCACAAGTGTCACTTTGTCTCCTCCCTGCGTGGGTCCACCACCCAGAGCAGCCCAGCTGTGCAAAACCCCCACGTAAAAAAATACCAGTTTTCAGTATCCTAAAAAACTAGAGCTTTGATCAATGTCAGTTCTCCACACCCTTGATTGGAATTCTGGGTTGACACCCTGAAGAGCCGCTGGGTTCCACTGGGAGGGGACATTGGCACCAGGAGGGTGACAGGGAACAGCACCCGGTTAGTCTGAAGGGGGATGGATTTTTCCAGCCCCTTTCTTTAGCCCTGTGTGGGCAGAAGGTCCCTCCGCAGGGCAGGAGCACCCACCCCACACTGTCCCTGTCCCCAGGGCAGGGCCAGGCGCAGGACGGGCTCTCAGGCAGGGGGGCTCTGCTCTGTCCCTCCCGCCATGCCCGCTCCCAGGGCAGTGTCGAGGTAAGTGCCGGGCTCCGGGCTGGGCTCTGTGCTGGCCTCCAGCTGCCGCTGGTAGCGCTGCCGCCGCTCGCAGCGCGGGCACGCCGGGGCCCGGGCGTGGCAGTCCCGGTGGAAGACGGTTTTGCATTCACTGCACCTGGGAAAAGAAGGAAAAAACGGAACCCGCTATGTTGGGAACGTCAGAATAAAGAGCAAACTTCCCCCACTGAACCAGGGGACACTTCCCTGTCCTGGTGTGTTTTGAGCACTCGCTGAGCCACAGCTCAGGAGGAGCCTCGAGTGCACGAGCAGCTGCTCAAGTGGAACATCCACCTCAGCAGCCCCTCATCATCCCCAGCAGCTCCTCATCCACCCCAGAGCAGCTCCTCATCCCACCAGCTCCCCAGCAGCTCCTCATGCACCCCAGAGCAGCTCCTCATCTCCACCCCAGCAGCTGTGAGCTGGGCCGGAAGGAGCGTGGTGGGCGCTGCCAATGTGTCAGAGAGACAGGAGTGAGGCTTAAGCTGAGGTTTGTGCCCTGCTCTCCCAGCACGAGCGCAGCTCAAGGGTGTGACAACATCCCCTGCACAACAAACCCCGTGACACCAAACCCTGACCATCCACCCTTGTTTCACTGATCCCTTGACACCAATCTCATGACACCACCCCTGACACTGATCCATCATCACCACCCCTGTGACAGCATTGCTGTTGGGGACCCTCTGCTTGCCATGGCTGAGGTGCGAGAGCCCACCCTGACAGCAGGACCTGCATGTGGGGACAGCAGAACTGCAGGGACGGGACAGGCAGCCAGGAGGGAGCTGCCCTTGAGCAGGTGGCTCTGTGGAGGTGTCAGAGCTCCCTGATCTGGCTCAGCAGCAGCAGGAATGTGACACCCTGTGAAGGACCCCAGCTCAGGCAGGGGTTTCACTGCTCAGTCACCAGCAGAAATGTCCCTGCTACAAGGGCTGAGGTCAATTTTTGGGTTGTGATCCCCAGCTCCTCAGTGGCAGTAAAATGTGGCTCAGCCACATGCCAGCGGGGCAGCCGGATTTACCTTCACTGTGCAAATACCTGGTGTACAATCCATGTGTGAACAGCACGAAACACCTTAATTCCCCAAAAGATGCGTGGGACAGAGGCAGAGAACACCCAGCAGTGCCAGGAAAGGGACCACAGCATCTCAGTTGGAGTGAAATCCTGCTCTGGAGAGGAGTTGCAAACCCTGAGGGACAGGGAAAGGCTCGTGCATGGACAGGCAGGATTTGGGATGGAAAATACCCATTCCCTGGTGGAACACACTTCCATGTGGCCTCTCCAGATCAGCAGCAGTGGCAGCTGCTCCCCAGGCACGGGGGGATTTGGGAAGCCGGGTTTTACCCAGTGTGGTTCTGAGCTAGAATCGGCATCTCCTGCCTCCAGCTCCCCCCGAGCTGCCGGAGCAGCAGAGGGTCCTGCGCTGGCAGGGTCATTGTTTGAGGCGTTGCAGGCACATCCTGCAGCAGTGCCGGTGTGACCCGGCGGGCTGGGGCGGGCACAGGGGCAGGAAGCCGCGTTCAGCTCCGCGAGGATGTCGGCTGAGCCGCTTTCCTGCTGCACAACCTCCTCCGTCAGCGTGAGAAAGACGTCAACAAACTTCAGAGCTCGGCTCCGCGGGACACGAGACCTCCGGCCGGCCGCCAGCCAGCTCAGCCCTGCGTGCCAGCACTTTCCAGAGCCCGGCTGCTCTTTTTCCAGGGAAAATTGGTCCCCTGGGGATGTTGTTGTCCTCGATAATGAGCTGAGCTGCTGTCCCTGTGGCAGGGAGGGGAGGGGAGCGAGCAGCGCTGCTCCTCCTCCACGGGAATACTCGCAGCCCCGAACACACGGAGCACCCACGGATCCCGGTATCCGCGGTGGTTTCTGCAGGTTCTGGGTGCTGCTGCTCACTTTCAGAGAGTGCCAGGCAAAGTGAGACCACGCAGCCCATAAGCCTGTGAAATCTCTCTGCCAGGATTGTGCTCAATGCCAAATATGCCAAGACAGCACAAGAGGAAATGGCCTCAAGTTGCCTCAGGGGAGGTTTAGGTTGGATATTATGGCAAATTTCTTCACTGAAATAGTTGTCCAACTCTGGCAGAGGCTGCCCAGGCAAACAGTGGAGTCATCATCCCTGCACGGATTTAAAAGCCCTGTGGATGTGACACCTGAGGACACAGGTCAGTGGTGGCCTTGGCAGTGCTGGGGGAGCTGTACTCGATGACCTTACAGAGCTTTCCCAGCCTGAATGATTCCATGATTCTATGGCATAACCATGGAGATGTGGATCTCTCCAGCTACAGTGGAGCAGCCTCCTGGGCTGGAAGGTTTTGACTTCTTCAGCAAACCCTGATGGTGATGGGGATAAGAATCCCCCTCTAGCACCATCCCCATCCTGATTCCAACTCCTGTCCAGCTGCTGCACCCTGACCCACAGCTGACCCCACTGCAGGACAGGTCCCTCTGCCTGTGAGGAATGGGAGCTCTGTGGGCAGGGGAAAACCCCAGTGAGAGCCAGTATCACCCCTCTCCTGCTGGGAACATCCTCAGCCTGTCCCAGCACATCCCATAGTGCTGCCCCCACCCACCTCTGCTCCCAGAGCAGCTGTGGCTGCCTCACCCCTGGAAGTGTCCAAGGCCAGCTTGGACAGGACTTGGAAGGTGTCCCTGTCCATGGCAGGGGGTGGCACTGGATGGACTTTAAGGTCCCTCCAACCCAAACCATTTTGGCATTCTATGAAATCTGTGCCCATGTGTCTGTCCTTCCTTCCTTCCGTGGCTGTAGAGGGATGTAGGACAGTCCCACTGCTGCTTCCCCTTCCCTCCTGCAGCTCCTTCAAGGGGTCAGAGCGACCCTGAGTGTGAGAGGCACTGGCCAGGTGAGCAAGAGAGGGACATGCAGAACCTCAGAACCTTCCTCCTCCTCCTCCTCCTCCCTCCAGCCCCTTGGCTGCAATAGCACCCAGCACCCAGCAAGGCCTTTGCAGGCTGACAGCAAGGTGCTGGTGGCTGCATCTTCAGTCTGCAAAGCCACCTCTCTTGGTGACATCTTGGCTCTGTGAGGACAAGATGTCACCTCTGCTCCTGCCCCAAACAGCCCGGATTTGGTTTGGAGTACCCTGGAGCAGATGGGTTCCATGAGGACATGGGCATGAAGATGTGGGCATGTGAGGATGAGTCCCACAAGGATGGGGGAACCACAAGGACGTGGGCACCATGAGGACATGGGCACCACAAGGATGTGGCTCCTACAAGAATGTGGGACATGAAGACAGGGCTCTCATGAGGACATGGGCACCACAAGGATGTGGCTCCCACAAGAACGTAGGAGATCAAGACAGGGCTTCCATGAGGACATGGGCACCATGAGGATGCAAATCCCACAAGGACACGGGCACCACATGGGAACCACAAGGTTTCAGGCATCATGAGGATGCAGAACCACCTCAGAGCCATTTCCAGTTCCCCCTGTGCCTTGCAAGTGGGGTCTGTGACCAGAACTCAGGGGCAGGCTGTGCCCCTGGGTGCCCTGGCTGCAGCAGGATGGGCAGGGGTGCTGAGAAGCTCACTCACCTGGTGGTAGTGTCGAACTCGAAGGGGAAGATGATGTCGCTGCTGTTGCAGATCTGGCAGATGAAGCCTCGCTGGGTGCACAGGTCACAGCTGTACACGTGGTGGGATGCAAACTGCAGCAGCGACTGCAGGAAGCTCTCGAAGGCGCCCTCAGCGATCTGGGGGACACAGGGGTCAGTGTTTGCTGTGTCACAACCATCCTTTGGGCTCCACCTGAAGGCAGGGCTGTCCTCCAAAACAACCTCCAGCCCACAAGGCTGGGGTGAAGTGGGACCCTGGACTGCTGAGACCAGCGCCCACAGCCTGCCAGGATGGGGCTCCTGGCTTGGGGATCTCTGAAAAACCCAACTGCTGGGAACCTCCTGCTGAAGGAGCAGCATGTGGCATCCCCACAGACACTGGGGTGTTTTCACCTGGAAAACCCCAACAACTGGGCCAAGGGGCTAGGAGTAATCTGGTCTAGTGGGAGGTGGAACTGGATGGCAGGGGGTGAGTCTGGATGGTCTTTAAGGTCCCTTCCAGCCCAAACCATTCTGTGATTCTATGACATACACAGCTCTCACCTGCCTCAGATCAGCCACGCTGTATTTGTGGGGACACTCCAGGAGGTAATGCCTGTGATCAAGCCTGCAAAGAAGCACAGAGAAGAAGGGGGTAGATGGTCTCCACCACACCTCCCAGAGCTTTGGAGCAAGGAGCAACCTGGATGAAGCAGCCTTTTAAAGTGAATCACTGCAGCGCTCATTTTCACATCCCAAATCCTGCCACTGGAAATCATGTGAGAGCATTTCAAAGGGGGGAAAAAAGAAAATAAATATCTCATCTATTTTGCCAGGTGTTTCCTGTCCAGCCAGAAGCTCCTCGGCCAGGAAGGTGTTTCCTGAGTCCCAGCTCATTGTGCTGACCCAGCCAACAGATGGATAACTCCTTAGAGCAGATGACATGGAGGGAAAAACCAGCCTGAGCCTTGGCAGCACCACTCCCTGCTCCCATGGTGAGTGAGGAGGGAGACCAGGAGCCCACTGGGTGCCAAGAGAGGGGGATGTCACCCCGGGAGGGAGCTCACCGCTTGCTGAGCTCCTTCAGGGCGCCGCTGCGGCACATGATGAGATAATCCCCCAGGAGCTTCAGCTGCTCCCGGCTGCGCAGGATCCGCCCCATCCTCTCCACGTGCTCGTAGAGGCTCTCGTTGACCAGCCTCAGGTCAATCAGAGGCTGGTTTCGGATCTGGGTCAGGAACTTCAGGGCCTGCTTGCACACCTGGGGCACAGAGAGAGGGCACAGCTGGACACAGAGCATGGAGCAGCCCCAGAGCTCGGAGGGAGGTTTGGGTTGGGCACTGCCAGCCCAGGAAATGCCCAGATGGACCCTCAGGAAGCAGATGCTGGACTCACCCCCCGTTTGGTGAGGTCCCAGTTGTGGATGAGGCGGGAGGGGATGATGCTCTCCTCGTCCCTGTGGCAGCTGTCACAGTAGTAGAGCCCCGAGAAGGCGCAGAGCTTGGGCCTGGCGAAGGAGAAGCCGATCTGCCGGGAGCAGCCTGCGGGAGCAGGGGGTAACAGGGGACTGCTGCCCACAGCCTCTGCCACCACTGCCAGATGGGGAGGAACTTCTGGCAGCGGAGAATTGAGCAATGAAGTTTTGGGAAAGGGCAGAGACCACCTAAAGCACCTGTAGGATGTTCAGTGTGAGGCCTCCAGCCCCCTCCTCATGGATTTAAGCCTGTGATGGTTCAACAGTTGCAGCTTCACTTTTTCTCTAGAAAAAGGAGGCTGAACTATCTGTGAACCCACTTTTATCCATCAAGCGGTTCAATTGTTTGGGTTTTTTTTTCAGGAAAAGTGAAATCTGCCAACATCCCAGTGGTTTAGGGAAGAACCTAAATCCCACTTGCTGTCCCATCACCTCCACCAGTAGCTTTGCACTATTTTGCCTTCACTCAGCCCTTTTCTTTTCTGCTGATGTCACAGGGTACCAAAACCTCATCTGCAAAGGATGAGATCAGGATGGATTAACCCAAAACCACCTTTATTATAGCAGTGGGGAACCCATCTTGGCTTCCCTACCCCCATCCATTGCACTCTGGAATAGCTGGAGCTCATCCCCCAAAATATTCATGGAGATCACGTGTTGCTTTCTGAATTAATAAGAAAAACCAGCCCTTATTGCTGATTACTCTGAGATGGAAGGGAACACATTGAGTGTCAGGCTGGAAGGGGGATGAAAGCAGGGCAGGCAGATCCCTAAGGAAAACCTACACAGAAAAAACTGGGAATTTGTCTTTTTGGCTTATGGCTTCCAGCTGTGGGGAGGTGGAAGATGCAGGACAGAGCTTGGAAGGGAAGGCAGAGACCAAATAGACCAGAAAAAAAAATTATATAAAAAAAGGAGACAGATTAAAAGAAAAATTCCAACCTGCTGGAGGGTACAAGAAATATAATTGAAGCAGGAGAGAAATCTGAAATTTAATTAACTTAGCAAGGTAAAGAGCAAATTACAGCTCCTATGGAGGTCAGTGAAGGTGCCACCAGAATCTCCCTGTGTGCTGAGAGGCGTCAGGGGAAGGGTAAATGATTGTTTTGCAAAATCAGCCCGTCACACCCATGGCAATCCCCGCTCCCGTGCTGCCTTACTGGAAAAACAGCTCCAGATTGTGCTTTCCCCACAGGCTGGGGCCTCAAAATGCCCAGGAAGAGAGTCCTGAGCTTCCTGATCTACCTAAGGTTGCTTCAACCCCGGTTTACCACTTTCTGTACCAAAAAGCATCTTAAATGGGAGCCCAGTAACATCCCAGTTGGACTGGGCTGGGGTGGGATGGGGGCTCAGCATGGGGGGCTCACCCTGTGCCCACAGGACACCAAAGGAGCCCCTGACTGGGGACATGAAGCCCCACCAAGGAGATCTTGTGCTGCTGGGTTCCTGGGAAAACAGAGAAGCTGCAGCTGCCCCATCCCTGGGGATGCCCAAGACCAGCTTGGACAGAGCTTAGAGCACCCTGTGATAGTGGAAGGTCCCTGTCCATGGCAGGGGGTGGGACTGGGGGGGCTTTAGGGTCCTTTCAACCCAAACCATTCCATGGTTTGTACCTGCACAGATGAAGCTCTGTGCGTCCAGGCCCTTCTCCATGGGGATGGCCACCAGGTACTGCAGCAAGAAGCCATTTTCCTTCACGATGTTCTTCAGGACCACCTGGGAGTGTCCATCCAAGCTGCCCCCCAGGGTGAGTGCCTCCTCAGCACCCTCCAGGTAGGACATGAGCACCTCTCGGACCAGCTCCCGCCACGAGGCCGCCTCCTCCGCACTCTCAGCCTGCAGCTTCAGCACAGCCTTGGAGGTGATCACCTTGAAGAAGGAGGGTCCCCCCAGGCTGGTGTCTGGAAGGATGTCCTGGATGGTCTCTATGCCGTAACTGTTGCTTAAAATTTTGTCATTGTTTCTGATTTTAAAGCACTTCAGAGTTTCTAGAGACAGGGAAAAAATAAACGGGACCCAGGTTTTGTCCACGTCCACGTACAGAACAGCCTCTTTGATGGCATCCAGCTCTGCTTCTGGAGCTGCACTCCAGTCCAAGCTGCTCCCAGGCACATCACTGTACTGGAGAGCACTGGAATCTCCCTGGATGAGCTGGGCTTCGCCTCCATCCTCGGAACACTCCAGAGTCTCCCAGTCCTCCTCCTCCAGCTGTGGCCGGCACTTGCGCAGCGCCTCGCGGATCCTGTCCAGCCAGTCCTCGGCCTCGTCCTGGGAAGGGGCTCTGAGGAAGAGCTTTTTGCCCAGGAACACCAGCTCAAAGCGGCCGTCCTGGCTCAGTGCCAGGGACTCACAGCGCAGCAGGGAGAAGGTCTCCACGCAGATCCTCTCCTCGTGGTCCAGGAAGAGCCGCAGCTCCAGCGGGGACAGCTCGCAGGAAAACTCCTTCCAAATGCCCATGGCGCCACGCCGCTCCAGGCTGCCCAGCTTCAGCAGCCCGCGGAAGGGGTTGGAAAGACCTGGGGCAAGAGAGGGCTCAGTTTGAGTGAGACAGGGGAAGATAGTGGGGAGAGGAAAGCCAAGAGGGGCTCAAAGCAAGCACCCAGAGGTATGGCAGGGGTGAGAGCCAGTGCTGGTACATGGTGGGCTGGGGCAGGAGCTGACAGGACCATCACTGTCAGCTCCATCACTGTCCACCTGCATTTGGGTTTTGAGGCTGGGGACAAATGGGATAATGGAATGGTGTCCCACAGGGTGGACAGACTTTCTCCCACCCATCAGAGCTTCCATGGGCTCAGCAATGCCTTGGGAAGCTGCTCCACTGCCTCCTGTAGCTCCCAGTGCTGCCATCAGCTCCCACCAGCCAATGGCTCTCCCCAGCCAGGCCATCCCCACCTGGAGCAGCCCCCGAGGGCAGCAGGAGGTGGCACGTACCCATCTGCCTGCGGTGCACCACGCTGAAGCCCTTCTGCTCCCGCTCTGGGGACATTTTGGGCTTCCCAGTGTCCGAGGATGGCACTGAGAGCCTCTCCAAATCCAGAGCACTGATAAGCCCCGGGGCTGGCCCCTCGCTGTCCCCCTCTGGCCCGAAGCCATTGGTGTCAGCCGTGCTCCTGCTGCTCTCTCCCGGGGGAGGTCTGTAGAAATCATCTTCTGAGATCCAGCTCTTCTGTTAAAAATGGAAATATCATTAATTATTAAGCTCATCCAACACCCTGTGCCCCTCAAACACACACATCCACAGCAACCCCTCCTCGGGGGATGCTCCTGTGCAGCCCAAATCCCAGGCACTGATGTGTGGATTTAATAGTAGGTGTCCCTGCTCATGGCAGGAGGTTGGGAATGAGTTTTAAGGTCCCTTCCTCCCAAAACCACTCCATGACTGTCTGATTTTCTGCTAGACATTCCCAGGGGGATGGCTCCCCTGCTCCCTCCAGTCAGAGAATGATCCATGGAACTGTGTCAACAGCTGGAAAATACTGAGACTGTATTCTGGTGGGAAATGATGTCCAAAATTAATCAGTTCTCTCCCCCTAAAATCACTGTAGAAGGAGAGCACATTCCCTGCAGTGACCACAGGTCCATGGGGTTTTACTGATGGGGGTGAAATTCCAGCCCTGCCATGGAAGGGCATGAGCTGGAGCAGCAGCACCAGGAAGAACAGAGATGGGGAGAGGCACAAAAATGTCCAAGGTGAAACAGAGACCTATTGCTCACAAGAGGATGTGACAGGGGCCTGGGCTGTGCAGGGGAACAATAAGGCAGGTAAAGCAGAAGAAGCCTCTGTCTGCATGTGCCAGGAGGGGATGAGATCCATGAGCTGAAAAAAAATGTGGCTGTAGCTTCTCCAGGAGCTTTTCTGGCTACAAGAATCCCAGAATCATTATGGGAGAAAAGCCCTTTGAGTCCCACCTGTGCCCAATCACCACTGTGGCAGCCAGACCATGGCACTGGCTGCCATGTCCAGGCATTCCTTGGACACCTCCAGGGATTGGGGACTCCACCACTTCCCTGGCAGCCCCTTCCAATGCCTGACCACCCTTTCAGTGAAGAAATTCTTCCTGAAAGGAGCAAGGCTCTGGGACAAGGTCCCTGAGCAAACACCAGGAGGAAAAAACAACCCAGCTCAGTGCCTTGGCACAAGGGAGCAGCATTCCTAGACCCTTCCTGGGCTGCATCCCAACAGGGATGTCCTTTCAACTTCCCTTTGCAGCCTCCCAAGAGCCTTTTATTTTGAATAACCGAAGTGACAGCAGAAGAGCTGTCACCACCCTTTGGGGAGGATCACGGGTGGCAGCTCCTGGATTACTCCTGGGGCAGGAATGCAGGTTGCTCCATGAGTCATGGGAGAGCAGGGGGAATTTCCTGTTGACACAGTATGTTATACATAGATTAGGTCAAACTGGCTCTGGGCCACGAGGAAGCAGCGGAAACGGGATAAGCGGGAGGGAACCACGAGGAGCAAGAGCAAAAGGAGAAATGGTCTGGGGGGGTGTGAGGTACATCCTACCCGCAGCAGCATGGAAAGGATGGGAACCAGCATGGAAACAATGGGAACCAGGACGGAACAGTCAGTAAGGAATTAGGACAGGGCTGTTCAAAGAGTTTCCTACAAGCAGAGGCCAGTGGATGTAGATCAGCTCCCAGTGGCAGCAGGGGAAATCCGCCGCTCCTCTAGACCAACACCCGGGAATGCCATCCCACTCTGGGAACAGATGTGCTGCAGCAGGATTTTCCTACCGGGAAACCAGTTTGTTTCCTGTCCAGTCAACCCTTTTCCCTCCTCTTACGTGGCCCATAAATGAAGAAAAGTCCCCATGAGAACCTCATCTCTGGGGCTGTTTTATCACTTGCACACAGCCCACAGCCAGATTTGTGCAAGTGTTCACCCATCTCCAGATATCCCTAACAAAACCAAAACTTCCTGCAGCAGCTGCTCCCGGAGAGGGATGACTGACAGGCCAGGCAGGGCTTCAAAAGCTTGGGTGCCTCTTTCATTATGGAACACAGACTTTGATCCAGTTTCTCCTGAGGCAGCTGCATGGCCACAGCTCCATGGGGTGGGAATCATCACTGATAACCAAGTGGGAGCAGCATGGAAGATGGGAGTTTGGAGAAATCTATCCATGGAAGTGTCCAAGGCCAGGCTGGATGGGGCTTGGAGCACCCCAATCTAGCAGAAGGTGTTCCTGTCCATGGCAGGGGGTGAAACTGATGAACTTTAAGTCCTTTGCAATCCAAACCATTTTGGGATTCCCTGATCCTAGAAAAGCAGTGCCTATTGGAGCTGTCCCCAGCTCTTTTCCCTTTACCACAGGATACAAACCCAAGGAGATGGGAAAGGGAGGGAGCTGTAGTGCACATACCGGACACCCTGGCAGGGGAGAGAGCAGCTGCTGGGCCGTGGGGCTGCGCACAGCCTGGCTCCCCTCACTGCCACTGCTGTTGGCTCTGCCCAGACCCTCCCGAGGGGCTGGAGCTCCGGAGGTGCTGCTGCCATCTCTGTCCCCGTGCCTGGGGGCTGCTGTCCCAGCAGAGGTGTCCCTGCTGTGGGGAGGCTCCTGCTGTGCTCTGTTGGACGGTGCTGGAGGGCCTGGGGGTGGCTGGGGGGAGCAGCCCAGCACGCTGGGGAGCAGCCGTCCCTCCGGGGTGTCGGGGCTGGGCCTGGCCTTGCTGAACTCGGACAGCACCCTTGAAATGAAAAGTGATTGGTTTGAAAGCAGCTCAATAACAAAAGCTACAAACCCCCATCCTGTTATTACAAATTGTAACCATGTAAAAAGGGTTCAGTGGCACTGCTGGCTTCTGTGGGATGGCAGCATGGTGTGGCTGGAAAATCCAGTGATGCCAACAGAAAAATGTGAGATTCGTGCCCCACAGAGCAGTGCCAGCCCCATGGCATGGAGCAGGACTCTGCCTGTGAAAGGAGCATTTTCCAACTACATCCATGAATTAGGATTTAATTTGGTGGATGGAGGGACAGCACTGGGTGCTCCCCACAGCCCCAGCCCCATGTACAGCTCCTGGACACAAATCCAGCCTTAGACCGTATGCCAAATTCCAACTGTTTTCATTAATGAGCAATTACCAGTGGAGCCTGGCCAGAGGATTGGCTGTTCCCATGGTCCCACTCTGCTGCCAGCCCCAGAATTAAACCAGCCCAAGATTAAAACTCAGAGGAGTGTCTCCATCACGAGTTTAATCCAATCAAGGCAGGCTCTTCCAGTATCACTGGAAGATGCAAAATCCTGGAAGTAGGGAATGATGATGTTATAGATGGGGAAGCAGAATCTGCAGCTCCAACTCTTCCTGAAGACTGGAAAGAGGCATCACCCTGAGGCTTGCCTCCCTCAGAGTCACACTCTAAAGGTGACAGGCAAAATATTTACAGATTACTCAGAGCTTATATAACCCTGGAAATCTTTGTGCTGGATGCTTGGCAGGGATAAATCACAAGGATGACAAACCAACAACCTCCCTCTCTGAATGATTTACCGAGGCTGCAAATTACAACCCTTCCCTGTGACCAGACTCATTTCTTTCCCCTTGTGGAAAGCCCTGGAGCATCCCTCAGCGTACTCCAGGAAGACGTGACATTCCTGAAACCAGGGAGCAGCATTTTTCTGACTTTTCTGCCCTGGTAAAGAGGACACACACACACTTCAGTGGCTATGAGCTCATCTGCACTGGCAGCAGAGTCTCAACAAGCCGTGCTGATCGTGCAAAGAACAAAAGCTCCTTCCAGAAGGGAAAAGGAGCTTGTTAAAGACAAACAGGGAGAAAGGCTTCCTGCCTAGAGAGAGAAAATAACAAGAGCCCAGAGAGGGTCAAACATCCCTTTGGAGAGGAGATGTGGGGAGAGACTCACTCCTGCAGGGACCTGTCCAGGTCCTCGGCGGTGGCTGTGCCCAGGTCGGAGTCGCAGGACAGCGGCTCCTCGGCGCGCTCGGGGCTGCGGGCGCACGGCGCCGGGGGGAGGCTGTCGGAGCCCAGGCTGGACGAGAGCTGCGACGAGCTCGTGGTGTTCAGGCTCAGCGAGGATGATGTGAGCTTGATCTTGCTGCTGGCTTTGCTGATGGGCAGGACAGAGGCTTGGATCTCGATCTCATCCGACCCCGAGGACTGGGAGATGGAGCCCAGTGATGCCTTCCTGCGGGGTTCAGAGGATGTGAGGGGCTCCAGCAGCTCGGACACGGGACACAGACCCGACAGGGACAGCGGGGTGATGGTCCACTCATTCAGAACTGCTGACTTGTAGGAGAGCTCGAAGGTTAAGGAGGATAAACCCTGCAAGTAGCAGAGGAGGAACTCGCACTCCTCAGCATCCAGGAGCACGGCTGGGGCTTGGTAGTACTCGTGCAGGCGGGCCCGGTCCCGCAGCAGCAGCTTCAGGTAACACTCCATGAGGCCATCGTTCAGTGCCAGCCGCAGCCAGGCCCGGCAGCGCCCCACATCCGTGTTGATAAACATCAGCTGCTCCAGCTCTGAGACAATATTCCTGGGAAAAGAGGAAAAAGAACAGAACAGGAGTGAGTGGCTCTGTTTTGGTCCATTGTGGGGTGCAGGAGGGCCAGAGCCTTCATCAGACACTGCCCAACCTGCTCTGCTACAGGGAGTTCAGGAGCTGGGACAAAACAAGCTGTGGGAAATCTCTTTCCTTCATGCAAAGTGTGGTTTTCCATGGAGGGAGATGGCTGCTAAATGGCCCAAACTAAGTATGTTGGTAAGGACCCCAGGCAGCCCTGCAGTGCCTCTGGCTGACCATCCTCTCTGACTGGAGGCATCTCCCACCCATTGCTTGCACTGAATGATGCAGAGAATTCCTGCTGTCCTTATCTATTTGTGGGGTTTATGCTGGCTGGATCCTCCTTGGTGACAACCATGTGTCTAAATTCTCACTTCAAATTTAAAGACAGTCAAAGCACAGTGAAAAGTGTTGAGGCAGCCCCAAAAAACTAACCTGACTGGGGCTGAGCTCAAGTAATCCCAAACTCCTGAATTCAGCTGCTTTTCCCTAAAATCCAACAGCGACACCACGCTCCCTGATCCTCCCTGCTCCCAGCTTACTCACACACCTCAAAAACCAGAGCAAAGGTTTTGTAAGACTTCTTTCTTAATCTGTCTCTCAAGACAGAAGAAAAAACCTTCAAAGGGCACAAAAATATCCCCCCTAGCATGTGAAAGAGTTATTTTCATCCGCTCTTTCATAATTCAGGAGTTGGTGGTGGAACTGGATGAGGCTTTCAGAACAATTTGTGTGTGGGCTGTTATTTACTGTGTGTGAACTTGACTTAGGGAGTGGCTAGAAAAACCCAGTAAATAGTCATCACTCAGGAGAGACCTCCTTAAAGGCTGGCTGGGACATGAGGAAATGGGGCCAACCAGTTCCAGCAGATCCAGGCCAGGAGAGAGCCCAGATCCCTGTGTTGTGCATGAGCAGCCACTGCTGGACACCAGTGTGGCCACTGGGATTCCACTCGACCCAGAAATCCAGACTGGCACCCAGGAATAAATAAGAAAGGGGTGTCCCTTCAGTTCCAATCCTCAACTTTTTGGGGACATCAGCTCACCCCCAGCACATGCTGAGCAGGATGTGGGGGCTGAGCCCCTCTTGGCACCGCAGGGGCTTCACTGCTCCTTCCATCTCCCAGGGTCCTGGGCAGGGACTCCAAAGCACTGTGAGAGCATGCTTCCCTGCAGCTGAGGGGATTCAGCACACAGATGGGGAGAGACCTATCTGTCCATCAAGCCATCCTCCTCATTCTCTGAATCTGACAGCACCAAAAGAAGGGATAAACCTGAGCCCGTGAACCCCTGCCAGCCACTCACCGATGTGTGATGCTCTTCAGCAGGCCCCAAAAGACTGGCTGGGGAAGGGGACCTCGACCCCCTGATTTCTTCCCTTTCCCCCCACTCTCTGGCTTGATGTGCTTTGCCTTCAGGCCGTGCACAAACACAGCTTCCAGGGCACTGCAGAGCGTGTTGGCGTTGCCGTCCTCGCTGGTGACCACGGCGTCCGAGCTCACGTACTGCTTCTGCAGAGCCTTGATGGCATTCACCAGCTGCTTCTTGATCAGCTGCAAGACAGGAGGTGCAGGTTTGGATTATAAAAGTGAAACTATTAAGAAGGATTTAATGTATAAGAGCTCAAAAAACAGTAGGGCTTATCCACAGTGAAGCACCACACAACTCCTGCCTTGTCCTCACTCTTTGGAGCGGCTGAACCGGTCAAGCCGGGGACTCACACTCCTGTCATCTGGCTTATTTTGTTATAAAAATAATAATTTATGCAATTTGAGCTGGTGTTTCAGAACTGGGGTTGCATTTAGAGTGTGTGGTGCTTCCTCTGCAGACAGGAACTGGATTAAGGGGACTGGGAAAAAGGAATTGGTTCTTTCCAGGCGCTCTCTCGGGGGAAACATGAGGATTAAGTGTGGGTGAGAAAGGAGAAACTCAGAGGAGGGAATGGATCCCCTGAGCTCGTGCAGGTCAGCCCAAGCAGCATGTGACATGTGACACGGGGCTGCCAGCAGAAATCAAAGCCATCGACCTCACTGGCTGTGATGGGTAAACACCCAGGGGACGGCCCCAAAACATCGGGGTTTGGAAGGGCATCGGGGTTCAGCTGCTGCCCTCAGAGAGACTCAGGTGGGTTCTGGGATGTGGGAATTTTGCCTTCCAGCAGCTTTACTTCCTCTTCCACCAGTCAAAAGCAGCAAGTTTGGTGAATTTAGCAATTTCACGCCAGTGGGAAAGATTTTTCCTAAAGCAGCTGAGCCTGGATATGTCAGCCAATCATTATTTTATCTTTATTTTAAATCAAGGTTGTGTTTCCCAGCAGGCACTTGGAAAACACCACAAATTCCTCCTCAAATTCCAACCAAACAATCCATGTTTCAGCACCATGCAGCATTCCCAGGAAAGGCTGAATGTTCCCTGAGCAGGGCTCTGCACATTTTAACTCCAGCCTGGGTTGGCTTGCACAAACCCATATTAAATTTCCAGCCTGGGATATTTTTTTCAGCATCTAAATAAGATTCCCAGCAGCTGTAGCTCTAGGACAACAGCCTGTGTCCCTTATTTGGGGTGCTAGTTTCTAGCTTTTTCAGCTGCCCCCAGGTCTGCTGCTCCATGGAAGGAGCACTGAGGGCTGAGAAGAAAAAAGAGTGCAGATGATTTTATCAGTCATGCATGGAATCATCCATGGGAGGAATAAACACTTGGGTTTCACTGTTGATGTCGGACTTTGCTTGTTGAATGTGTTTAGACTCCTAAAGTTGGGTGAAAAGACCTCAACTCGGGGGGACAATGCTTCTTCATCCATGTACCAGAGCTGAGCACCTTCCCTGCCCTACATGAGGTCTTGCAAAGGCCAAGGTGTGATTTAAGCCCTTATTTCCTTTAATCCCCCAACCCAGACAAATCATCAAGGATCCCTTTCCAATCCCACTATAAACCATCCTAATCCCAGCTGGCAGCACCCACAAATCCTACCTGTCCCCAGCAGTGCCTGGAGCTGCACTGGGAGCTGTCTGGGGAGCACTGAGGGCTCTGGCTCACCTGGATGGCTTCCTTGGGGTCCTCGGGGTGGCTGGAATGCATCTCTGCTGCTGCTGCTCCCCACGCTGCCTTCACATGTCACCTGTGGGACAAGGAGGGCATGGCTGAGCACCCAGGGGTTCCACCCCACTCGGCTGCCAGGCGAAGGGCTCCTGGTGCCACCCACAAGGGATGGATCCTGCCCTGAGGCATTCTGCAGGTGCTCATGGCCAGGACACTGTGGGATCTGAGCTGGGAGTGACTGACATGGAAAGGTACTGTGATTCCAGGGACAATGCCTGGGGACACTTCCCAGGGACCAGGAGAGTTTCAGGCAAAACAAAGCATGGCCAGGAGACCAGGAGAGAGTAATGAACCCCAGTGAGGGCCCCCAGGCAGGTGTGGCCAGCAGTGCCCCAGGCACACCAGGGACTGCTCCCCTTGTCCCTATGTCCCCGGGAATGCGTAAGCCTGGAAAAGGCACCCAAAATCCAAGTGGCAGTGGCATTAGATGGCCTGGACAAGGGGTGTCACCCCCAGCAGAGCCTGGGGAGAGGTGACAGCAGTTCAGCTCTCTGTCACATGCCAGAGGAGAGATACTGCTCCAAACCCAGCTGGGACAGACCCTATCAGCACAGAGCTGTCTGGGGAGATGGGAAAGAATCTTGGAATGCCAGGATGGTTTGGGTTGGAAAGGACCTTAAAGATCACCCAGTTTCACCCCCTGCCATGGGCAGGAACACCTTCCACTGTCCCAGGGTGCTCCAAGCCCCACTAATCCTGGCCTTGGACACTCCCAGGGATCCAGGGGCAGCCACAGCTGCTCTGGGCACCCTGTGCCAGGGCCTGCCCACCCTCACAGGAAGAATTTCTTGCCAATATCCAGTCTGAATCTCCATTTCTTGTTTAAACCCATTCTCCCTTGTCCTGTCATTGTCTGCTCATGTAAAGACCCTCTCCACATTTTTTAAAACCCCCTCTAAGTACTGGAAGGCTTTGGGTTCTCCATGAGGCAGATGAACCTCAGCATCTCCCCATGCTGGGGGGTGCCAGAGCTGCTCTGCTGCTTTGGGGGGAGACAGAGAAAAAAACAGTGTCCTCCTGATATGGAACACCCTGCAAAGACCTGAACAGTCTGGGCAGCCGGGCCTAGGCAGCTGCCACTGCGGGGACAACAAGGGACCTTTGACTTCTGACTCTTGGCTTCCTGCCCTGCTCCTCCCTTGGGGCCGTCTGCGAAACCCAGCTGTGCCTGGAGCCTCTGAGCAGAACACATGGTGTCAGCAGCACACCCATGGCACAGCTGGATCCCTCTGCAAACACAGCTGGATCCCTCTCCAGGCACAGCCGGGCCTGGCATGAGGAGGGGACTGAGGGCTGCTCCAGCGTGACTGCTCACAGCTTCCTAAGGATATGGGAGGCTGGAGAAGGAACTTATTTATAGAATTCTAGAATGGTTTGGGCTGGAAGGGACCTTAAGGACCAGCAAGTCCCACCCCCTGCCATGGCAGGGACACCTTCAACTATCCCAGGCTGCTCCAAGCCCCATCCAACCCGGCTTTGGACACTTCCAGGGATCCAGAGGCAGCTCCAGCTGCTCTGGGCACCCTCTGCCAGGGCCTCACCATCCTCACAGGGAAGAATTTCCTCCTGATATCCCATCTAATCCTCTCCTCTGTCAGTGTGAAACCATTCCACCATGTCCTATCAAACTATTCCCTTAAGCTGGAATCACTTGCCATCCAAATGGAGAGGGAGAGCCCAGCTGTTGGCTACAGGGCTGGATCTGCCTCTGGCAGACAACAGGCTTGCAATGGCATTGATGCGTTAGATTTTATTTCCAAGCCAACACAAAATCCCCAGAGCTTTCTCTGAGCAGAGCTGACAGCATCAACCTGCCCCTCCCTTGCCAGGCCTGGGTAGAACCATGCTTTGCTGAGCAGCTCCTCCATGACCACAGCCAGTCCTGAAGGCAGCACTGTCCAAATCAGGAGCAGTTTAAACCCAGAGTGGCCCGAATCTGCAGTGGCCCAAACCCAGAGTAGCTCAAGTCTGGAGCAGCCCAAATCCAGACATCCCAGACCTGGAACATCCCAGACCCAGAGCATTCTGTGCAGGTACCACAGCAGCTGGCCCTGCTGAGAGCAGTAGGACAAGAACTCCTTGGGGCCAAACCCAGGACAGATCCTCAGTGTTTCCAGGGTTCACAGATGATTTCAGAGAAAATGAAACTGTATTTGCTGTGGCTTGTCATAAGATTTCCTCTCCTTGTGTTGCAACACAGAAATGGGGGAGCACAGGAAAGTTAACCACTGGCTCAGGGGCTGCTGGGGGGTTGGGGAAGTGAGGGGCTCCAAGGACTGCAGGAAGCCACCCCCATCTCTGCCTCTCACCTGGGAGGCTCCAGCTCCTCAGGGCTGGGCAGTCTCTGCCCCTTTCCCCACCATCTCCTGCTACACCCATCCGCCCCCGGGACAATGAAGGTGGGAGACCCCAGCATGGGAAATCCAAGGTGAGAGGAGACCCGGGTGTGGGAGAAGACTCAAGGGTGAGGGACCTGAGGGAGATCTGAGGGTGAGACCTGAGGGTGGGAGACTCGAGGAGGGGCACAGGGTGGCATTTCTCATGCCCAGGGAGGCAGCGCAGGTGATCCAGCTCCAGGACCACCCTGGAGTCCTGAGCTGGTCACAGAGAAAAGGGTGACAGCAGAGGTTTTTCAAAGACTTCATCTAAGTTTTACAAAGTGAGAGTTATTCCCCCCAAACACTCTCCTTTGCCAGCATAATTTCTCCCAGGAGGAGATGAGAGCCTGCAGGAGAGAGCTGAGGAGGACAACCCACCGCCTTCACCACGGGACTTCTCCACTCCCACCACGACCAGTCCAACCAGTTTATTCCAGCGCCACAAATCCACATGGCACCACTTCTGTGGGACAGAATTTTCCTGAATAAAGAGCGCAAGGAAGCAGTTCTGAGGAGAATTTCACAAAAAAAAAATCTTTAGGTGAAACACAGGGAAACTGGAACAGGGCACTGGGTCTAGAAAGACCTAGAGGGCTCTGGAGCATTTCCAAGCAGATCCTGGAAAGCCACGGCTGTTCCTTGTGATCTTGGAAGATAAGGGATGAGATGGATATGCAAAGACAGAGACAAGCACAGCTACAGCAGAGAAAGCCCACCAGGTTTCCCAGCAGTCACCACTCCAGGGGCTCCCTGGGTGAAGCAGGGAAAGGCAAAGAGGTGAGGAACAACCCCAGGCACGGAGTCTGACCTACCCAGGAGAAGAGTCCCGGTGCAAGGGCAGAGCTGCTGATTTCCCAAACTGCTGCAAACCAGCCAGATTCTTTGGGAACAGCTGGAATCAAGGTTCATACCAGCAGAGCAGAGCCTCTGTCCCAGAGCTTGGCTCCTCAGTCTCCCAAGAAGCGACGCTCTGTGAGTTATAAATAAACAGCAGGTCACTGCCTGTGCTCTGGGATGGAAAACAACAGCCCACGACGGCAGCGTGAGGGTGACTCAAGGCCTGGACACAGAGCCAGTCATTTTCCAAGCACGAGTGCTGTGCCAGTCACCCTCTGCCCTGGGGACATGGGGGCTCTGATGGCACAGTGGGTCCAAGGGCTGCTGTGGGGACAGCCCTCTCCTCTGACACAGCTCCTGCTTTCCACCCAGAGCTGAAGGCAAGCTGGGCCCAGAGACAGCCCAGGAGCAGGAAAGCCAGTGGCATGGCATGGGGATTGGCTGGTTGGAGGATAAAACCCCTGGGAACAGCTTGGCAAGGGCTAGGACGGGACAGAGCCCCAGCAGGGCCCTCATGGTCTGACTTTGGCTCCTTCCCTGTGCCCAGCCTGATGTAGCAGTGCTGTGATTCCCACAGCAGGAACACAGGCATGGAGTGAGGAACGGGACCATCACACCACCCTCGTCCCCATTTGTCACAGCTGACAAACCTGGTGGTGGCTGAAGAAGTGTCACCTCTGATGCACCCGTCCAGCTTCTGCCCTGCAGGGCCCAGGAGCACTGGGGGAGGAAGAGCAGCCACTGAACTCCCAGGCTGGGTGGTGACACTCTGCTTCCCAAACACTCCAAACTGGGAATTTCCTTCAGCCTAATACCTGCTCCTGCACCAGGCTACAATTTGCTGGAGCCGCAGGGAGAGCTGGGGTTGGTTTTCCACAGCACTGGAGCCACCATGCACAGGCCAAGCAGGTTGTGAAAGCCCCAGCGTGTTGAGGCAAGATGTTCCCAGGTTTCTATGCCCAGTTTTTGTGTTGCTTTGGATTGCCAGCGCTGGAGTTTCCCCGTGGATGTTCCCGGCGCCATCCGGCTGGGTGAGCGGCTCGCATCCCTTGGCAGGGGACAGCGGTGGCTGCGAGGAAGGCAGGGAGGAAAGGGCTTTTTAATCTCTGTGTTTTACACAAGAATTACCCAGACCTTGTTTGCAACTGCTCATTTGATGTGAGAAAACGCGATTTATTGAGAATGAACACCTGATAAATCAGGGAAAGCTGTAAGGATCCCACAGGTGCTGGGATCTCTGGCTGGTGGGAGGAACAGGCTGAGAGATCTGGGGTGTCAGCGCTCCTGGGGGTGAACTGAGGACCAGACACCAACCCCCAGCGGGGCCCCTTGGAAAGGCACATCTGACCCGCTGTGCCCCCACGGGCACGGAGAGGAGGAATGAGAGGCCGAGGCTGCTGGCTGGGCAGCGCAGCCGAGGCATGCAGGGCCTGCCACGGGCGGGCCGGGGGCTGCGAGGGCGGCTGGGGAGGGATCAGGGCCTGAGCAGCCGTGGAGAGCTGGGGCAGCAGCGCTCGCCTGCAGCCCTGCACCCCCTGCCAGACCCCGATCACCGCGGCTGACCCCGGCACCCCTCCACAGACCCCGTCACTCTGCACCCCCAGCGCCCCGCTGGCCCAGCCCTCATGCCGCGCACCCCTGGCAGCCCCGCAGCGCACGGGCCGCGCTCACCCCGCACGTCCCGTCAGGCCCCACCGCCCCGGTAGCCCCGGCCCCCCCCGCTCACCAGCTCCGCGGCTCCGGCCGGGAAACCCGGAAGTGCCGGGAACGCGCACGTCCCGCCCGTCATGACGTCATCGCGCGGAGGGGCGGGATCTATAACACCAGGCCACGCCCCGCGGGCACCGCGCCGGGCCGCGCGCGGGAACCAGGACAGGGCTGGACACACGGACACACCGGGACACACAGCTGGACACACACCTGGGAACATGGACACAGCTGGACACATAGACACACCGGGACACACAGCTGGACACACACCTGGGAACATGGACACAGCTGGACACATGGACACACCGGGACACACAGCTGGACACACACCTGGGAACATGGACACAGCTGGACACATGGACACACCGGGACACACAGCTGGACACACACCTGGACACATGGACACAGCTGGACACATGGACACAGCTGTATGCACAGCTGGACACATGGACACACCGGGACACACACCTGGACACACACGTGGACACGGCTGGACACAAATGTGGACACGGCTGGACACAAACGTGGACATACCTGGACAGACATTTGGACACACCTGGACCCTGTCACATGTGCAGTGTGCCCCCAGGATGTCACGGTCCTGGGAAGGCTGTGGCTCCAGAGGCTGAGCTGCGGTGACTGCCTGGGACACCTGGGGCTTCCTGGATTCCTCCTGTCCCAGTCCCCAGGGGACTTTGGGGTGTCCTAAGCATGGCAGCCACCAGCAGCATCCTCCTCTGCAGAGAGTGGTCATGGAGTCAGTGGCCCAGATCTTGGGGTGCTGGATGCAGAGCAGGGCCCAGGCAGGAGCATCTTGTCTCTGGGTAACAGCATTTCCTTAGGCTTCTTCCATCTGGAACAACAACAAGGAAACAACACCTGAGGAAATAAAGGCAAGGAAATAACTGTGAAGGAAATTCGAGAAAATAGTCAAGGAAGCAGTAGTAAGGAAAAAGCCAAGAATATTGCCTCCAAGGAAGTGTTATCCAAGGAAATAAGGGCAAGTAAATGACAAGGAAACAACAGCTAAAGAACTGGGGTCCAAGGAAGTATCCTGGGATATAGGCACCAAAGCAGCAGCATCCAAGGAAAGCCTCAGCAGTTCCTATATCAGAACAAGAGCTGAAGAAGTGCAGGCATTGCCTGTACTAAAAGTATCTGCCAGGCTCTTGATTCCCAGGAAATGAATCCCAGGCTGAGCTGTGCACTGCAGGGTACTGCAGTGTGGAGGGAGAGATTTTCCTACTCCCTTCAACTGGCTGGGTAAATGCTGGGTGTGAATTAAGTGGCTGTAAATGGGCAGAGCCTGGAAAGTACAGTGCAAGGGAAGGATTTGGAGAGGCGAGGAAGAGTGGGAAGCACATGGTACCTGACCTCACCTCCTCTACATCCTCGGCCTCGTATGTCTTCCTCTCCATCACAGATGTTCAAAGAACCCCAGAAGACAAAGCTTGTGTTCCCACGGCCACCAAGGGAAGCTCTCTGCCACCACTCAGTTCAGCTCCCAAGGGTGTACAGGGACATCAGGAATGGAAACCATGCAACCATCAGCCTGGGAGCCAGGCGGGTGTGAGGGAGGGCAAAGGGAAGGAGGACAAGGCAAAAACCTCAATGCTGCTTGTGCAGCTCCAAGCCAGCACCACGGGGACACCAGTGCCATGGCCTCTGCAGGAGGACACGGCCATTGCCCTTCCCACCCACCACCCAGAGCTCTTGTGCTCACAGGGGACATTTGGAACACCAAACTATTGGCCC
The DNA here is from genome assembly GCA_019023105.1 of Diglossa brunneiventris. Taxonomy (NCBI): domain Eukaryota; kingdom Metazoa; phylum Chordata; class Aves; order Passeriformes; family Thraupidae; genus Diglossa; species Diglossa brunneiventris. The sequence continues at coordinate 1,472,812 of CM032379.1, read as the reverse complement.
TGGAAAGCTTCAGGGGCCTTGGGATGTTTTAGAAGCACTACTGCAAAGCCTCTTACTTTGATATCCAAAGAGCTATCCAGGAAGGCCTCGTTGGAATGGGAAAACTCTACAGGGAGTGCTGGTGGCAGGCACTGGCACTGGGGTTGGCAGAAATAACACCTGGGTGAGGTAGGACCAGGTGCATGCTCTGCTCAGCCCAGTGGCAGAGCTGAAAGGGGAAGTGGAAAGATAAGGAGTGTGTGTCAGGGTGTAGGAGAGGCAGAGGGACTGCTGGAGCTACTCTGAAGCAGCCACTGGACAAATGTCCCAGACAGACACATGCCAAGAAGCCGAGGATCGCCAAGGGTGTGACCAGCAGGCAGAAGGAGGGGACCCAAAACACAGGAGGAATGGAAACAGGTCCCTGCTGGGGGCAGCAGGGGAATCCCCTCCTGGCCCATCTCACCTTCCCAGCTCCCTCTACACAACACAGTGGAGGCTTTGGGCCTCTGGGGCCAGGATAATCACGGTATGGACAAGCTCCATCCAGGCTGGAGGGGCTGCCCAGGGGGAGTCAGTCCAGCCACGCTGTTTGAGAGGCTCCCTGGGGATGCTGTCCTGAGGGGCAGAGGAGACCAGGGAGGTTGCACATTCTGCAGGGAGAAATCCTTGAAGGCACAGGCAGGAACAGCCCGTGCCCATGTACCCAAAGACAAGCTGGTGGGAGAGCAGAGCGGCTGAGCAGGAAGCTCTGCCTGGGACTCAGGGAAAACAGAATTTACAGCTTTGGAAGAAGGGCAGCAGCACAGGAGGATGGCGAGGATGTCACTGGGGCATGCAGGGAGAAAGGCAGAAAAGCAAAGGCCCAGCTGGAACTGAATTTGGCCAATTCCATAAGGGAGAACAGAAACTGCTTTTACAAAGACATCAGCAACAGCAGGAGGAACAAGGACAAACTTTATTTATACTGAATGCAAGGGGAAACATTGCCACAAGGGATGAGGAAAGCCCTGAGATACTGATGTCTCCCCTGGGTGTCCAGAGCTTGTGCTTGCCTGCAGCACCCTCCGGCCTTTCCTCAGCAGGGGCAGCAAGAAAATAACAGTGAAGGAAAAAGCATCCAAGGAAATAAGAACAAACAATGAAATGGCATCCAAGGAGAGCCTCAGTAGTTCCTGTTGTGGAAGAGGAGGCGAAGAGTTGTTGGCATCACATTAACTTCTTCAGCCTCTTGAAAATCTTCCAGTCACTCAAGTTCTTCACACTATCTCTCTTCCTGAAATATTTTTCTGTCACTTTCGTATGAATCCGTGATGCATTGAACCAATGGCTTTTCAGATTTCCTGAACAGAGAAAAGCTCCAGAAAGTGCCGAGCAAGGGAGGGCCTTTTAAAAGGAAGGATGCCCAAGAAGCCAGAAAGCATGGGCGGTGCTGGCAGGGGCACCCTGCTCTATTCTGCTCCACATTCTGTGCCTCGTTATCCTTCCTCCTTCTCTGTCGCAGTATTACACAGAACCTGAAAAAAACATCAAGGGAAAATAGGGTTAAAAAGAGAAGGCAGCTGGTGATGGAGGCTGTGGGCAACAGGGCTGCCTGTGCTCTGTCCTGTGTGGGCAGCAGCTGCTGCAGGAGTTGGGAAGGGGCATTTCCAACGCTGCAAAGCAATGGAGTGAGCGAGGTGAATGGGGACAAAAAGGCTTCTGGACATGCCATGCCCAGAGCTCCCTGCTCCCGCTCCGTAAGCAGGGAGGTCTGGCCAGGGAGGGCTGCAGCAGGTGCCTGCACCTCTCCCTGCTGGGCGCTGTGCCAGCAGAGCCCAAGGAAGATGGGGAGCCCCAGCAGGGATGGCAATGGCTGGCAATCCAGAGAATGAGCCCTGCCTGCCAAAGGCAACTGGAGAGGACGGGAGTGAGTTCTTCACCTGCCACTGTGGGGAGGGAGTAGGGAAAAATGGGGCAGAGCCATCAGCAGAGGAGACTGTTCTGGGAACACAGAGGTATTGCTCGTGCTCACAGAAATTCGGGAGCACACCGGGGCCCAGGACATCCATGCCAGCGCCGGCGTGGGAAGGGCTGGTTGGGCTGGGAGCCCCCGGCCGTGCCCAGCGCTGCCGCTCAGGAGCCGCTTGCCCTCGGCTCCCCCAAAGGCGACGTGTTGGAAACACAGCCGGGAGAGTCCTGGGCAGCGGCACCTGCGCGGCTGCGGGGCTCCAGGAGGAGCTGCTGTGCACAGGAAAGGCTCTTGGTGGCACAGCAGTGGCATGGGCAGGGAGCAGTTACCTTCTCAGACACAAATTGCTGGTGTTGCAGGGGTGGGAATCATCTTCACGGCAGAGGAAGCGCACCTAGGGATGGGAAATGGGAGATTTGCAACATCAGTTTTCCTGTATTATTCTGCCAAAGAGGAGAGGGCAAAAGCTCTCAGTGCTGTGTGGCTGAAGGCAGGAGAGCAAAGCAAAGGTGGGGAGAGCTGGGACAGAAGGCAGGACAAGCTTCCCTCAGGCAGGCTGGACCCTGCTGAGCTGGGTGCTGTGGATGCTGCCACAAGCTCCAGGCTTGGAAAAACATCTCCTGTGGTAGCCAGCACATGCAGGGGCATCTGCAGTGGCACATGGGGCTTGTCACCTGAGCACTCCAGCTACAAGACAGACAGCTCTGTGTCAAACAAGAAATTGGCTTACGTGGAAGAAGACTTTCAGGAGCACACCAGTGATAACGAAGACAGATAACAAAGTCACAAACATGATCATGTCATGAGTGTGATTTGATTTCTGTTCAGAGAAGAGGAGAGAAGATCATTGGGGGCAAGAGGATTGCTCCTTCCATTCTCCCTTGCCCAGAAGGACACACACAGCAGTGCCTGCAGCTCTCCTACCTTCTCTGTGGGCTCCTGATCCTCCTCCAAAGCTGTGCGCCTGGAGATGTTCTCTTGCAGAGGACACCGGCCCATGCGATCATAGGGGCCCTTGTTCTCTTGCCTCTCACTGAGCACCTTTAGAAGCAGCCCCGTATGTGAGACCATCTTGGCACACACCAGCTTGAGCTGGGGCAGGCTGCAGTCCATCCTCAGGGCTCGCTCCACGTGGGCCATGAACATCTGCAGGCTTTTGTCCGGCACCAGCAAGCGCAGGTGACGATCAACCACGGATTCCAAGAGCTCTCCTGGAACTGGCCCAAGCTCTGGACCTTGGGGGCTCCAAGGTTTATTGAGGAACCTGGAGTGTTCTTCCTGCGGCTTCCAGTGTGTGCCCGTGGTGTCAGGCATGATCAGGAGGTGCCCACCTAGAGAGGAATGCTCCTCCTCAGCCGTGCCTCCTCCTCTGCTGCTCACAGCAGGGCCTCTCTGAACCAACGGGTCAGAGAGAAAATCCAGGTTCCTGTTTAGACGCATCTCATCTTTGGTGACGGTGGCTCTGGGCTCTCCCTCTGCTATCACAGGGCTCAAACCCTGGTAGAAAAGCTGATTATGTCCAACCCAGTAACGGCTGTCCTCCTTCTTTGGCTTTTTGTCAGAATTGACATAGTTCTGCCTTGGAGCTGGATCTTCTGAGTTATCTATGAGGTATATGTGAACAGATTTGTCATGGATGGGCTTTAACCCACCAGCAACATCCCAGGGGTTCAGTGCCTGCCAATTCAAACGTGGTTCCATCTGCTTGTGATCCCAGCTTGAGGGTCTCTTTTTCACCACACCATGCAGCCTGGCAGGGTGTGGGAGGTGTGGGACAATGCTTTTGGCAGTCTTGATGCTTTTAGCCTTGTGCAGCTTCTTCTTGACCTTGGCCCTCAGGTCATGAGCACTTGTTTTGCCTTCATGCCCCAAGAGATGCTGAGGGGGATGTGAGTTTGTTCTGGAACGGTCCAGGCTGCTGACATCCCCCTCAGTGCTCAGGGTCAGGGCTACCACAAGCGTTACAGTTTCACCATCTCCCAGTGAAGGCTCCTTGGGCTGGAGGCTCAACACTGGGTGGGTGTCCAGCTCTCTGCGTTGTTCCATGTCCATTATTTCTCCCCGAGTCTGTAGCAGAGTTGTCTCAGCTGGAGAACATCAAGAGAACAGATCAGCAGCTGGGCACAAACACAGGCTCAGAGGTTACCCCGAGCAGCAGGAGCTCATCTCAAGGCCAGGGAGCAGAAGAGGTGTTGTGGTGAGGAGAAGAGCCCTTCAATCCATGCCATTGTCCCCTTGGGGCAGAGCAGAGAGCTGCCTTTTTCCTGGTGTCTCCGGGGGCTCTGTTTGGATGGGAGGGAAACATCCCAGGGGAACGGGATTGCTGTCAGAGAGGTTCCCCCAGCTCCAGATATGAGCAGGCTTGGCTTGCTCTGCAGGAGGCAGTGAAGAGGCAGAGACCCCAGAGGAAAGATCAGCACTGCAAGGGGGGCACAGACTGGCAGGGGAGGAAAGCCCAGGGACTCCTTTGCTCCGGGGCCATTGCCAAGAGCAGCAGCTGAAGCTGTTAGAGCATGAAAAACTTCCTCAAGGGCACCAGAGCTCTGGGACTGTGCTGTGGGAAACCTGGGGCTGAGGCAGTGAGAGAAGCGAGCTCCCTGGGGCCCCTGGGAACCTGGCTGTATCTGTTTGCAGAAGGGCAGCCTGGCCCTGCTGTGCACAGGATGTGCTGTGCCCTGTGCCCAGCCAGAGCAGGACGGGGCTTTGCTCCCCCTGCACAGGCCAGCCAGGGCATGACGGTGCTTGGTGTTCACCCTGCAGAGCACATCAGGGGCCCTGCCCTCTGCCCTGCAGTGGGCAGTGGGGTGGCACAGAAAGCAGGCTGTTAGGGGAATTTGGGGGCTTTATGGGCAGACCTTGCCTTCCAGCACCAGGGAAGGGCACGGGGCATTCCTGCTTTCCTTGCCTGGGGCCATGGTGTGGGTGGGAAATTGGTAGGTTTGGTGGGCCCAGTGAGCTGTTCCTTGTCCAGACAGTATGTGACACACAAGATATGTACAATCACCAGGAACTTTCCATCCCAAGGTGTTGTGTCCCAGGCCTGTAGTCCAAGGGCAGATCAGCACCCCCCAGCACGGGGCAGTGCTGCAGCATCTCCCCAGGCTCAGGAGAAGGGGCAGATTTGAGCTCCCCCAGCCCCTCCGGACACCCACCGCACTGCGGGGCGCTGGTGCTGCACAGCTCCTGGCACAGGAACTGGATGCTCCTGCAGGGGCTCTCGGGCCGGGGACGCTCCTGGCACAGGCAGCAGGCCGCCTCCTTGGGCACTTGGCTGCAGACAAGAGGGGATTCTTGGAGGAACACCTGGCCACCCAGTCCATGGCTCAGAGCCCAGCTCAGGGAACACACCCATAATGCACATGGGGCTTGTGCCTCACTGTGTGCCACAGCTCTGGGAAAGGGCCCTGACTCCCAAGGCAAAACATTAAAAAGGGGATTTTAACCTGGAGAGTAGAACTGCTCGCAAAATACCACATGAAACAGAAATGCACCAGCCAGGAGTTCAAACTCCCCTTTGCGAAGCCTGCAGCAAGTCACCGCAAAGGTGAGATTGAGCTAACTGGGCTCGTTCTGGTTCTGTGGCACACGGATTTGTTTCCCAAGCAGAGCCCCTGTCCCAGCACTCTGGGCCTGCTGGCAGCTGGGGCTCAGTGCCACACACTCACAGGGTTTCCAAGCTCACTGTGGTCTGCAGCAGCTGCAGCAGCATCTGCCAGTTCACTTGGGTGGCACTCAGGTCTCTGCAAACATTGGAAAGAGCTCATGAAATTTTCTGGTGACATTGCCACAGCTCTGCTCTCAGAGCAAGCTCAGGGCCATGATGGTGGTGGTGCTGTTGGCAGAGGCACCCACTTCTGCCTGCTCCAAAAGAAGACAGGGTTTTTGTGTCTCCAGTAGACTCAGGCTGGCCAAGAGGGAGTTTTACTCCTGCAACACTTGTGCTGCTTTCCTGAGAACAGGGCACTCAGAGAGACACAGCTCTCTGTGGATCTGCTCCAAATGAGGCAATACTCACAGAGAGCTCACTGAGGGCAGCTTGAAGAAGGCAGCATCATCAATGACAGCCAGCGGGTTGTGGCTGAGGATCCTGAGAAACAACAGAGCTCTGTCAGGGCTGATGGCAAGGATGTGAGCTGGCTGTGCCGGGCACGTGGGCACGGCCTGGCCGCATTCAAGGAAGCCTTGCAGGAGGGCAGCAGGGCAGGGAAAGGGCCTTTGCAGCTGCACACTCCTGGTGCTCCCTGGCTGACATCCACAGCTGGAATCAGGACTTTCCTAAGGGCAAATCTGCTCTTGCCCACTGACCCTGCAGAGACTCGCCCTGCCGTGCCTTTAGCCCTGGTGCCACTTACAGCTCCTGGAGGAACTGCATGCCATGCCAGGCCTGGAAAGTGTCGCTGCGGATCTTTGTGAGGCCATTCCAGGAGAGATTTCTGGGAAAAGAGGAGGTCCCACAAAGGAATCAGGCCTGCCCTACAGAGAGGGGGGGCAAAGAAGGAGCCCTTTGCAGGAAAGGTGCCAATCCAAGGTGGAAGAGGGAGGAAACTGCTGCTTTCTCAGCGTTTGTAGCCTGCCCAGGAGGGCAAGTGAAGGGCACACGTGCTGACTCTGTTTCTGTTCCAGGATGCAGCCAAGGCTGCAAGAACTGGCTGCTCTGATGGCTGTGTGTGGACAACCCCAGTGGGCGCTGTCCCCTGGCGTGGCCGCCCAGCCATCGGCATTGACCTCTGCAGCTCGCTCAGCTGGACTCTGGGCAGGGCAAATGTAGGGACTGGGGAAAACAGCAGGAGCATTTTCCTACACAGGAAGGGTGCCCATGCAAAGACTGAGCTAAAAGCACCAGAGAGAAACTTGATCACTCACAGAAACTTCAGGAAAGGCACTGGCTCAAAAGATCGTTCCTCAATGGACAGGATCTCATTGCAGGACAAATCCCTGTTGCAGGCAGAACAACAAATGTCACTTCCATTTGCCCTGTTGCTTTTACCTGCTTCTGCAGCCTGGATCCCAGGAGGGACAAAAGCCACGTGCCCGTGGCTGGGCTGAGCAGCAGGGCCCCAGGGAGGGGCAGGCAGGAGCCCCCCACCGTGGGCAGGGCACGGTGCTTACAGGTGCTTCAGCAGGAACAGCCCCTCCAGGGAATGCCTCTTCACTGCCCGCAGCTCATTGTCCCTGAGCACTCTGCAAGGGGACACAGGGGCATTGTGACGGCCGCCACTGGCCAGCAGCAATTGGGATTGTCATGGGAAAATCTCCTGCAGCAGCTTGACTGAAGCATCTCTTTGGGGCACTGCTGCAGGGATCGTCCCCACTCCTGGCCGGAGCAGGCCCTTGCTCCTGGCCGGCCGAAGCTGACCACAGCTTGATCCCTGGGCAGACAGACACGGGGATGGTGCCCTGGCTGCAAGAGACTCAAGGCAGTTCTTGCCATGCTGGGAAGCTGTGGTGATTCACACCCCTCGTGGCAGAGCAGCCGAGCTTTGGATTCCAATGGAAGCGGGTGGTGTGGGGGCTGCTGCTCCAACCCCAGACCATTGGATGGAACTCCCCAAACTCCTGACATATGAAATGCTGCAGGGCACTTACAAGGTCTCAGTCCATGGGTAGTCCTGCCAGTCTCGTTTTCCAACATCAGAAATGGCGTTGCCAGTGAAATCTCTGCGAAGAAACAAAAGAGCCGGTCCCCCCTCAGGAGAGCCCATTTCCCTGCCTTTCAGCTGCTGAGCTGCAATTGGGCTTTGCCTGGAGAAGGTGCAGCGTGCCCAGCGTGGCTTCACCCTCATGCTGAGCTCAGGCCCCCAAACCCCCCCTGTCTCCGGCCAGGGAGTCCCCCGGGTGGGGTTTGCAGAGCCAGGGAGCCGAGGAGGGGCAGCTGCAGGGCTCTGAGGGGCCGCGGGACTCACAGGAAGGCCAGGGCTCGGCGGCGGCTGGCCGGGGGCACGGCGGCCAGGCCGGCGTGGCCGCAGTTCAGCCGCCCACGGCCTGGGCAGTGGCAGGGCTCTGGGCAGAGCTCCTTGCCCACTGCTGGGGAGGGGGCCACTGCCAGCAGCAGGGCCAGCGGGAGCAGAGCGCGCACCACACGCATCACCAGGTCCATGGCGAGGCAGGACTGGCTGCAGTCGCCTGGGACGCAGGCCTGAGGTGCAGCTGTGGCAGCTCCTGTGTCACAGTGCTGCTGCCAATGTCACAGGGGTCCTTCTTATGACACTGTAGCAATGCTCTTGTCACCGTCATGGTACTTGGCATCAGAGCTCGCAGCAAACCGCAGTTCAGTCCACGCTGTCACCAAATGACTCTGTCTCAGAGCCATCAATCTGCGGCGTCATGGAATGGATTGGCTTGGAAGGGGCCTTAAAGCCCGTCCAGATTCACCCCTGCCATGGCAAGGACACCTTCCACTATCCCAGGCTGCTCCAAGCCGTGTCCCACCGGGCCTTGGACACTGCCAGGGATCCAGGGGCAGCCCCAGCTGCTCTGGGCACCCTGTGCCAGGGCCTGCCCACCCTCCCAGGGAAGGATTTCTCCTGAACACAGGATCTAAGCTTGCTCGGTGTCACTGTGAAGCCATTCCCATCTGTATTGGGTTGGTGTAGCCAGGTTTTGGCATGGCTTTGGGGCTACAGGTGCTGTTGAAATTTCTTTTGCTTCTCATTATCCTGCTCTGATTTTCTTGGTAATAAATGTAATGAAAATCCCCAAATTCCGTCCATTGTGTCCGTGACTGTGACCGGGGAGGGATCTCTCTCTCTGTTTCTGTAAATTCACGAGCCTTTCGCTGCCCCTTTTCTCCTCTCCACTTGTGCGGAGCGGTGAGAGCGCCTTTGGTGGGCAGGCGGCACCCAGGCAGGGCCAAAGGCCGGCTGGCGCTGGGAGGGCGCGGGGAGCTTGCCGAAAGGCGGGCAGTGTCGGGATGGCCGCCGGCAGAGGCTGAGGGAGCCGCAGCGGCAATGGCGGGAAGCGCTGGGAGCCTGAGGGGCGGCAGCTCCGCCTGGGCGCGCCGGCGCCGGCAGCGAGCGCCGTGCAAAGGGAGCCGCGGGCAGCTCGGGCAAGGCCGGCACGGCCCCGCAAGCCGCGGCCAGAGAGGCGGCCCGGCCCGGCCGGGAAGCGCGGCCGCTCCGCCGCACGGGCAGCTCCGGCTCCGGGCAGCGGCAGCGGCCGCCCCGGCCTGAGGGGAAACGCGCGGGCCAACAGCTCGGGCCGGGGCGGCCTCCAGTCCTGGGCACGGAGTCATGAATATTCCTTCTGTTAGAAGCTGCTGGAAGCTTCCAGCTTCCACAATGTCCGGCAGAACCAAGCCCTGATGGCTTTAAAAGTGGATGTCTATGCTGGAGCCCACTGGGATTGGCTCTGCTGCACATGACGGAAGGTTCTGGCACCTTCCCAAGGCTGGCCCAATTAGAAATGGCCATCACACCTGTGTGGTAAGAGATTTCAGAAGAAACCAAAATCAAGTTGTGAGACAGTTTTAATTTTGACTAGAGAAAAGCAGGAGCGAGAACATGTGAGGAGAACCACCTGCAGACTCCACGGGCAGTGGAGACTGAGGCTGAGGAGATTCTCCAGGCTCCAGAGCCGAGATTCCTCTGCAGGCAGTGGTGAGACTGTGGTGGGGCAGCAGTGCTCCTGCAGCCCGCAGGGATCGACGGCGAAGCAGAGATTCACCTGCATCCTGTGAAGGAGCCCCGCACCAGAGCAGCTGGATGCCTGGAGGAGGCTGTGATCCTGTGGGACACCTGTGGAGAGAGGGGCCCCGCTCCCAGGGTGCAGCAGCCTGTCCTTGGAGATCTGCGCCTGTGGAAGGGAGACCCATGCCGCAGCAGTTCTGGGAGGAATGTTGCCTGTGGGGCGGACTCATGCTGCAGAAGTTTGCAGTGAGCTGCTGTCGGTGAGATGGAGCCACATTGGAGAAGTTCCTGGAGAACTGTCTGCCACGGGAGGAACCCCATGGTGCAGCAGGGTGATAGATTTGCTCTCTGAGAGCAGGGGAATAACCTCCATTCCCTGTCTCCTTGTGCTGCTGGTGTAGGCAGTAGAGTTGGGAAGGAGGGAGGGGTGAGGGGAAGGTATTTTTAAGGGCTTATTTTATTTCTCATTATCCTGCTCTGATTGTGTTAGTAATAAATTCATTTAATATCATTAAGTCGAGCCTGTTTTGCACTTGATGGTATTTGATGCGTGTTTTCTCCTGGTCCTTAACTCATGAACCTTTGTTAAAGTTTCTCCCCTCTGTCCAGCTGCAGAGGGGAGTGAGTGAGCAGCTTTGTGAGTGACTGGCATCTGGCCAGGGTCAACCCACAACAATCTCAAACTGAATTTGGCCAATTCCGTAAGGAAGAACAGAAACCGCTTTTGCAAATACATCAGCAACACCAGGAGAAACAAGGACAAACTTTATTTATACTGACTGCAAGGGGAAACATTGCCACAAGGGATGAGGAAAACCCTGAGATGCCTCCTCTGGGTGTCCAGAGCTTGTGCTTGTCTGCAGCACCCTCCGGCCTTCCCTCAGCAGGGGCAGCAAGAAAATAACAGTCAAGGAAAAAGCACCCAAGGAAATAACAACAACCAATTAAAACAGCATCCAAGGAGAGCCTCAGCTAAAATGGGAAGTGAAGAATTGCTGGCATCCCATTCACTTCTTGAAAGTCTTCCACCTTAGTTCTTCACACTATGTCTCTTCCTGGGATGCTTATCTCTGGGATGCATAGGCATCCCTGAGGCGTTGAATCCATGGCAATTCAGACTTCGTAAACAGGGAACAGCACGGGGAAGAACCTTGATTGGCCCAGGAACAGGGGCAACTCAGAGAGGCGCTATCTGCCCTTTTCTGTTCTACATGCTGTGCCTCCTTGTTATACTTCCTCCCACTCTGTGGCAGTTTTACACAGAACCTGAAAAAATCAGAAAGGGAAAATAGGGTTACAAAGAGAAGGCAGCTGGTGATGGAGGCTGTGGGCAACAGGGCTGCCTGTGCTCTGCCCTGTCTGGGCAGCAGCCACTGCAGGAGTTGGGAAGGGGCATTTCCAACGCTGCAAAGCAATGGAGTGAGCGAGGTGAATGGGGACAAAAAGGCTTCTGGACATGCCATCCCCAGAGCTCCCTGCTCCCGCTCCGTAAGCAGGGAGGTCTGGCCAGGGAGGGCTGCAGCAGGTGCCTGCACCTCTCCCTGCTGGGGGCTGTGCCAGCAGAGCCCAAGGAAGATGGGGAGCCCCAGCAGGGATGGCAATGGCTGGCAATCCAGAGAATGAGCCCTGCCTGCCAAAGGCAACTGGAGAGGACGGGAGTGAGTTCTTCACCTGCCACTGTGGGGAGGGAGTAGGGAAAAATGGGGCAGAGCCATCAGCAGAGGAGACTGTTCTGGGAACACAGAGGTATTGCTCGTGCTCACAGAAATTCGGGAGCACACCGGGGCCCAGGACATCCATGCCAGCGCCGGCGTGGGAAGGGCTGGTTGGGCTGGGAGCCCCCGGCCGTGCCCAGCGCTGCCGCTCAGGAGCCGCTTGCCCTCGGCTCCCCCAAAGGCGACGTGTTGGAAACACAGCCGGGAGAGTCCTGGGCAGCGGCACCTGCGCGGCTGCGGGGCTCCAGGAGGAGCTGCTGTGCACAGGAAAGGCTCTTGGTGGCACAGCAGTGGCACGGGCAGGGAGCAGTTACCTTCTCAGACACAAACTGCTGGTGTCGCGGGGTTGGGAGTCAAGTTCACAACGTCGAGAGCGCTTCTGGGGAAGGAAAATGGGAGATTTGCAACATCAGTTTTCCTGTATTATTCTGCCAAAGAGGAGAGGGCAAAAGCTCTCAGTGCTGTGTGGCTGAAGGCAGGAGAGCAAAGCAAAGGTGGGGAGAGCTGGGACAGAAGGCAGGACAAGCTTCCCTCAGGCAGGCTGGACCCTGCTGAGCTGGGTGCTGTGGATGCTGCCACAAGCTCCAGGCTTGGAAAAACATCTCCTGTGGTAGCCAGCGCATGCAGGGGCATCTGCAGTGGCACATGGGGCTTGTCACCTGAGCACTCCAGCTACAAGACAGACAGCTCTGTGTCAAACAAGAAATTGGCTTACGTGGAAGGCACACTTCAGTATCAGGAAAACGAAGATGAAGAAAAACAGCAAAACCACAAACGTGCCCACGTACACCACAAGTTCTAGTTTGCGCTGTGAGGAAAGGAAGATCAGGGGGTAAGAGGATTGATCCTTCCATTCTCCTTTGCCCAGAAGGACACGTGCAGCAGTGCCCAGCAGCTCTCCTACCTTCCGTGTCAGTCCCTTGCCATTCCCCAAGGCCATATGAATGATCATGTTCTCTTGCAGACGACACTGGGCCATGGGATCATAGGCTCCCTGGTTCTCTTGCCTCTCAGTGAGCAGCTTTAGAAGCAGCCTGGTCTTCATGACCATCTTGGCACAGGCGTGCTTGAGCTGGGGCAGGCTGCAGTCCCTCTTCAGGGCTCGCTCCACGTGGGCCATGAACGCGTGCAGGCCTTTGTGCGCCTCCAGCAGCGGCCGGCGATGATCAACGTTGGTTTCCCGTTCTTTTAGAACTGGCGTAAGGTGTGGAGTTTGAGGGCTCACAGGTTTATTGAGGAACATGGAGTCTTCCTCCTCAGTGGTGTCAGGCATCATCAGGAGGTGCCTGCCTATAGAGGAATGCTTCTCTTCAGCTGGTGCTCGTCCTCTCCTGCTCGCAGCGGGGCGGCTCCGAATCAACAGGTCAGAGAGAAAATCCAGATTCTTGTTTAGACCCTGGTCAGATCTGGACCTTCGCTCCACTTTCACAGGTTCCGAGACCTGGTAGAAAAGATGATTATATCCAACCCCATACTGGCTGTCCTCCTTCTTGTGCCATTTGTGTGTCTTGATGTAGTACTTGCTGGGAGCTGGATCTTCCTCCTCATCTCTGTGTTGTGCAGACATGGAGGTATCGTCACCAGGTTTTAATCCACCAGCTACCGCTGAAGGCTTTGATCCTTGCCGGTATAAACGTGACTCCATCTTCTCTTGATGCCGGCTTGAGGGTGTCTTTTTCACCACAATGCTTTTGGCAGTCTTGATGCTTTTAGCCTTGTGCACCTTCTTCTTGACCTTGGCCCTCAGGTCATGAGCACTTGTTTTGCCTTCATGCCCCAAGAGATGCTGAGGGGGATGTGAGTTTGTTCTGGAACGGTCCAGGCTGCTGACATCCCCCTCAGTGCTCAGGGTCAGGGCTACCACAAGCGTTACAGTTTCACCATCTCCCAGTGAAGGCTCCTTGGGCTGGAGGCTCAACACTGGGTGGGTGTCCAGCTCTCTGCGTTGTTCCATGTCCATTATTTCTCCCCGAGTCTGTAGCAGAGTTGTCTCAGCTGGAGAACATCAAGAGAACAGATCAGCAGCTGGGCACAAACACAGGCTCAGAGGTTACCCCAAGCAGCAGGAGCTCATCTCAAGGCCAGGGAGCACAAGAGCAGAGTGGAGGATGTGTTGTGGTGAGGAGAAGAGCCCTTCAATCCATGCCATTGTCCCCTTGGGGCAGAGCAGAGAGCTGCCTTTTTCCTGGTGTCTCCGGGGGCTCTGTTTGGATGGGAGGGAAACATCCCAGGGGAATGGGATTGCTGTCAGAGAGGTTCCCCCAGCTCCAGATGAGCAGGCTTGGCTTGCTCTGCAGGAGGCAGTGAAGAGGCAGAGACCCCAGAGGAAAGATCAGCACTGCAAGGGGGGCACAGACTGGCAGGGGAGGAAAGCCCAGGGACTCCTTTGCTCCGGGGCCATTGCCAAGAGCAGCAGCTGAAGCTGTTAGAGCATGAAAAACTTCCTCAAGGGCACCAGAGCTCTGGGACTGTGCTGTGGGAAACCTGGGGCTGAGGCAGTGAGAGAAGCGAGCTCCCTGGGGCCCCTGGGAACCTGGCTGTATCTGTTTGCAGAAGGGCAGCCTGGCCCTGCTGTGCACAGGATGTGCTGTGCCCTGTGCCCAGCCAGAGCAGGACGGGGCTTTGCTCCCCCTGCACAGGCCAGCCAGGGCATGACGGTGCTTGGTGTTCACCCTGCAGAGCACATCAGGGGCCCTGCCCTCTGCCCTGCAGTGGGCAGTGGGGTGGCACAGAAAGCAGGCTGTTAGGGGAATTTGGGGGCTTTATGGGCAGACCTTGCCTTCCAGCACCAGGGAAGGGCACGGGGCATTCCTGCTTTCCTTGCCTGGGGCCATGGTGTGGGTGGGAAATTGGTAGGTTTGGTGGGCCCAGTGAGCTGTTCCTTGTCCAGACAGTATGTGACACACAAGATATGTACAATCACCAGGAACTTTCCATCCCAAGGTGTTGTGTCCCAGGCCTGTAGTCCAAGGGCAGATCAGCACCCCCCAGCACGGGGCAGTGCTGCAGCATCTCCCCAGGCTCAGGAGAAGGGGCAGATTTGAGCTCCCCCAGCCCCTCCGGACACCCACCGCACTGCGGGGCGCTGGTGCTGCACAGCTCCTGGCACAGGAACTGGATGCTCCTGCAGGGGCTCTCGGGCCGGGGACGCTCCTGGCACAGGCAGCAGGCCGCCTCCTTGGGCACTTGGCTGCAGACAAGAGGGGATTCTTGGAGGAACACCTGGCCACCCAGTCCATGGCTCAGAGCCCAGCTCAGGGAACACACCCATACCGCGCATGGGGCTTGTGCCTCACTGTGTGCCACAGCTCTGGGAAAGGGCCCTGACTCCCAAGGCAAAACATTAAAAAGGGGATTTTAACCTGGAGAGTAGAACTGCTCGCAAAATACCACATGAAACAGAAATGCACCAGCCAGGAGTTCAAACTCCCCTTTGCGAAGCCTGCAGCAAGTCACCGCAAAGGTGAGATTGAGCTAACTGGGCTCGTTCTGGTTCTGTGGCACACGGATTTGTTTCCCAAGCAGAGCCCCTGTCCCAGCACTCTGGGCCTGCTGGCAGCTGGGGCTCAGTGCCACACACTCACAGGGTTTCCAAGCTCACTGTGGTCTGCAGCAGCTGCAGCAGCATCTGCCAGTTCACTTGGGTGGCACTCAGGTCTCTGCAAACATTGGAAAGAGCTCATGAAATTTTCTGGTGACATTGCCACAGCTCTGCTCTCAGAGCAAGCTCAGGGCCATGATGGTGGTGGTGCTGTTGGCAGAGGCACCCACTTCTGCCTGCTCCAAAAGAAGACAGGGTTTTTGTGTCTCCAGTAGACTCAGGCTGGCCAAGAGGGAGATTTACTCCTGCAACACTTGTGCTGCTTGCCTGAGAACAGGGCACTCAGAGAGACACGGCTCTCTGTGGATCTGCTCCAAATGAGGCAATACTCACAGAGAGCTCACTGAGGGCAGCTTGAAGAAGGCAGCATCATCAATGACAGCCAGCGGGTTGTGGCTGAGGATCCTGAGAAACAACAGAGCTCTGTCAGGGCTGATGGCAAGGATGTGAGCTGGCTGTGCCGGGCACGTGGGCACGGCCTGGCCGCATTCAAGGAAGCCTTGCAGGAGGGCAGCAGGGCAGGGGAAAGGGCCTTTGCAGCTGCACACTCCTGGTGCTCCCTGGCTGACATCCACAGCTGGAATCAGGACTTTCCTAAGGGCAAATCTGCTCTTGCCCACTGACCCTGCAGAGACTCGCCCTGCCGTGCCTTTAGCCCTGGTGCCACTTACAGCTCCTGGAGGAACTGCATGCCATGCCAGGCCTGGAAAGTGTCGCTGCGGATCTTTGTGAGGCCATTCCAGGAGAGATTTCTGGGAAAAGAGGAGGTCCCACAAAGGAATCAGGCCTGCCCTACAGAGAGGGGGGGCAAAGAAGGAGCCCTTTGCAGGAAAGGTGCCAATCCAAGGTGGAAGAGGGAGGAAACTGCTGCTTTCTCAGCGTTTGTAGCCTGCCCAGGAGGGCAAGTGAAGGGCACACGTGCTGACTCTGTTTCTGTTCCAGGATGCAGCCAAGGCTGCAAGAACTGGCTGCTCTGATGGCTGTGTGTGGACAACCCCAGTGGGCGCTGTCCCCTGGCGTGGCCGCCCAGCCATCGGCATTGACCTCTGCAGCTCGCTCAGCTGGACTCTGGGCAGGGCAAATGTAGGGACTGGGGAAAACAGCAGGAGCATTTTCCTACACAGGAAGGGTGCCCATGCAAAGACTGAGCTAAAAGCACCAGAGAGAAACTTGATCACTCACAGAAACTTCAGGAAAGGCACTGGCTCAAAAGATCGTTCCTCAATGGACAGGATCTCATTGCAGGACAAATCCCTGTTGCAGGCAGAACAACAAATGTCACTTCCATTTGCCCTGTTGCTTTTACCTGCTTCTGCAGCCTGGATCCCAGGAGGGACAAAAGCCACGTGCCCGTGGCTGGGCTGAGCAGCAGGGCCCCAGGGAGGGGCAGGCAGGAGCCCCCCACCGTGGGCAGGGCACGGTGCTTACAGGTGCTTCAGCAGGAACAGCCCCTCCAGGGAATGCCTCTTCACTGCCCGCAGCTCATTGTCCCTGAGCACTCTGCAAGGGGACACAGGGGCATTGTGACGGCCGCCACTGGCCAGCAGCAATTGGGATTGTCATGGGAAAATCTCCTGCAGCAGCTTGACTGAAGCATCTCTTTGGGGCACTGTTGCAGGGATGGTCCCCACTCCTGGCCGGAGCAGGCCCTTGCTCCTGGCCGGCCGAAGCTGACCACAGCTTGATCCCTGGGCAGACAGACACGGGGATGGTGCCCTGGCTGCAAGAGACTCAAGGCAGTTCTTGCCATGCTGGGAAGCTCTGGTGATTCACACCCCTCGTGGCAGAGCAGCCGAGCTTTGGATTCCAATGGAAGCGGGTGGTGTGGAGGCTGCTGCTCCAACCCCAGACCATTGGATGGAAACTCCCCAAACTCCCGACATATGAAATGCTGCAGGGCACTTACAAGGTCTCAGTCCATGGGTAGTCCTGCCAGTCTCGTTTTCCAACATCAGAAATGGCGTTGCCAGTGAAATCTCTGCGAAGAAACAAAAGAGCCGGTCCCCCCTCAGGAGAGCCCATTTCCCTGCCTTTCAGCTGCTGAGCTGCAATTGGGCTTTGCCTGGAGAAGGTGCAGCGTGCCCAGCGTGGCTTCACCCTCATGCTGAGCTCAGGCCCCCAAACCCCCCTGTCTCCGGCCAGGGAGTCCCCCGGGTGTCCCAGGTGGGGTTTGCAGAGCCAGGGAGCCGAGGAGGGGCAGCTGCAGGGCTCTGAGGGGCCGCGGGACTCACAGGAAGGCCAGGGCTCGGCGGCGGCTGGCCGGGGGCACGGCGGCCAGGCCGGCGTGGCCGCAGTTCAGCCGCCCACGGCCTGGGCAGTGGCAGGGCTCTGGGCAGAGCTCCTTGCCCACTGCTGGGGAGGGGGCCACTGCCAGCAGCAGGGCCAGCGGGAGCAGAGCGCGCACCACACGCATCACCAGGTCCATGGCGAGGCAGGACTGGCTGCAGTCGCCTGGGACGCAGGCCTGAGGTGCAGCTGTGGCAGCTCCTGTGTCACAGTGCTGCTGCCAATGTCACAGGGGTCCTTCTTATGACACTGTAGCAATGCTCTTGTCACCGTCATGGTACTTGGCATCAGAGCTCGCAGCAAACCGCAGTTCTGTCCACGCTGTCACCAAATGACTCTGTCTCAGAGCCATCAATCTGCGGCGTCATGGAATGGATTGGCTTGGAAGGGGCCTTAAAGCCCGTCCAGATTCACCCCTGCCATGGCAAGGACACCTTCCACTATCCCAGGCTGCTCCAAGCCGTGTCCCACCGGGCCTTGGACACTGCCAGGGATCCAGGGGCAGCCCCAGCTGCTCTGGGCACCCTGTGCCAGGGCCTGCCCACCCGCCCAGGGAAGGATTTCTCCTGAACACAGGATCTAAGCTTGCTCGGTGTCACTGTGAAGGCATTCCCATCTATATTGGGTTGGTGTAGCCAGGTTTTGGCATGGCTTTGGGGCTACAGGTGCTGTTGAAATTTCTTTTGCTTCTCATTATCCTGCTCTGATTTTCTTGGTAATAAATGTAATGAAAATCCCCAAGTTCCGTCCGTTGTGTCCGTGACTGTGACCGGGGAGGGATCTCTCTCTCTGTTTCTGTAAATTCACGAGCCTTTCGCTGCCCCTTTTCTCCTCTCCACTTGTGCGGAGCGGTGAGAGCGCCTTTGGTGGGCAGGCGGCACCCAGGCAGGGCCAAAGGCCGGCTGGCGCTGGGAGGGCGCGGGGAGCTTGCCGAAAGGCGGGCAGTGTCGGGATGGCCGCCGGCAGAGGCTGAGGGAGCCGCAGCGGCAATGGCGGGAAGCGCTGGGAGCCTGAGGGGCGGCAGCTCCGCCTGGGCGCGCCGGCGCCGGCAGCGAGCGCCGTGCAAAGGGAGCCGCGGGCAGCTCGGGCAAGGCCGGCACGGCCCCGCAAGCCGCGGCCAGAGAGGCGGCCCGGCCCGGCCGGGAAGCGCGGCCGCTCCGCCGCACGGGCAGCTCCGGCTCCGGGCAGCGGCAGCGGCCGCCCCGGCCTGAGGGGAAACGCGCGGGCCAACAGCTCGGGCCGGGGCGGCCTCCAGTCCTGGGCACGGAGTCATGAATATTCCTTCTGTTAGAAGCTGCTGGAAGCTTCCAGCTTCCACAATGTCCGGCAGAACCAAGCCCTGATGGCTTTAAAAGTGGATGTCTACGCTGGAGCCCACTGGGATTGGCTCTGCTGCACATGACGGAAGGTTCTGGCACCTTCCCAAGGCTGGCCCAATTAGAAATGGCCATCACACCTGTGTGGTAAGAGATTTCAGAAGAAACCAAAATCAAGTTGTGAGACAGTTTTAATTTTGACTAGAGAAAAGCAGGAGCGAGAACATGTGAGGAGAACCACCTGCAGACTCCACGGGCAGTGGAGACTGAGGCTGAGGAGATTCTCCAGGCTCCAGAGCCGAGATTCCTCTGCAGGCAGTGGTGAGACTGTGGTGGGGCAGCAGTGCTCCTGCAGCCCGCAGGGATCGACGGCGAAGCAGAGATTCACCTGCATCCTGTGAAGGAGCCCCGCACCAGAGCAGCTGGATGCCTGGAGGAGGCTGTGATCCTGTGGGACACCTGTGGAGAGAGGGGCCCCGCTCCCAGGGTGCAGCAGCCTGTCCTTGGAGATCTGCGCCTGTGGAAGGGAGACCCATGCCGCAGCAGTTCTGGGAGGAATGTTGCCTGTGGGGCGGACTCATGCTGCAGAAGTTTGCAGTGAGCTGCTGTCGGTGAGATGGAGCCACATTGGAGAAGTTCCTGGAGAACTGTCTGCCACGGGAGGAACCCCATGGTGCAGCAGGGTGATAGATTTGCTCTCTGAGAGCAGGGGAATAACCTCCATTCCCTGTCTCCTTGTGCTGCTGGTGTAGGCAGTAGAGTTGGGAAGGAGGGAGGGGTGAGGGGAAGGTATTTTTAAGGGCTTATTTTATTTCTCATTATCCTGCTCTGATTGTGTTAGTAATAAATTCATTTAATATCATTAAGTCGAGCCTGTTTTGCACTTGATGGTATTTGATGCGTGTTTTCTCCTGGTCCTTAACTCATGAACCTTTGTTAAAGTTTCTCCCCTCTGTCCAGCTGCAGAGGGGAGTGAGTGAGCAGCTTTGTGAGTGACTGGCATCTGGCCAGGGTCAACCCACAACAATCTCAAACTGAATTTGGCCAATTCCGTAAGGAAGAACAGAAACCGCTTTTGCAAATACATCAGCAACACCAGGAGAAACAAGGACAAACTTTATTTATACTGACTGCAAGGGGAAACATTGCCACAAGGGATGAGGAAAACCCTGAGAAGCCTCCTCTGGGTGTCCAGAGCTTGTGCTTGTCTGCAGCACCCTCCGGCCTTCCCTCAGCAGGGGCAGCAAGAAAATAACAGTCAAGGAAAAAGCACCCAAGGAAATAACAACAACCAATTAAAACAGCATCCAAGGAGAGCCTCAGCTAAAATGGGAAGTGAAGAATTGCTGGCATCCCATTCACTTCTTGAAAGTCTTCCACCTTAGTTCTTCACACTATGTCTCTTCCTGGGATGCTAATCTCTGGGATGCATAGGCATCCCTGAGGCGTTGAATCCATGGCAATTCAGACTTCGTGAACAGGTAACAGCACGGGGAAGAACCTTGATTGGCCCAGGAACAGGGGCAACTCAGAGAGGCGCTATCTGCCCTTTTCTGTTCTACATGCTGTGCCTCCTTGTTATACTTCCTCCCACTCTGTGGCAGTTTTACACAGAACCTGAAAAAATCAGAAAGGGAAAATAGGGTTACAAAGAGAAGGCAGCTGGTGATGGAGGCTGTGGGCAACAGGGCTGCCTGTGCTCTGTCCTGTGTGGGCAGCAGCCACTGCAGGAGTTGGGAAGGGGCATTTCCAACGCTGCAAAGCAATGGAGTGAGCGAGGTGAATGGGGACAAAAAGGCTTCTGGACATGCCATGCCCAGAGCTCCCTGCTCCCGCTCCGTAAGCAGGGAGGTCTGGCCAGGGAGGGCTGCAGCAGGTGCCTGCACCTCTCCCTGCTGGGGGCTGTGCCAGCAGAGCCCAAGGAAGATGGGGAGCCCCAGCAGGGATGGCAACGGCTGGCAATCCAGAGAATGAGCCCTGCTGCCAAAGGCAACTGGAGAGGACGGGAGTGAGTTCTTCACCTGCCACTGTGGGGAGGGAGTAGGGAAAAATAGGGCAGAGCCATCAGCAGAGGAGACTGTTCTGGGAACACAGAGGTATTGCTCGTGCTCACAGAAATTCGGGAGCACACCGGGGCCCAGGACATCCATGCCAGCGCCGGCGTGGGAAGGGCTGGTTGGGCTGGGAGCGCCCGGCCGTGCCCAGCGCTGCCGCTCAGGAGCCGCTTGCCCTCGGCTCCCCCAAAGGCGACGTGTTGGAAACACAGCCGGGAGAGTCCTGGGCAGCGGCACCTGCGCGGCTGCGGGGCTCCAGGAGGAGCTGCTGTGCACAGGAAAGGCTCTTGGTGGCACAGCAGTGGCACGGGCAGGGAGCAGTTACCTTCTCAGACACAAACTGCTGGTGTCGCGGGGTTGGGAGTCAAGTTCACAACGTCGAGAGCGCTTCTGGGGAAGGAAAATGGGAGATTTGCAACATCAGTTTTCCGGTATTATTCTGCCAAAGAGGAGAGGGCAAAAGCTCTCAGTGCTGTGTGGCTGAAGGCAGGAGAGCAAAGCAAAGGTGGGGAGAGCTGGGACAGAAGGCAGGACAAGCTTCCCTCAGGCAGGCTGGACCCTGCTGAGCTGGGTGCTGTGGATGCTGCCACAAGCTCCAGGCTTGGAAAAACATCTCCTGTGGTAGCCAGCACATGCAGGGACATCTGCAGTGGCACATGGGGCTTGTCACCTGAGCACTCCAGCTACAAGACAGACAGCTCTGTGTCAAACAAGAAATTGGCTTACGTGGAAGGCACACTTCAGTATCAGGAAAACGAAGATGAAGAAAAACAGCAAAACCACAAACGTGCCCACGTACACCACAAGTTCTAGTTTGCGCTGTGAGGAAAGGAAGATCAGGGGGGTAAGAGGATTGATCCTTCCATTCTCCTTTGCCCAGAAGGACACGTGCAGCAGTGCCCAGCAGCTCTCCTACCTTCCGTGTCAGTCCCTTGCCATTCCCCAAGGCCATATGAATGATCATGTTCTCTTGCAGACGACACTGGGCCATGGGATCATAGGCTCCCTGGTTCTCTTGCCTCTCAGTGAGCAGCTTTAGAAGCAGCCTGGTCTTCATGACCATCTTGGCACAGGCGTGCTTGAGCTGGGGCAGGCTGCAGTCCCTCTTCAGGGCTCGCTCCACGTGGGCCATGAACGCGTGCAGGCCTTTGTGCGCCTCCAGCAGCGGCCGGCGATGATCAACGTTGGTTTCCCGTTCTTTTGGAACTGGCGTAAGGTCTGGACTTTGGGGGCTCACAGGTTTATTGAGGAACATGGAGTCTTCCTCCTCAGTGGTGTCAGGCATCATCAGGAGGTGCCTGCCTATAGAGGAATGCTTCTCTTCAGCTGGTGCTCGTCCTCTCCTGCTCGCAGCGGGGCGGCTCCGAATCAACAGGTCAGAGAGAAAATCCAGATTCTTGTTTAGACCCTGGTCAGATCTGGACCTTCGCTCCACTTTCACAGGTTCCGAGACCTGGTAGAAAAGATGATTATATCCAACCCCATACTGGCTGTCCTCCTTCTTGTGCCATTTGTGTGACTTGCTGGGAGCTGGATCTTCCTCCTCATCTCTGTGTTGTGCAGACATGGAGGTATCGTCACCAGGTTTTAATCCACCAGCTACCGCTGAAGGCTTTGATCCTTGCCGGTATAAACGTGACTCCATCTTCTCTTGATGCCGGCTTGAGGGTGTCTTTTTCACCACAATGCTTTTGGCAGTCTTGATGCTTTTAGCCTTGTGCACCTTCTTCTTGACCTTGGCCCTCAGGTCATGAGCACTTGTTTTGCCTTCATGCCCCAAGAGATGCTGAGGGGGATGTGAGTTTGTTCTGGAACGGTCCAGGCTGCTGACATCCCCCTCAGTGCTCAGGGTCAGGGCTACCACAAGCGTTACAGTTTCACCATCTCCCAGTGAAGGCTCCTTGGGCTGGAGGCTCAACACTGGGTGGGTGTCCAGCTCTCTGCGTTGTTCCATGTCCATTATTTCTCCCCGAGTCTGTAGCAGAGTTGTCTCAGCTGGAGAACATCAAGAGAACAGATCAGCAGCTGGGCACAAACACAGGCTCAGAGGTTACCCCAAGCAGCAGGAGCTCATCTCAAGGCCAGGGAGCACAAGAGCAGAGTGGAGGATGTGTTGTGGTGAGGAGAAGAGCCCTTCAATCCATGCCATTGTCCCCTTGGGGCAGAGCAGAGAGCTGCCTTTTTCCTGGTGTCTCCGGGGGCTCTGTTTGGATGGGAGGGAAACATCCCAGGGGAACGGGATTGCTGTCAGAGAGGTTCCCCCAGCTCCAGATGAGCAGGCTTGGCTTGCTCTGCAGGAGGCAGTGAAGAGGCAGAGACCCCAGAGGAAAGATCAGCACTGCAAGGGGGGCACAGACTGGCAGGGGAGGAAAGCCCAGGGATTCCTTTGCTCCGGGGCCATTGCCAAGAGCAGCAGCTGAAGCTGTTAGAGCATGAAAAACTTCCTCAAGGGCACCAGAGCTCTGGGACTGTGCTGTGGGAAACCTGGGGCTGAGGCAGTGAGAGAAGCGAGCTCCCTGGGGCCCCTGGGAACCTGGCTGTATCTGTTTGCAGAAGGGCAGCCTGGCCCTGCTGTGCACAGGATGTGCTGTGCCCTGTGCCCAGCCAGAGCAGGACGGGGCTTTGCTCCCCCTGCACAGGCCAGCCAGGGCATGACGGTGCTTGGTGTTCACCCTGCAGAGCACATCAGGGGCCCTGCCCTTTGCCCTGCAGTGGGCAGTGGGGTGGCACAGAAAGCAGGCTGTTAGGGGAATTTGGGGGCTTTATGGGCAGACCTTGCCTTCCAGCACCAGGAAGGGCACGGGGCATTCCTGCTTTCCTTGCCTGGGGCCATGGTGTGGGTGGGAAATTGGTAGGTTTGGTGGGCCCAGTGAGCTGTTCCTTGTCCAGACAGTATGTGACACACAAGATATGTACAATCACCAGGAACTTTCCATCCCAAGGTGTTGTGTCCAAGGCCTGTAGTCCAAGGGCAGATCAGCACCCCCCAGCACGGGGCAGTGCTGCAGCATCTCCCCAGGCTCAGGAGAAGGGGCAGATTTGAGCTCCCCCAGCCCCTCCGGACACCCACCGCACTGCGGGGCGCTGGTGCTGCACAGCTCCTGGCACAGGAACTGGATGCTCCTGCAGGGGCTCTCGGGCCGGGGACGCTCCTGGCACAGGCAGCAGGCCGCCTCCTTGGGCACTTGGCTGCAGACAAGAGGGGATTCTTGGAGGAACACCTGGCCACCCAGTCCATGGCTCAGAGCCCAGCTCAGGGAACACACCCATACCGGGCATGGGGCTTGTGCCTCACTGTGTGCCACAGCTCTGGGAAAGGGCCCTGACTCCCAAGGCAAAACATTAAAAAGGGGATTTTAACCTGGAGAGTAGAACTGCTCCCAAAATACCACATGAAAGAGAAATGCACCCGCCTGGAGTTCAAACTCCCCTTTGCGAAGCCTGCAGCAAGTCACCGCAAAGGTGAGATTGAGCTAACTGGGCTCGTTCTGGTTCTGTGGCACACGGATTTGTTTCCCAAGCAGAGCCCCTGTCCCAGCACTCTGGGCCTGCTGGCAGCTGGGGCTCAGTGCCACACACTCACAGGGTTTCCAAGCTCACTGTGGTCTGCAGCAGCTGCAGCAGCATCTGCCAGTTCACTTGGGTGGCACTCAGGTCTCTGCAAACATTGGAAAGAGCTCATGAAATTTTCTGGTGACATTGCCACAGCTCTGCTCTCAGAGCAAGCTCAGGGCCATGATGGTGGTGGTGCTGTTGGTAGAGGCATCCACTTCTGCCTGCTCCAAAAGAAGACAGGGTTTTTGTGTCTCCAGTAGACTCAGGCTGGCCAAGAGGGAGATTTACTCCTGCAACACTTGTGCTGCTTTCCTGAGAACAGGGCACTCAGAGAGACACGGCTCTCTGTGGATCTGCTCCAAATGAGGCAATACTCACAGAGAGCTCACTGAGGGCAGCTTGAAGAAGGCAGCATCATCAATGACAGCCAGCGGGTTGTGGCTGAGGATCCTGAGAAACAACAGAGCTCTGTCAGGGCTGATGGCAAGGATGTGAGCTGGCTGTGCCGGGCACGTGGGCACGGCCTGGCCGCATTCAAGGAAGCCTTGCAGGAGGGCAGCAGGGCAGGGGAAAGGGCCTTTGCAGCTGCACACTCCTGGTGCTCCCTGGCTGACATCCACAGCTGGAATCAGGACTTTCCTAAGGGCAAATCTGCTCTTGCCCACTGACCCTGCAGAGACCCTGCAGAGACTCGCCCTGCTGTGCCTTTAGCCCTGGTGCCACTTACAGCTCCTGGAGGAACTGCATGCCATGCCAGGCCTGGAAAGTGTCGCTGCGGATCTTTGTGAGGCCATTCCAGGAGAGATTTCTGGGAAAAGAGGAGGTCCCACAAAGGAATCAGGCCTGCCCTACAGAGAGGGGGGGCAAAGAAGGAGCCCTTTGCAGGAAAGGTGCCAATCCAAGGTGGAAGAGGGAGGAAACTGCTGCTTTCTCAGCGTTTGTAGCCTGCCCAGGAGGGCAAGTGAAGGGCACACGTGCTGACTCTGTTTCTGTTCCAGGATGCAGCCAAGGCTGCAAGAACTGGCTGCTCTGATGGCTGTGTGTGGACAACCCCAGTGGGCTCTGTCCCCTGGCGTGGCCGCCCAGCCATCGGCATTGACCTCTGCAGCTCGCTCAGCTGGGCTCTGGGCAGGGCAAATGTAGGGACTGGGGAAAACAGCAGGAGCATTTTCCTACACAGGAAGGGTGCCCATGCAAAGACTGAGCTAAAAGCACCAGAGAGAAACTTGATCACTCACAGAAACTTCAGGAAAGGCACTGGCTCAAAAGATCGTTCCTCAATGGACAGGATCTCATTGCAGGACAAATCCCTGTTGCAGGCAGAACAACAAATGTCACTTCCATTTGCCCTGTTGCTTTTACCTGCTTCTGCAGCCTGGATCCCAGGAGGGACAAAAGCCACGTGCCCGTGGCTGGGCTGAGCAGCAGGGCCCCAGGGAGGGGCAGGCAGGAGCCCCCCACCGTGGGCAGGGCACGATGCTTACAGGTGCTTCAGCAGGAACAGCCCCTCCAGGGAATGCCTCTTCACTGCCCGCAGCTCATTGTCCCTGAGCACTCTGCAAGGGGACACAGGGGCATTGTGACGGCCGCCACTGGCCAGCAGCAATTGGGATTGTCATGGGAAAATCTCCTGCAGCAGCTTGACTGAAGCATCTCTTTGGGGCACTGCTGCAGGGATCGTCCCCACTCCTGGCCGGAGCAGGCCCTTGCTCCTGGCCGGCCGAAGCTGACCACAGCTTGATCCCTGGGCAGACAGACACGGGGATGGTGCCCTGGCTGCAAGAGACTCAAGGCAGTTCTTGCCATGCTGGGAAGCTGTGGTGATTCACACCCCTCGTGGCAGAGCAGCCGAGCTTTGGATTCCAATGGAAGCGGGTGGTGTGGGGCTGCTGCTCCAACCCCAGACCATTGGATGGAAACTCCCCAAACTCCCGACATATGAAATGCTGCAGGGCACTTACAAGGTCTCAGTCCATGGGTAGTCCTGCCAGTCTCGTTTTCCAACATCAGAAATGGAGTTGCCAGTGAAATCTCTGCGAAGAAACAAAAGAGCCGGTCCCCCCTCAGGAGAGCCCATTTCCCTGCCTTTCAGCTGCTGAGCTGCAATTGGGCTTTGCCTGGAGAAGGTGCAGCGTGCCCAGCCTGGCTTCACCCTCATGCTGAGCTCAGGCCCCCAAACCCCCCCTGTCTCCGGCCAGG
This sequence comes from Diglossa brunneiventris, assembly GCA_019023105.1. Lineage (NCBI taxonomy): Eukaryota > Metazoa > Chordata > Aves > Passeriformes > Thraupidae > Diglossa > Diglossa brunneiventris. The sequence continues at coordinate 1,446,531 of CM032379.1, read as the reverse complement.
GAGTCCCCCGGGTGTCCCAGGTGGGGTTTGCAGAGCCAGGGAGCCGAGGAGGGGCAGCTGCAGGGCTCTGAGGGGCCGCGGGACTCACAGGAAGGCCAGGGCTCGGCGGCGGCTGGCCGGGGGCACGGCGGCCAGGCCGGCGTGGCCGCAGTTCAGCCGCCCACGGCCTGGGCAGTGGCAGGGCTCTGGGCAGAGCTCCTTGCCCACTGCTGGGGAGGGGGCCACTGCCAGCAGCAGGGCCAGCGGGAGCAGAGCGCGCACCACACGCATCACCAGGTCCATGGCGAGGCAGGACTGGCTGCAGTCGCCTGGGACGCAGGCCTGAGGTGCAGCTGTGGCAGCTCCTGTGTCACAGTGCTGCTGCCAATGTCACAGGGGTCCTTCTTATGACACTGTAGCAATGCTCTTGTCACCGTCATGGTACTTGGCATCAGAGCTCGCAGCAAACCGCAGTTCAGTCCACGCTGTCACCAAATGACTCTGTCTCAGAGCCATCAATCTGCGGCGTCATGGAATGGATTGGCTTGGAAGGGGCCTTAAAGCCCGTCCAGATTCACCCCTGCCATGGCAAGGACACCTTCCACTATCCCAGGCTGCTCCAAGCCGTGTCCCACCGGGCCTTGGACACTGCCAGGGATCCAGGGGCAGCCCCAGCTGCTCTGGGCACCCTGTGCCAGGGCCTGCCCACCCTCCCAGGGAAGGATTTCTCCTGAACACAGGATCTAAGCCTGCTCTGTGTCACTGTGAATTCATTCCCGTTTGTATTGGGTTGGTGTGGCCAGGTTTTGGCATGGCTTTGAGACTACAGGTGCTGTTGAAATTTCTTTTGCTTCTCATTATCCTGCTCTGATTTTCTTGGTAATAAATGTAATGAAAATCCCCAAGTTCCGTCCGTTGTGTCCGTGAGCGGGGAGGGATGTCTCCCTCTGTTTCTGTAAATTCATGAGCCTTTCGCTGCCCCTTTTCTCCTCTCCACTTGTGCGGAGCGGTGAGAGCGCCTTTGGTGGGCAGGCGGCACCCAGGCAGGGCCAAAGGCCGGCTGGCGCTGGGAGGGCGCGGGGAGCTTGCCGAAAGGCGGGCAGTGTCGGGATGGCCGCCGGCAGAGGCTGAGGGAGCCGCAGCGGCAATGGCGGGAAGCGCTGGGAGCCTGAGGGGCGGCAGCTCCGCCTGGGCGCGCCGGCGCCGGCAGCGAGCGCCGTGCAAAGGGAGCCGCGGGCAGCTCGGGCAAGGCCGGCACGGCCCCGCAAGCCGCGGCCAGAGAGGCGGCCCGGCCCGGCCGGGAAGCGCGGCCGCTCCGCCGCACGGGCAGCTCCGGCTCCGGGCAGCGGCAGCGGCCGCCCCGGCCTGAGGGGAAACGCGCGGGCCAACAGCTCGGGCCGGGGCGGCTCCGGCAGCGCTTTGGGCCAGGGCGGCCTCCAGTCCTGGGCACGGAGTCACGGAGCCTCAGAGCCACTGACGATGGAAATCACCTCCGGCTTCAGCCAGTCCATCCTGTGCCCCATCCTGTGGCCCTTGACAGCCAGGCCACAGCACTCGGTGCCACCTCTAGCAGTTCCTTGGTCCCTTCCAGGCATGGGGAGTCCACCACCTCCTTGGGCAACCCCTCCCAAGGCCTGACCAGCCTTTCCATGAAGAAATTCCTCCCTGATCTCTGTATTTCCTGTCTTATACACTCTGATGCTATTTTAAGACTATTCTGAGCCATATTAGAAAAAGGTGCCTTTCATACATGTGCATTAAACCTCCTTGAGAAGATGATTCTGCTCAATGACAGCAGCTCTTCAGCAGGAGGTACAACAGTGCAACCATCAGCCTGGGAGCCAGGCGGGTGTGAGGGCGGGCAAAGGGAAGGAGGACAAGGCAAAAACCTCAATGCTGCTTGTGCAGCTCCAAGCCAGCACCACGGGGACACCAGTGCCATGGCCTCTGCAGGAGGACACGGCCATTGCCCTTCCCACCCACCACCCAGAGCTCTTGTGCTCACAGGAGACATTTGGAACACCAAACTATTGGCCCTGGAAAGCTTCAGGGGCCTTGGGATGTTTTAGAAGCACTACTGCAAAGCCTCTTACTTTGATATCCAAAGAGCTATCCAGGAAGGCCTCGTTGGAATGGGAAAACTCTACAGGGAGTGCTGGTGCCAGGCACTGGCACTGGGGTTGGCAGAAATAACACCTGGGTGAGGTAGAACCAGGTGCATGCTCTGCTCAGCCCAGTGGCAGAGCTGAAAGGGGAAGTGGAAAGATAAGGAGTGTGTGTCAGGGTGTAGGAGAGGCAGAGGGACTGCTGGAGCTACTCTGAAGCAGCCACTGGACAAATGTCCCAGACAGACACATGCCAAGAAGCCGAGGATCGCCAAGGGTGTGACCAGCAGGCAGAAGGAGGGGACCCAAAACACAGGAGGAAAGGAAACAGGTCCCTGCTGGGGGCAGCAGGGGAATCCCCTCCTGGCCCATCTCACCTCCCCAGCTCCCTCTACACAACACAGTGGAGGCTTTGGGCGTCTGGGACCGGGACAATCACTGTGTGGACAAGCTCCATCCAGGCTGGAGGGGCTGCCCAGGGGGAGTCAGTCCAGCCACACTGTTTGAGAGGCTCCCTGGGGACGCTGTCCTGAGGGGCAGAGGAGACCAGGGAGGTTGCACATTCTGCAGGGAGAAATCCTTGAAGGCACAGGCAGGAACAGCCCGTGCCCATGTACCCAAAGACAAGCTGGTGGGGAAGCAGAGCGGCTGAGCAGGAAGCTCTGCCTGGGACTCAGGGAAAACAGAATTTACAGCTTTGGAAGAAGGGCAGCAGCACAGGAGGATGGCGAGGATGTCACTGGGGCATGCAGGGAGAAAGGCAGAAAAGCAGAGGCCCAGCTGGAACTGAATTTGGCCAATTCCATAAGGGAGAACAGAAACTGCTTTTTCAGAGACATCAGCAACAGCAGGAGGAACGAGGACAAACTTTATTTATACTGAATGCAAGGGGAAACATTGCCACAAGGGATGAGGAAGACCCTGAGATGCCTCCCCTGGGTGTCCAGAGCTTGTGCTTGCCTGCAGCACCCTCCGGCCTTTCCTCAGCAGGGGCAGCAAGAAAATAACAGTGAAGGAAAAAGAATCCAAGGAAATAAGAACAACCTATGAAACAGCATCCAAGGAAATAACAACAACCAGCGAAGCAGCATGCAAGGAGAGCCTCAGTAGTTCCGATTGTGGAACAGAATGCGAAGTGGTTTTGGCATCACATTAACTTCTTCAGCCTCCTGAAGAACTTCCAGTCATTCAAGTTCTTCACACTATGTCTCTTCCTGAAATGTTCTTCTGCCCCTTTCATATGAATCCGTGATGCATCGAACCAATGGCTTTTCAGATTTCCTGAACAGAGAAAAGCTCCAGAAATTGTCGAGCAAGTGAGGGCCTTTTAAAAGGAAGGATGCCCAGGCAATCAGGAAGAATGGGCGGTGCTGGGAGGAGCTCCCTGCTCTATTCTGCTCCACATTCTGTGCCTCGTTATCCTTCCTCCATCTCTGTCGCAGTATTACACAGAACCTGAAAAAATCAGAAAGGGAAAGTAGGGTTAAATGAGAAGGCAGCTGGTGATGGAGGCTGTGGGCAACAGGGCTGCCTGTGCTCTGTCCTGTGTGGGCAGCAGCTGCTGCAGGAGTTGGGAAGGGGCATTTCCAACGCTGCAAAGCAATGGAGTGAGCGAGGTGAATGGGGACAAAAAGGCTTCTGGACATGCCATGCCCAGAGCTCCCTGCTCCCGCTCCGTAAGCAGGGAGGTCTGGCCAGGGAGGGCTGCAGCAGGTGCCTGCACCTCTCCCTGCTGGGGGCTGTGCCAGCAGAGCCCAAGGAAGATGGGGAGCCCCAGCAGGGATGGCAATGGCTGGCAATCCAGAGAATGAGCCCTGCATGCCAAAGGCAACTGGAGAGGACGGGAGTGAGTTCTTCACCTGCCACTGTGGGGAGGGAGTAGGGAAAAATAGGGCAGAGCCTTCAGCAGAGGAGACTGTTCTGGGAACACAGAGGTATTGCTCGTGCTCACAGAAATTCGGGAGCACACCGGGGCCCAGGACATCCATGCCAGCGCCGGCGTGGGAAGGGCTGGTTGGGCTGGGAGCCCCCGGCCGTGCCCAGCGCTGCCGCTCAGGAGCCGCTTGCCCTCGGCTCCCCCAAAGGCGACGTGTTGGAAACACAGCCGGGAGAGTCCTGGGCAGCGGCACCTGCGCGGCTGCGGGGCTCCAGGAGGAGCTGCTGTGCACAGGAAAGGCTCTTGGTGGCACAGCAGTGGCACGGGCAGGGAGCAGTTACCTTTTCAGACACAAATTGCTGGTGTCACGGGGTTGGAAGTCAAGTTCACAATGTTGAGAGCGCTTCTGGGGAAGGAAAATGGGAGATTTGCAACATCAGTTTTCCTGTATTATTCTGCCAAAGAGGAGAGGGCAAAAGCTCTCAGTGCTGTGTGGCTGAAGGCAGGAGAGCAAAGCAAAGGTGGGGAGAGCTGGGACAGAAGGCAGGACAAGCTTCCCTCAGGCAGGCTGGACCCTGCTGAGCTGGGTGCTGTGGATGCTGCCACAAGCTCCAGGCTTGGAAAAACATCTCCTGTGGAAGCCAGCGCATGCAGGGGCATCTGCAGTGGCACATGGGGCTTGTCACCTGAGCACTCCAGCTACAAGACAGACAGCTCTGTGTCAAACAAGAAATTGGCTTACATGGAAGTAGACTTTCACCATTACACCAGTGACAACGAAGAGAAATAACAAAGTCACAAACATGATCATTTCCTGAGTGTGATGTGATTTCTGTTCAGAGAAGAGGAAAGAAGATCATTGGGGGCAAGAGGATTGCTCCTTCCATTCTCCCTTGCCCAGTGGGACACACACAGCAGTGCCTGCAGCTCTCCTACCTTCTCTGGGGCTTCTGATCCTCCTCCAAAGCTGTGCGCCTGGAGATGTTCTCTTGCAGAGGACACCGGCCCATGCGATCATAGGGGCCCTTGTTCTCTTGCCTCTCACTGAGCACCTTTAGAAGCAGCCCCGTATGTGAGACCATCTTGGCACACACCAGCTTGAGCTGGGGCAGGCTGCAGTCCATCCTCAGGGCTCGCTCCACGTGGGCCATGAACATCTGCAGGCTTTTGTCCGGCACCAGCAAGCGCAGGTGACGATCAACCACGGATTCCAAGAGCTCTCCTGGAACTGGCCCAAGCTCTGGACCTTGGGGGCTCCAAGGTTTATTGAGGAACCTGGAGTGTTCTTCCTGCGGCTTCCAGTGTGTGCCCGTGGTGTCAGGCATGATCAGGAGGTGCCCACCTAGAGAGGAATGCTCCTCCTCAGCCGTGCCTCCTCCTCTGCTGCTCACAGCAGGGCCTCTCTGAACCAACGGGTCAGAGAGAAAATCCAGGTTCCTGTTTAGACGCATCTCATCTTTGGTGACGGTGGCTCTGGGCTCTCCCTCTGCTATCACAGGGCTCAAACCCTGGTAGAAAAGCTGATTATGTCCAGCCCAGTAACGGCTGTCCTCCTTCTTTGGCTGTTTGTCAGAATCAACATAGTTCAGCCTTGGAGCTGGATCTTCTGAGTCATCTATGAGGTATATGTGAACAGACTTGTCATGGATGGGCTTTAACCCACCAGCAACATCCCAGGGGTTCAGTGCCTGCCAATTCAAACGTGGTTCCATCTGCTTGTGATCCCAGCTTGAGGGTCTCTTTTTCACTACACCTTTGAGCCTGGCAGGGTGTGGGAGGTGTGGGACAATGCTTTTGGCAGTCTTGATGCTTTTAGCCTTGTGCAGCTTCCTCTTGACCTTGGCCCTCAGGTCATGAGCACTTGTTTTGCCTTCATGCCCCAAGAGATGCTGAGGGGGATGTGAGTTTGTTCTGGAACGGTCCAGGCTGCTGACATCCCCCTCAGTGCTCAGGGTCAGGGCTACCACAAGCGTTACAGTTTCACCATCTCCCAGCGAAGGCTCCTTGGGCTGGAGGCTCAACACTGGGTGGGTGTCCAGCTCTCTGCGTTGTTCCATGTCCATTATTTCTCCCCGAGTCTGTAGCAGAGTTGTCTCAGCTGGAGAACATCAAGAGAACAGATCAGCAGCTGGGCACAAACACAGGCTCAGAGGTTACCCCAAGCAGCAGGAGCTCATCTCAAGGCCAGGGAGCACAAGAGCAGAGTGGAGGATGTGTTGTGGTGAGGAGAAGAGCCCTTCAATCCATGCCATTGTCCCCTTGGGGCAGAGCAGAGAGCTGCCTTTTTCCTGGTGTCTCCGGGGGCTCTGTTTGGATGGGAGGGAAACATCCCAGGGGAACGGGATTGCTGTCAGAGAGGTTCCCCCAGCTCCAGATGAGCAGGCTTGGCTTGCTCTGCAGGAGGCAGTGAAGAGGCAGAGACCCCAGAGGAAAGATCAGCACTGCAAGGGGGGCACAGACTGGCAGGGGAGGAAAGCCCAGGGACTCCTTTGCTCCGGGGCCATTGCCAAGAGCAGCAGCTGAAGCTGTTAGAGCATGAAAAACTTCCTCAAGGGCACCAGAGCTCTGGGACTGTGCTGTGGGAAACCTGGGGCTGAGGCAGTGAGAGAAGCGAGCTCCCTGGGGCCCCTGGGAACCTGGCTGTATCTGTTTGCAGAAGGGCAGCCTGGCCCTGCTGTGCACAGGATGTGCTGTGCCCTGTGCCCAGCCAGAGCAGGACGGGGCTTTGCTCCCCCTGCACAGGCCAGCCAGGGCATGACGGTGCTTGGTGTTCACCCTGCAGAGCACATCAGGGGCCCTGCCCTTTGCCCTGCAGTGGGCAGTGGGGTGGCACAGAAAGCAGGCTGTTAGGGGAATTTGGGGGCTTTATGGGCAGACCTTGCCTTCCAGCACCAGGGAAGGGCACGGGGCATTCCTGCTTTCCTTGCCTGGGGCCATGGTGTGGGTGGGAAATTGGTAGGTTTGGTGGGCCCAGTGAGCTGTTCCTTGTCCAGACAGTATGTGACACACAAGATATGTACAATCACCAGGAACTTTCCATCCCAAGGTGTTGTGTCCAAGGCCTGTAGTCCAAGGGCAGATCAGCATCCCCCAGCACGGGGCAGTGCTGCAGCATCTCCCCAGGCTCAGGAGAAGGGGCAGATTTGAGCTCCCCCAGCCCCTCCGGACACCCACCGCACTGCGGGGCGCTGGTGCTGCACAGCTCCTGGCACAGGAACTGGATGCTCCTGCAGGGGCTCTCGGGCCGGGGACGCTCCTGGCACAGGCAGCAGGCCGCCTCCTTGGGCACTTGGCTGCAGACAAGAGGGGATTCTTGGAGGAACACCTGGCCACCCAGTCCATGGCTCAGAGCCCAGCTCAGGGAACACACCCATAATGCGCATGGGGCTTGTGCCTCACTGTGTGCCACAGCTCTGGGAAAGGGCCCTGACTCCCAAGGCAAAAAGGGGATTTTAACCTGGAGAGTAGAACTGCTCCCAAAATACCACATGAAAGAGAAATGCACCCGCCTGGAGTTCAAACTCCCCTTTGCGAAGCCTGCAGCAAGTCACCGCAAAGGTGAGATTGAGCTAACTGGGCTCGTTCTGGTTCTGTGGCACACGGATTTGTTTCCCAAGCAGAGCCCCTGTCCCAGCACTCTGGGCCTGCTGGCAGCTGGGGCTCAGTGCCACACACTCACAGGGTTTCCAAGCTCACTGTGGTCTGCAGCAGCTGCAGCAGCATCTGCCAGTTCACTTGGGTGGCACTCAGGTCTCTGCAAACATTGGAAAGAGCTCATGAAATTTTCTGGTGACATTGCCACAACTCTGCTCTCAGAGCAAGCTCAGGGCCATGATGGTGGTGGTGCTGTTGGCAGAGGCACCCAGTTCTGCCTGCTCCAAAAGAAGACAGGGTTTTTGTGTCTCCAGTAGACTCAGGCTGGCCAAGAGGGAGATTTACTCCTGCAACACTTGTGCTGCTTTCCTGAGAACAGGGCACTCCAGAGAGACACGGCTCTCTGTGGATCTGCTCCAAATGAGGCAATACTCACAGAGAGCTCACTGAGGGCAGCTTGAAGAAGGCAGCATCATCAATGACAGCCAGCGGGTTGTGGCTGAGGATCCTGAGAAACAACAGAGCTCTGTCAGGGCTGATGGCAAGGATGTGAGCTGGCTGTGCCGGGCACGTGGGCACGGCCTGGCCGCATTCAAGGAAGCCTTGCAGGAGGGCAGCAGGGCAGGGGAAAGGGCCTTTGCAGCTGCACACTCCTGGTGCTCCCTGGCTGACATCCACAGCTGGAATCAGGACTTTCCTAAGGGCAAATCTGCTCTTGCCCACTGACCCTGCAGAGACTCGCCCTGCCGTGCCTTTAGCCCTGGTGCCACTTACAGCTCCTGGAGGAACTGCATGCCATGCCAGGCCTGGAAAGTGTCGCTGCGGATCTTTGTGAGGCCATTCCAGGAGAGATTTCTGGGAAAAGAGGAGGTCCCACAAAGGAATCAGGCCTGCCCTACAGAGAGGGGGGGCAAAGAAGGAGCCCTTTGCAGGAAAGGTGCCAATCCAAGGTGGAAGAGGGAGGAAACTGCTGCTTTCTCAGCGTTTGTAGCCTGCCCAGGAGGGCAAGTGAAGGGCACACGTGCTGACTCTGTTTCTGTTCCAGGATGCAGCCAAGGCTGCAAGAACTGGCTGCTCTGATGGCTGTGTGTGGACAACCCCAGTGGGCTCTGTCCCCTGGCGTGGCCGCCCAGCCATCGGCATTGACCTCTGCAGCTCGCTCAGCTGGGCTCTGGGCAGGGCAAATGTAGGGACTGGGGAAAACAGCAGGAGCATTTTCCTACACAGGAAGGGTGCCCATGCAAAGACTGAGCTAAAAGCACCAGAGAGAAACTTGATCACTCACAGAAACTTCAGGAAAGGCACTGGCTCAAAAGATCGTTCCTCAATGGACAGGATCTCATTGCAGGACAAATCCCTGTTGCAGGCAGAACAACAAATGTCACTTCCATTTGCCCTGTTGCTTTTACCTGCTTCTGCAGCCTGGATCCCAGGAGGGACAAAAGCCACGTGCCCGTGGCTGGGCTGAGCAGCAGGGCCCCAGAGAGGGGCAGGCAGGAGCCCCCCACCGTGGGCAGGGCACGGTGCTTACAGGTGCTTCAGCAGGAACAGCCCCTCCAGGGAATGCCTCTTCACTGCCCGCAGCTCATTGTCCCTGAGCACTCTGCAAGGGGACACAGGGGCATTGTGACGGCTGCCACTGGCCAGCAGCAATTGGGATTGTCATGGGAAAATCTCCTGCAGCAGCTTGACTGAAGCATCTCTTTGGGGCACTGCTGCAGGGATCGTCCCCACTCCTGGCCGGAGTAGGCCTGTTGCGGTGCGCTTTGTTTTACACTTTGTCTTCAGTTTTGATTGTAATTTGTTAATCTTTTATGTATGGTTCTGTAAAGTTGGTTTATTCCCTTTCCCCCATTTAGTTGTTATAATGGTTCTGCCTCGGGCTCCCTTCCCGCTTTTCCCCTCACAGTTATCTGTCAATCCCCGGTTGTCTAGGAGACTCCCGCCACGCCTGTATCGTTTTTCATGTCAATCTGTTAACCCCTCCTATGTTTCCCCAGCAACTGCCATGTCCGTCACTCTCTGCCCACTCCTTATACCTAGAATATTCTCCTCGGGGCAGGGAGTGATTGGACCAGAAGTTGTTTCTCCTCCCCAACTAGTCCCCCATTTGTTGTTCTGTTAAGTCGATCATTGTTTCTTGTATGTTCATTTGCTCGAGGGTGAGTTGTTCCTCCCCTCGGGAACCCTTTAGAAGTCCTGTTTGCCGCGCCCCTCGGTGCAGTCGCCTGCAGCCCTCCAAGTTCTCTTAATAAACCCTTTTCCTGCTGCGGACAGCTGTCGGACTTGTGTCTTTCTTGGTGCATAGCTGGAGCTGCTTCTTGCTTTCGGCCAAGGGCAAAGCCTTCTCACCACTGACGTGGGGAGGTCGTCCTAGGCAGCAGCTTGCCAGAGCCAGTCTCCGTCCCAGAGCGGCTGCTCTGCTGCTACAGCTGCTGTCACGCCAGACTGCTGGCTGCTGCTGCAGTTAGCCTGGGCTCAGAATCTCGGACCCCAGCACAGGCCCTTGCTCCTGGCCGGCCGAAGCTGACCACAGCTTGATCCCTGGGCAGACAGACACGGGGATGGTGCCCTGGCTGCAAGAGACTCAAGGCAGTTCTTGCCATGCTGGGAAGCTGTGGTGATTCACACCCCTCATGGCAGAGCAGCCGAGCTTTGGATTCCAATGGAAGCGGGTGGTGTGGGGGCTGCTGCTCCAACCCCAGACCATTGGATGGAAACTCCCCAAACTCCCGACATATGAAATGCTGCAGGGCACTTACAAGGTCTCAGTCCATGGGTAGTCCTTCCAGGCTCGTTTTCCAACATCAGCAATGGAGTTGCCAGTGAAATCTCTGCGAAGAAACAAAAGAGCCGGTCCCCCCTCAGGAGAGCCCATTTCCCTGCCTTTCAGCTGCTGAGCTGCAATTGGGCTTTGCCTGGAGAAGGTGCAGCGTGCCCAGCCTGGCTTCACCCTCATGCTGAGCTCAGGCCCCCAAACCCCCCTGTCTCCGGCCAGGGAGTCCCCCGGTGGGGTTTGCAGAGCCAGGGAGCCGAGGAGGGGCAGCTGCAGGGCTCTGAGGGGCCGCGGGACTCACAGGAAGGCCAGGGCTCGGCGGCGGCTGGCCGGGGGCACGGCGGCCAGGCCGGCGTGGCCGCAGTTCAGCCGCCCACGGCCTGGGCAGTGGCAGGGCTCTGGGCAGAGCTCCTTGCCCACTGCTGGGGAGGGGGCCACTGCCAGCAGCAGGGCCAGCGGGAGCAGAGCGCGCACCACACGCATCACCAGGTCCATGGCGAGGCAGGACTGGCTGCAGTCGCCTGGGACGCAGGCCTGAGGTGCAGCTGTGGCAGCTCCTGTGTCACAGTGCTGCTGCCAATGTCACAGGGGTCCTTCTTATGACACTGTAGCAATGCTCTTGTCACCGTCATGGTACTTGGCATCAGAGCTCGCAGCAAACCGCAGTTCAGTCCACGCTGTCACCAAATGACTCTGTCTCAGAGCCATCAATCTGCGGCGTCATGGAATGGATTGGCTTGGAAGGGGCCTTAAAGCCCGTCCAGATTCACCCCTGCCATGGCAAGGACACCTTCCACTATCCCAGGCTGCTCCAAGCCGTGTCCCACCGGGCCTTGGACACTGCCAGGGATCCAGGGGCAGCCCCAGCTGCTCTGGGCACCCTGTGCCAGGGCCTGCCCACCCTCCCAGGGAAGGATTTCTCCTGAACACAGGATCTAAGCCTGCTCTGTGTCACTGTGAATTCATTCCCGTTTGTATTGGGTTGGTGTGGCCAGGTTTTGGCATGGCTTTGAGACTACAGGTGCTGTTGAAATTTCTTTTGCTTCTCATTATCCTGCTCTGATTTTCTTGGTAATAAATGTAATGAAAATCCCCAAGTTCCGTCCGTTGTGTCCGTGAGCGGGGAGGGATGTCTCCCTCTGTTTCTGTAAATTCATGAGTCTTTCGCTGCCCCTTTTCTCCTCTCCACTTGTGCGGAGCGGTGAGAGCGCCTTTGGTGGGCAGGCGGCACCCAGGCAGGGCCAAAGGCCGCCTGGCGCTGGGAGGGCGCGGGGAGCTTGCCGAAAGGCGGGCAGTGTCGGGATGGCCGCCGGCAGAGGCTGAGGGAGCCGCAGCGGCAATGGCGGGAAGCGCTGGGAGCCTGAGGGGCGGCAGCTCCGCCTGGGCGCGCCGGCGCCGGCAGCGAGCGCCGTGCAAAGGGAGCCGCGGGCAGCTCGGGCAAGGCCGGCACGGCCCCGCAAGCCGCGGCCAGAGAGGCGGCCCGGCCCGGCCGGGAAGCGCGGCCGCTCCGCCGCACGGGCAGCTCCGGCTCCGGGCAGCGGCAGCGGCCGCCCCGGCCTGAGGGGAAACGCGCGGGCCAACAGCTCGGGCCGGGGCGGCTCCGGCAGCGCTTGGGCCAGGGCGGCCTCCAGTCCTGGGCACGGAGTCACGGAGCCTCAGAGCCACTGACGATGGAAATCACCTCCGGCTTCAGCCAGTCCATCCTGTGCCCCATCCTGTGCCCCTTGACAGCCAGGCCACAGCACTCAGTGGCACCTCTAGCAGTTCCTTGGTCCCTTCCAGGCATGGGGAGTCCACCACCTCCTTGGGCAACCCCTCCCAAGGCCTGACCAGCCTTTCCATGAAGAAATTCCTCCCTGATCTCTGTATTTCCTGTCTTATACACTCTGATGCTATTTTAAGACTATTCTGAGCCATATTAGAAAAAGGTGCCTTTCATACATGTGCATTAAACCTCCTTGAGAAGATGATTCTGCTCAATGACAGCAGCTCTTCAGCAGGAGGTACAACAGTGCAACCATCAGCCTGGGAGCCAGGCGGGTGTGAGGGCGGGCAAAGGGAAGGAGGACAAGGCGAAAACCTCAATGCTGCTTGTGCAGCTCCAAGCCAGCACCACGGGGACACCAGTGCCATGGCCTCTGCAGGAGGACACGGCCATTGCCCTTCCCACCCACCACCCAGAGCTCTTGTGCTCACAGGAGACATTTGGAACACCAAACTATTGGCCCTGGAAAGCTTCAGGGGCCTTGGGATGTTTTAGAAGCACTACTGCAAAGCCTCTTACTTTGATATCCAAAGAGCTATCCAGGAAGGCCTCGTTGGAATGGGAAAACTCTACAGGGAGTGCTGGTGCCAGGCACTGGCACTGGGGTTGGCAGAAATAACACCTGGGTGAGGTAGAACCAGGTGCATGCTCTGCTCAGCCCAGTGGCAGAGCTGAAAGGGAAGTGGAAAGATAAGGAGTGTGTGTCAGGGTGTAGGAGAGGCAGAGGGACTGCTGGAGCTACTCTGAAGCAGCCACTGGACAAATGTCCCAGACAGACACATGCCAAGAAGCCGAGGATCGCCAAGGGTGTGACCAGCAGGCAGAAGGAGGGGACCCAAAACACAGGAGGAAAGGAAACAGGTCCCTGCTGGGGGCAGCAGGGGAATCCCCTCCTGGCCCATCTCACCTCCCCAGCTCCCTCTACACAACACAGTGGAGGCTTTGGGCGTCTGGGACCGGGACAATCATGGTGTGGACAAGCTCCATCCAGGCTGGAGGGGCTGCCCAGGGGGAGTCAGTCCAGCCACACTGTTTGAGAGGCTCCCTGGGGACGCTGTCCTGAGGGGCAGAGGAGACCAGGGAGGTTGCACATTCTGCAGGGAGAAATCCTTGAAGGCACAGGCAGGAACAGCCCGTGCCCATGTACCCAAAGACAAGCTGGTGGGGAAGCAGAGCGGCTGAGCAGGAAGCTCTGCCTGGGACTCAGGGAAAACAGAATTTACAGCTTTGGAAGAAGGGCAGCAGCACAGGAGGATGGCGAGGATGTCACTGGGGCATGCAGGGAGAAAGGCAGAAAAGCAGAGGCCCAGCTGGAACTGAATTTGGCCAATTCCATAAGAGAGAACAGAAACTGCTTTTACAGAGACATCAGCAACAGCAGGAGGAACGAGGACAAACTTTATTTATACTGAATGCAAGGGGAAACATTGCCACAAGGGATGAGGAAGACCCTGAGATGCCTCCCCTGGGTGTCCAGAGCTTGTGCTTGCCTGCAGCACCCTCCGGCCTTTCCTCAGCAGGGGCAGCAAGAAAATAACAGTGAAGGAAAAAGAATCCAAGGAAATAAGAACAACCTATGAAACAGCATCCAAGGAAATAACAACAACCAGCGAAGCAGCATGCAAGGAGAGCCTCAGTAGTTCCGATTGTGGAACAGAATGCGAAGTGGTTTTGGCATCACATTAACTTCTTCAGCCTCCTGAAGAACTTCCAGTCATTCAAGTTCTTCACACTATGTCTCTTCCTGAAATGTTCTTCTGCCCCTTTCATATGAATCCGTGATGCATCGAACCAATGGCTTTTCAGATTTCCTGAACAGAGAAAAGCTCCAGAAATTGTCGAGCAAGTGAGGGCCTTTTAAAAGGAAGGATGCCCAGGCAATCAGGAAGAATGGGCGGTGCTGGGAGGAGCTCCTGCTCTATTCTGCTCCACATTCTGTGCCTCGTTATCCTTCCTCCATCTCTGTCGCAGTATTACACAGAACCTGAAAAAATCAGAAAGGGAAAGTAGGGTTAAATGAGAAGGCAGCTGGTGATGGAGGCTGTGGGCAACAGGGCTGCCTGTGCTCTGTCCTGTGTGGGCAGCAGCTGCTGCAGGAGTTGGGAAGGGGCATTTCCAACGCTGCAAAGCAATGGAGTGAGCGAGGTGAATGGGGACAAAAAGGCTTCTGGACATGCCATGCCCAGAGCTCCCTGCTCCCGCTCCGTAAGCAGGGAGGTCTGGCCAGGGAGGGCTGCAGCAGGTGCCTGCACCTCTCCCTGCTGGGGGCTGTGCCAGCAGAGCCCAAGGAAGATGGGGAGCCCCAGCAGGGATGGCAATGGCTGGCAATCCAGAGAATGAGCCCTGCATGCCAAAGGCAACTGGAGAGGACGGGAGTGAGTTCTTCACCTGCCACTGTGGGGAGGGAGCAGGGAAAAATAGGGCAGAGCCTTCAGCAGAGGAGACTGTTCTGGGAACACAGAGGTATTGCTCGTGCTCACAGAAATTCGGGAGCACACCGGGGCCCAGGACATCCATGCCAGCGCCGGCGTGGGAAGGGCTGGTTGGGCTGGGAGCCCCCGGCCGTGCCCAGCGCTGCCGCTCAGGAGCCGCTTGCCCTCGGCTCCCCCAAAGGCGACGTGTTGGAAACACAGCCGGGAGAGTCCTGGGCAGCGGCACCTGCGCGGCTGCGGGGCTCCAGGAGGAGCTGCTGTGCACAGGAAAGGCTCTTGGTGGCACAGCAGTGGCACGGGCAGGGAGCAGTTACCTTTTCAGACACAAATTGCTGGTGTCGCGGGGTTGGAAGTCAATTTCACAATGTTGAGAGCGCTTCTGGGGAAGGAAAATGGGAGATTTGCAACATCAGTTTTCCTGTATTATTCTGCCAAAGAGGAGAGGGCAAAAGCTCTCAGTGCTGTGTGGCTGAAGGCAGGAGAGCAAAGCAAAGGTGGGGAGAGCTGGGACAGAAGGCAGGACAAGCTTCCCTCAGGCAGGCTGGACCCTGCTGAGCTGGGTGCTGTGGATGCTGCCACAAGCTCCAGGCTTGGAAAAACATCTCCTGTGGAAGCCAGCGCATGCAGGGGCATCTGCAGTGGCCCATGGGGCTTGTCACCTGAGCACTCCAGCTACAAGACAGACAGCTCTGTGTCAAACAAGAAATTGGCTTACATGGAAGTAGACTTTCACCATTACACCAGTGACAACGAAGAGAAATAACAAAGTCACAAACATGATCATTTCCTGAGTGTGATGTGATTTCTGTTCAGAGAAGAGGAGAGAAGATCATTGGGGGCAAGAGGATTGCTCCTTCCATTCTCCCTTGCCCAGTGGGACACACACAGCAGTGCCTGCAGCTCTCCTACCTTCTCTGGGGGCTTCTGATCCTCCTCCAAAGCTGTGCGCCTGGAGATGTTCTCTTGCAGAGGACACCGGCCCATGCGATCATAGGGGCCCTTGTTCTCTTGCCTCTCACTGAGCACCTTTAGAAGCAGCCCCGTATGTGAGACCATCTTGGCACACACCAGCTTGAGCTGGGGCAGGCTGCAGTCCATCCTCAGGGCTCGCTCCACGTGGGCCATGAACATCTGCAGGCTTTTGTCCGGCACCAGCAAGCGCAGGTGACGATCAACCACGGATTCCAAGAGCTCTCCTGGAACTGGCCCAAGCTCTGGACCTTGGGGGCTCCAAGGTTTATTGAGGAACCTGGAGTGTTCTTCCTGCGGCTTCCAGTGTGTGCCCGTGGTGTCAGGCATGATCAGGAGGTGCCCACCTAGAGAGGAATGCTCCTCCTCAGCCGTGCCTCCTCCTCTGCTGCTCACAGCAGGGCCTCTCTGAACCAACGGGTCAGAGAGAAAATCCAGGTTCCTGTTTAGACGCATCTCATCTTTGGTGACGGTGGCTCTGGGCTCTCCCTCTGCTATCACAGGGCTCAAACCCTGGTAGAAAAGCTGATTATGTCCAGCCCAGTAACGGCTGTCCTCCTTCTTTGGCTGTTTGTCAGAATCAACATAGTTCTGCCTTGGAGCTGGATCTTCTGAGTCATCTATGAGGTATATGTGAACAGACTTGTCATGGATGGGCTTTAACCCACCAGCAACATCCCAGGGGTTCAGTGCCTGCCAATTCAAACGTGGTTCCATCTGCTTGTGATCCCAGCTTGAGGGTCTCTTTTTCACTACACCTTTGAGCCTGGCAGGGTGTGGGAGGTGTGGGACAATGCTTTTGGCAGTCTTGATGCTTTTAGCCTTGTGCAGCTTCCTCTTGACCTTGGCCCTCAGGTCATGAGCACTTGTTTTGCCTTCATGCCCCAAGAGATGCTGAGGGGGATGTGAGTTTGTTCTGGAACGGTCCAGGCTGCTGACATCCCCCTCAGTGCTCAGGGTCAGGGCTACCACAAGCGTTACAGTTTCACCATCTCCCAGCGAAGGCTCCTTGGGCTGGAGGCTCAACACTGGGTGGGTGTCCAGCTCTCTGCGTGGTTCCATGTCCATTATTTCTCCCCGAGTCTGTAGCAGAGTTGTCTCAGCTGGAGAACATCAAGAGAACAGATCAGCAGCTGGGCACAAACACAGGCTCAGAGGTTACCCCAAGCAGCAGGAGCTCATATCAAGGCCAGGGAGCACAAGAGCAGAGTGGAGGATGTTTGTGGTGAGGAGAAGAGCCCTTCAATCCATGCCATTGTCCCCTTGGGGCAGAGCAGAGAGCTGCTTTTTCCTGGTGTCTCCGGGGGCTCTGTTTGGATGGGAGGGAAACATCCCAGGGGAACGGGATTGCTGTCAGAGAGGTTCCCCCAGCTCCAGATGAGCAGGCTTGGCTTGCTCTGCAGGAGGCAGTGAAGAGGCAGAGACCCCAGAGGAAAGATCAGCACTGCAAGGGGGGCACAGACTGACAGGGGAGGATAAGCCCAGGGACTCCTTTGCTCCGGGGCCATTGCCAAGAGCAGCAGCTGAAGCTGTTAGAGCATGAAAAACTTCCTCAAGGGCACCAGAGCTCTGGGACTGTGCTGTGGGAAACCTGGGGCTGAGGCAGTGAGAGAAGCGAGCTCCCTGGGGCCCCTGGGAACCTGGCTGTATCTGTTTGCAGAAGGGCAGCCTGGCCCTGCTGTGCACAGGATGTGCTGTGCCCTGTGCCCAGCCAGAGCAGGACGGGGCTTTGCTCCCCTGCACAGGCCAGCCAGGGCATGACGGTGCTTGGTGTTCACCTGCAGAGCACATCAGGGGCCCTGCCCTTGCCCTGCAGTGGGCAGTGGGGTGGCACAGAGAAAGCAGGCTGTTAGGGGAATTTGGGGGCTTTATGGGCAGACCTTGCCTTCCAGCACCAGGGAAGGGCACGGGGCATTCCTGCTTTCCTTGCCTGGGGCCATGGTGTGGGTGGGAAATTGGTAGGTTGGTGGGCCCAGTGAGCTGTTCCTTGTCCAGACAGTATGTGACACACAAGATATGTACAATCACCAGGAACTTTCCATCCCAAGGTGTTGTGTCCAAGGCCTGTAGTCCAAGGGCAGATCAGCACCCCCAGCACGGGGCAGTGCTGCAGCATCTCCCCAGGCTCAGGAGAAGGGGCAGATTTGAGCTCCCCCAGCCCCTCCGGACACCCACCGCACTGCGGGGCGCTGGTGCTGCACAGCTCCTGGCACAGGAACTGGATGCTCCTGCAGGGGCTCTCGGGCCGGGGACGCTCCTGGCACAGGCAGCAGGCCGCCTCCTTGGGCACTTGGCTGCAGACAAGAGGGGATTCTTGGAGGAAACACCTGGCCACCCAGTCCATGGCTCAGAGCCCAGCTCAGGGAACACACCCATAATGCGCATGGGGCTTGTGCCTCACTGTGTGCCACAGCTCTGGGAAAGGGCCCTGACTCCCAAGGAAAAAGGGGATTTTAACCTGGAGAGTAGAACTGCTCCCAAAATACCACATGAAAGAGAAATGCACCCGCCTGGAGTTCAAACTCCCCTTTGCGAAGCCTGCAGCAAGTCACCGCAAAGGTGAGATTGAGCTAACTGGGCTCGTTCTGGTTCTGTGGCACACGGATTTGTTTCCCAAGCAGAGCCCCTGTCCCAGCACTCTGGGCCTGCTGGCAGCTGGGGCTCAGTGCCACACACTCACAGGGTTTCCAAGCTCACTGTGGTCTGCAGCAGCTGCAGCAGCATCTGCCAGTTCACTTGGGTGGCACTCAGGTCTCTGCAAACATTGGAAAGAGCTCATGAAACTCTCTGGTGACATTGCCACAACTCTGCTCTCAGAGCAAGCTCAGGGCCATGATGGTGGTGGTGCTGTTGGCAGAGGCACCAGTTCTGCCTGCTCCAAAAGAAGACAGGGTTTTTGTGTCTCCAGTAGACTCAGGCTGGCCAAGAGGGAGATTTACTCCTGCAACACTTGTGCTGCTTTCCTGAGAACAGGGCACTCAGAGAGACACGGCTCTCTGTGGATCTGCTCCAAATGAGGCAATACTCACAGAGAGCTCACTGAGGGCAGCTTGAAGAAGGCAGCATCATCAATGACAGCCAGCGGGTTGTGGCTGAGGATCCTGAGAAACAACAGAGCTCTGTCAGGGCTGATGGCAAGGATGTGAGCTGGCTGTGCCGGGCACGTGGGCACGGCCTGGCCGCATTCAAGGAAGCCTTGCAGGAGGGCAGCAGGGCAGGGGAAAGGGCCTTTGCAGCTGCACACTCCTGGTGCTCCTGGCTGACATCCACAGCTGGAATCAGGACTTTCCTAAGGGCAAATCTGCTCTTGCCCACTGACTGCAGAGGCAGAGACTCGCCCTGCCGTGCCTTTAGCCCTGGTGCCACTTACAGCTCCTGGAGGAACTGCATGCCATGCAGGCCTGGAAAGTGTCGCTGCGGATCTTTGTGAGGCCATTCCAGGAGAGGTTTCTGGGAAAAGAGGAGGTCCCACAAAGGAATCAGGCCTGCCCTACAGAGAGGGGGGCAGAGAAGGAGCCCTTTGCAGGAAAGGTGCCCATCCAAGGTGGAAGAGGGAGGAAACAGCTGCTTTCTCAGCGTTTGTAGCCTGCCCAGGAGGGCAAGTGAAGGGCACACGTGCTGACTCTGTTTCTGTTCCAGGATGCAGCCAAGGCTGCAAGAACTGGCTGCTCTGATGGCTGTGTGTGGACAACCCCAGTGGGCGCTGTCCCCTGGCGTGGCCGCCCAGCCATCGGCATTGACCTCTGCAGCTCGCTCAGCTGGGCTCTGGGCAGGGCAAATGTAGGGACTGGGGAAAACAGCAGGAGCATTTTCCTACACAGGAAGGGTGCCCATGCAAAGACTGAGCTAAAAGCACCAGAGAGAAACTTGATCACTCACAGAAACTTCAGGAAAGGCACTGGCTCAAAAGATCGTTCCTCAATGGACAGGATCTCATTGCAGGACAAATCCCTGTTGCAGGCAGAACAACAAATGTCACTTCCATTGCCCTGTTGCTTTACCTGCTTCTGCAGCCTGGATCCCAGGAGGGACAAAAGCCACGTGCCCGTGGCTGGGCTGAGCAGCAGGGCCCCAGAGAGGGGCAGGCAGGAGCCCCCCACCGTGGGCAGGGCACGGTGCTTACAGGTGCTTCAGCAGGAACAGCCCCTCCAGGGAATGCCTCTTCACTGCCCGCAGCTCATTGTCCCTGAGCACTCTGCAAGGGGACACAGGGGCATTGTGACGGCCGCCACTGGCCAGCAGCAATTGGGATTGTCATGGGAAAATCTCCTGCAGCAGCTTGACTGAAGCATCTCTTTGGGGCACTGCTGCAGGGATCGTCCCCACTCCTGGCCGGAGCAGGCCCTTGCTCCTGGCCGGCCGAAGCTGACCACAGCTTGATCCCTGGGCAGACAGACACGGGGATGGTGCCCTGGCTGCAAGAGACTCAAGGCAGTTCTTGCCATGCTGGGAAGCTTGTGGTGATTCACACCCCTCGTGGCAGAGCAGCCGAGCTTTGGATTCCAATGGAAGCGGGTGGTGTGGGGGCACATTAACTTCTTCAGCCTCTGAAGAACTTCCAGTCATCAAGTTCTTCACACGTCTCTTCCTGAAATGTTCTTCTGCCCCTTTCATATGAATCCGTGATGCATCGAACCAATGGCTTTCAGATTTCCGAACAGAGAAAAGCTCCAGAAAGACGAGCAAGTGAGGCCTTTTAAAAGGAAGGATGCCCAGGCAATCAGGAAGAATGGGCGGTGCTGGGAGGAGCTCCCTGCTCTATTCTGCTCCACATTCTGTGCCTCGTTATCCTTCCTCCCACTCTGTCGCAGTATTACACAGAACCTGAAAAAATCAGAAAGGGAAAATAGGGTTAAAAGAGAAGGCAGCTGGTGATGGAGGCTGTGGGCAACAGGGCTGCCTGTGCTCTGTCCTGTGTGGGCAGCAGCTGCTGCAGGAGTGGGAAGGGGCATTTCCAACGCTGCAAAGCAATGGAGTGAGCGAGGTGAATGGGGACAAAAAGGCTTCTGGACATGCCATCCCAGAGCTCCCTGCTCCCGCTCCGTAAGCAGGGAGGTCTGGCCAGGGAGGGCTGCAGCAGGTGCCTGCACCTCTCCCTGCTGGGGGCTGTGCCAGCAGAGCCCAAGGAAGATGGGGAGCCCCAGCAGGGATGGCAACGGCTGGCAATCCAGAGAATGAGCCCTGCATGCCAAAGGCAACTGGAGAGGACGGGAGTGAGTTCTTCACTGCCACTGTGGGGAGGGAGTAGGGAAAAATAGGGCAGAGCCTTCAGCAGAGGAGACTGTTCTGGGAACACAGAGGTATTGCTCGTGCTCACAGAAATTCGGGAGCACACCGGGGCCCAGGACATCCATGCCAGCGCCGGCGTGGGAAGGGCTGGTTGGGCTGGGAGCCCCCGGCCGTGCCCAGCGCTGCCGCTCAGGAGCCGCTTGCCCTCGGCTCCCCCAAAGGCGACGTGTTGGAAACACAGCCGGGAGAGTCCTGGGCAGCGGCACCTGCGCGGCTGCGGGGCTCCAGGAGGAGCTGCTGTGCACAGGAAAGGCTCTTGGTGGCACAGCAGTGGCACGGGCAGGGAGCAGTTACCTTCTCAGACACAAATTGCTGGTGTCACGGGGTTGGAAGTCAAGTTCACAATGTTGAGAGCGCTTCTGGGGAAGGAAAATGGGAGATTTGCAACATCAGTTTTCCTGTATTATTCTGCCAAAGAGGAGAGGGCAAAAGCTCTCAGTGCTGTGTGGCTGAAGGCAGGAGAGCAAAGCAAAGGTGGGGAGAGCTGGGACAGAAGGCAGGACAAGCTTCCCTCAGGCAGGCTGGACCCTGCTGAGCTGGGTGCTGTGGATGCTGCCACAAGCTCCAGGCTTGGAAAAACATCTCCTGTGGTAGCCAGCGCATGCAGGGGCATCTGCAGTGGCACATGGGGCTTGTCACCTGAGCACTCCAGCTACAAGACAGACAGCTCTGTGTCAAACAAGAAATTGGCTTACGTGGAAGTAGACTTTCACCATACACCAGTGACAACGAAGGAGAAATAACAAAGTCACAAACATGATCATTTCCTGAGTGTGATGTGATTTCTGTTCAGAGAAGAGGAGAGAAGATCATTGGGGGCAAGAGGATTGCTCCTTCCATTCTCCCTTGCCCAGAGGGACACACACAGCAGTGCCTGCAGCTCTCCTACCTTCTCTGGGGGCTTCTGATTCTCTCCAAAGCTGTGCGCCTGGAGATGTTCTCTTGCAGAGGACACCGGCCCATGCGATCATAGGGGCCCTTGTTCTCTTGCCTCTCACTGAGCACCTTTAGAAGCAGCCCGTATGTGAGACCATCTTGGCACACACCAGCTTGAGCTGGGGCAGGCTGCAGTCCATCCTCAGGGCTCGCTCCACGTGGGCCATGAAACATCTGCAGGCTTTTGTCCGGCACCAGCAAGCGCAGGTGACGATCAACCACGGATTCCAAGAGCTCTCCTGGAACTGGCCCAAGCTCTGGACCTTGGGGGTCCAAGGTTTATTGAGGAACCTGGAGTGTTCTTCCTCGGCTTCCAGTGTGTGCCCGTGGTGTCAGGCATGATCAGGAGGTGCCCACCTAGAGAGGAATGCTCCTCCTCAGCCGTGCCTCCTCCTCTGCTGCTCACAGCAGGGCCTCTCTGAACCAACGGGTCAGAGAGAAAATCCAGGTTCCTGTTTAGACGCATCTCATCTTGTGACGGTGCTCTGGGCTCTCCCTCTGCTATCACAGGGCTCAAACCTGGTAGAAAAGCTGATTATGTCCAACCCAGTAACGGCTGTCCTCCTTCTTTGGCTTTTGTCAGAATGACATAGTTCTGCCTTGGAGCTGGATCTTCTGAGTCATCTATGAGGTATATGTGAACAGATTGTCATGGATGGGCTTTAACCACCAGCAACATCCCAGGGGTTCAGTGCCTGCCAATTCAAACGTGGTTCCATCTGCTTGTGATCCCAGCTTGAGGGTCCTTTTTCACTACACCTTTGAGCCTGGCAGGGTGTGGGAGGTGTGGGACAATGCTTTTGGCAGTCTTGATGCTTTTAGCCTTGTGCAGCTTCTTCTTGACCTTGGCCCTCAGGTCATCAGCACTTGTTTTGCCTTCATGCCCCAAGAGATGCTGAGGGGGATGTGAGTTTGTTCTGGAACGGTCCAGGCTGCTGACATCCCCCTCAGTGCTCAGGGTCAGGGCTACCACAAGCGTTACAGTTTCACCATCTCCAGTGAAGGCTCTTGGGCTTGGAGCTCAACACTGGGTGGGTGTCCAGCTCTCTGCGTTGTTCCATGTCCATTATTTCTCCCCGAGTCTGTAGCAGAGTTGTCTCAGCTGGAGAACATCAAGAGAACAGATCAGCAGCTGGGCACAAACACAGGCTCAGAGGTTACCCCGAGCAGCAGGAGCTCATCTCAAGGCCAGGGAGCACAAGAGCAGAGTGGAGGATGTGTTGTGGTGAGGAGAAGAGCCCTTCAATCCATGCCATTGTCCCCTTGGGGCAGAGCAGAGAGCTGCCTTTTTCCTGGTGTCTCCGGGGGCTCTGTTTGGATGGGAGGGAAACATCCAGGGGAACGGGATTGCTGTCAGAGAGGTTCCCCCAGCTCCAGATGAGCAGGCTTGGCTTGCTCTGCAGGAGGCAGTGAAGAGGCAGAGACCCCAGAGGAAAGATCAGCACTGCAAGGGGGGCACAGACTGGCAGGGGAGGAAAGCCCAGGGACTCCTTTGCTCCGGGGCCATTGCCAAGAGCAGCAGCTGAAGCTGTTAGAGCATGAAAAACTTCCTCAAGGGCACCAGAGCTCTGGGACTGTGCTGTGGAAAACTGGGGCTGAGGCAGTGAGAGAAGCGAGCTCCCTGGGGCCCCTGGGAACCTGGCTGTATCTGTTTGCAGAAGGGCAGCCTGGCCCTGCTGTGCACAGGATGTGCTGTGCCCTGTGCCCAGCCAGAGCAGGACGGGGCTTTGCTCCCCCTGCACAGGCCAGCCAGGGCATGACGGTGCTTGGTGTTCACCCTGCAGAGCACATCAGGGGCCCTGCCCTTTGCCCTGCAGTGGGCAGTGGGGTGGCACAGAAAGCAGGCTGTTAGGGGAATTTGGGGGCTTTATGGGCAGACCTTGCCTTCCAGCACCAGGGAAGGGCACGGGGCATTCCTGCTTTCCTTGCCTGGGGCCACGGTGTGGGTGGGAAATTGGTAGGTTTGGTGGGCCCAGTGAGCTGTTCCTTGTCCAGACAGTATGTGACACACAAGATATGTACAATCACCAGGAACTTTCCATCCCAAGGTGTTGTGTCCAAGGCCTGTAGTCCAAGGGCAGATCAGCACCCCCCAGCACGGGGCAGTGCTGCAGCATCTCCCCAGGCTCAGGAGAAGGGGCAGATTTGAGCTCCCCCAGCCCCTCCGGACACCCACCGCACTGCGGGGCGCTGGTGCTGCACAGCTCCTGGCACAGGAACTGGATGCTCCTGCAGGGGCTCTCGGGCCGGGGACGCTCCTGGCACAGGCAGCAGGCCGCCTCCTTGGGCACTTGGCTGCAGACAAGAGGGGATTCTTGGAGGAACACCTGGCCACCCAGTCCATGGCTCAGAGCCCAGCTCAGGGAACACACCCATACCGCGCATGGGGCTTGTGCCTCACTGTGTGCCACAGCTCTGGGAAAGGGCCCTGACTCCCAAGGCAAAAAGGGGATTTTAACCTGGAGAGTAGAACTGCTCCCAAAATACCACATGAAAAGAAATGCACCCGCCTGGAGTTCAAACTCCCCTTTGCGAAGCCTGCAGCAAGTCACCGCAAAGGTGAGATTGAGCTAACTGGGCTCGTTCTGGTTCTGTGGCACACGGATTTGTTTCCCAAGCAGAGCCCCTGTCCCAGCACTCTGGGCCTGCTGGCAGCTGGGGCTCAGTGCCACACACTCACAGGGTTTCCAAGCTCACTGTGGTCTGCAGCAGCTGCAGCAGCATCTGCCAGTTCACTTGGGTGGCACTCAGGTCTCTGCAAACATTGGAAAGAGCTCATGAAACTCTCTGGTGACATTGCCACAGCTCTGCTCTCAGAGCAAGCTCAGGGCCATGATGGTGGTGGTGCTGTTGGCAGAGGCACCCAATTCTGCCTGCTCCAAAAGAAGACAGGGTTTTTGTGTCTCCAGTAGACTCAGGCTGGCCAAGAGGGAGATTACTCCTGCAACACTTGTGCTGCTTTCCTGAGAACAGGGCACTCAGAGAGACACGGCTCTCTGTGGATCTGCTCCAAATGAGGCAATACTCACAGAGAGCTCACTGAGGGCAGCTTGAAGAAGGCAGCATCATCAATGACAGCCAGCGGGTTGTGGCTGAGGATCCTGAGAAACAACAGAGCTCTGTCAGGGCTGATGGCAAGGATGTGAGCTGGCTGTGCCGGGCACGTGGGCACGGCCTGGCCGCATTCAAGGAAGCCTTGCAGGAGGGCAGCAGGGCAGGGGAAAGGGCCTTTGCAGCTGCACACTCTGGTGCTCCCTGGCTGACATCCACAGCTGGAATCAGGACTTTCCTAAGGGCAAATCTGCTCTTGCCCACTGACCCTGCAGAGACTCGCCCTGCCGTGCCTTTAGCCCTGGTGCCACTTACAGCTCCTGGAGGAACTGCATGCCATGCCAGGCCTGGAAAGTGTCGCTGCGGATCTTTGTGAGGCCATTCCAGGAGAGATTTCTGGGAAAAGAGGAGGTCCCACAAAGGAATCAGGCCTGCCCTACAGAGAGGGGGGGCAAAGAAGGAGCCCTTTGCAGGAAAGGTGCCAATCCAAGGTGGAAGAGGAGGAGGAAACTGCTGCTTTCTCAGCGTTTGTAGCCTGCCCAGGAGGGCAAGTGAAGGGCACACGTGCTGACTCTGTTTCTGTTCCAGGATGCAGCCAAGGCTGCAAGAACTGGCTGCTCTGATGGCTGTGTGTGGACAACCCCAGTGGGCTCTGTCCCCTGGCGTGGCCGCCCAGCCATCGGCATTGACCTCTGCAGCTCGCTCAGCTGGGCTCTGGGCAGGGCAAATGTAGGGACTGGGGAAAACAGCAGGAGCATTTTCCTACACAGGAAGGGTGCCCATGCAAAGACTGAGCTAAAAGCACCAGAGAGAAACTTGATCACTCACAGAAACTTCAGGAAAGGCACTGGCTCAAAAGATCGTTCCTCAATGGACAGGATCTCATTGCAGGACAAATCCTGTTGCAGGCAGAAAAACAATGTCACTTCCATTTGCCTGTTGCTTTTACCTGCTCTGCAGCCTGGATCCCAGGAGGGACAAAAGCCACGTGCCGTGGCTGGGCTGAGCAGCAGGGCCCCAGAGAGGGGCAGGCAGGAGCCCCCCACCGTGGGCAGGGCACGGTGCTTACAGGTGCTTCAGCAGGAACAGCCCCTCCAGGGAATGCCTCTTCACTGCCGCAGCTCATTGTCCCTGAGCACTCTGCAAGGGGACACAGGGCATTGTGACGGCTGCCACTGGCCAGCAGCAATGGGATTGTCATGGGAAAATCTCCTGCAGCAGCTGACTGAAGCATCTCTTTGGGGCACTGCTGCAGGGATCGTCCCCACTCCTGGCCGGAGTAGGCTGTTGCGGTGCGCCATTTGTCTTCAGGTTTGATTGGAATTTGAATCTTTTATGTATGGGCTGTAAGTGGATTCCCTTTCACCCATTAGTTGTATAATGGTTCTGCCTTCGGGCTCCCTTCCGCTTTCACCTCACAGGTATCTGTCAATCCGGTTGTCTAGGAGACTCCCGCCACGCCTGTATCGTTTCATGTCAATCTGTAACCCCTCCATGTTTCCCAGCAACTGCCATGTCGTCACTCTCTGCCCACTCCTTATACCTAGAACATTCTCCTCGGGGCAGGAGGGATTGGACCAAGGGTTTCTCCTCCCAACTAGTCCCCCATTTGTTGTTCTGTTAAGTCGATCATTGTGTATGTCATTTGCCCGAGGGTAGTTGTTCCTCCCCTCAGGGAACCCTTTAGAAGTCCTGTTTGCGCGCCCTCGGTGCAGTCGCCTGGCCTCCAAGTCTCTTAAAAACCACTGCTGCGGACAGCTGTCGGCATGTCTTCTGGTGCATAGCTGGAGCTGCTTCTTGCTTTCGGCAAGGCAAAGCCTTCTCACCACTGCGGGAGGTCGTCCTTAGGCAGCAGTGCCAGAGCCAGTCTCCGTCCCAGAGCGGGCTCTGCTGTACAGCTGCTGTCACGCAGACTGCTGGCTGCTGCGCAGTTAGCCTGGGCTCAGAATCTCGCACCCCAGCACAGGCCCTTGCTCCTGGCTGGCCGAAGCTGACACAGCTTGATCCCTGGGCAGACAGACACGGGGATGGTGCCCTGGCTGCAAGAGACTCAAGGCAGTTCTTGCCATGCTGGGAAGCTGTGGTGATTCACACCCTCGTGGCAGAGCAGCCGAGCTTTGGATTCCAATGGAAGCGGGTGGTGTGGGGGCTGCTGCTCCAACCCCAGACCATTGGATGGAAACTCCCCAAACTCCCGACATATGAAATGCTGCAGGGCACTTACAAGGTCTCAGTCCATGGGTAGTCCTTCCAGGCTCGTTTTCCAACATCAGCAATGGAGTTGCCAGTGAAATCTCTGCGAAGAAACAAAAGAGCGGTCCCCCCTCAGGAGAGCCCATTTCCCTGCCTTTCAGCTGCTGAGCTGCAATTGGGCTTTGCCTGGAGAAGGTGCAGCGTGCCCAGCCTGGCTTCACCCTCATGCTGAGCTCAGGCCCCCAAACCCCCCTGTCTCCGGCCAGGGAGTCCCCGGGTGTCCCAGGTGGGGTTTGCAGAGCCAGGGAGAGGAGGGGCAGCTGCAGGGCTCTGAGGGGCCGCGGGACTCACAGGAAGGCCAGGGCTCGGCGGCGGCTGGCCGGGGGCACGGCGGCCAGGCCGGCGTGGCCGCAGTTCAGCCGCCCACGGCCTGGGCAGTGGCAGGGCTCTGGGCAGAGCTCCTTGCCCACTGCTGGGGAGGGGGCCACTGCCAGCAGCAGGGCCAGCGGGAGCAGAGCGCGCACCACACGCATCACCAGGTCCATGGCGAGGCAGGACTGGCTGCAGTCGCCTGGGACGCAGGCCTGAGGTGCAGCTGTGGCAGCTCCTGTGTCACAGTGCTGCTGCCAATGTCACAGGGGTCCTTCTTATGACACTGTAGCAATGCTCTTGTCACCGTCATGGTACTTGGCATCAGAGCTCGCAGCAAACCGCAGTTCAGTCCACGCTGTCACCAAATGACTCTGTCTCAGAGCCATCAATCTGCGGCGTCATGGAATGGATTGGCTTGGAAGGGGCCTTAAAGCCCGTCCAGATTCACCCCTGCCATGGCAAGGACACCTTCCACTATCCCAGGCTGCTCCAAGCCGTGTCCCACCGGGCCTTGGACACTGCCAGGGATCCAGGGGCAGCCCCAGCTGCTCTGGGCACCCTGTGCCAGGGCCTGCCCACCCTCCCAGGGAAGGATTTCTCCTGAACACAGGATCTAAGCCTGCTCTGTGTCACTGTGAATTCATTCCCGTTTGTATTGGGTTGGTGTGGCCAGGTTTTGGCATGGCTTTGGAGACTACAGGTGCTGTTGAAATTTCTTTTGCTTCTCATTATCCTGCTCTGATTTTCTTGGTAATAAATGTAATGAAAATCCCCAAGTTCCGTCCGTTGTGTCCGTGAGCGGGGAGGGATGTCTCCCTCTGTTTCTGTAAATTCATGAGCCTTTCGCTGCCCCTTTTCTCCTCTCCACTTGTGCGGAGCGGTGAGAGCGCCTTTGGTGGGCAGGCGGCACCCAGGCAGCACCCAAAGGCCGCCTGGCGCTGGGAGGGCGCGGGGAGCTTGCCGAAAGGCGGGCAGTGTCGGGATGGCCGCCGGCAGAGGCTGAGGGAGCCGCAGCGGCAATGGCGGGAAGCGCTGGGAGCCTGAGGGGCGGCAGCTCCGCCTGGGCGCGCCGGCGCCGGCAGCGAGCGCCGTGCAAAGGGAGCCGCGGGCAGCTCGGGCAAGGCCGGCACGGCCCTGCAAGCCGCGGCCAGAGAGGCGGCCCGGCCCGGCCGGGAAGCGCGGCCGCTCCGCCGCACGGGCAGCTCCGGCTCCGGGCAGCGGCAGCGGCCGCCCCGGCCTGAGGGGAAACGCGCGGGCCAACAGCTCGGGCCGGGGCGGCCTCCAGTCCTGGGCACGGAGTCACGGAGCCTCAGAGCCACTGACGATGGAAATCACCTCCGGCTTCAGCCAGTCCATCCTGTGCCCCATCCTGTGCCCCTTGACAGCCAGGCCACAGCACTCAGTGGCACCTCTAGCAGTTCCTTGGTCCCTTCCAGGCATGGGGAGTCCACCACCTCCTTGGGCAACCCCTCCCAAGGCCTGACCAGCCTTTCCATGAAGAAATTCCTCCCTGATCTCTGTATTTCCTGTCTTATACACTCTGATGCTATTTTAAGACTATTCTGAGCCATATTAGAAAAAGGTGCCTTTCATACATGTGCATTAAACCTCCTTGAGAAGATGATTCTGCTCAATGACAGCAGCTCTTCAGCAGGAGGTACAACAGTGCAACCATCAGCCTGGGAGCCAGGCGGGTGTGAGGGCGGGCAAAGGGAAGGAGGACAAGGCGAAAACCTCAATGCTGCTTGTGCAGCTCCAAGCCAGCACCACGGGGACACCAGTGCCATGGCCTCTGCAGGAGGACACGGCCATTGCCCTTCCCACCCACCACCCAGAGCTCTTGTGCTCACAGGAGACATTTGGAACACCAAACTATTGGCCCTGGAAAGCTTCAGGGGCCTTGGGATGTTTTAGAAGCACTACTGCAAAGCCTCTTACTTTGATATCCAAAGAGCTATCCATGAAGGCCTCGTTGGAATGGGAAAACTCTACAGGGAGTGCTGGTGCCAGGCACTGGCACTGGGGTTGGCAGAAATAACACCTGGGTGAGGTAGAACCAGGTGCATGCTCTGCTCAGCCCAGTGGCAGAGCTGAAAGGGGAAGTGGAAAGATAAGGAGTGTGTGTCAGGGTGTAGGAGAGGCAGAGGGACTGCTGGAGCTACTCTGAAGCAGCCACTGGACAAATGTCCCAGACAGACACATGCCAAGAAGCCGAGGATCGCCAAGGGTGTGACCAGCAGGCAGAAGGAGGGGACCCAAAACACAGGAGGAAAGGAAACAGGTCCCTGCTGGGGGCAGCAGGGGAATCCCCTCCTAGCCCATCTCACCTCCCCAGCTCCCTCTACACAACACAGTGGAGGCTTTGGGCGTCTGGGACCGGGACAATCATGGTGTGGACAAGCTCCATCCAGGCTGGAGGGGCTGCCCAGGGGGAGTCAGTCCAGCCACACTGTTTGAGAGGCTCCCTGGGGACGCTGTCCTGAGGGGCAGAGGAGACCAGGGAGGTTGCACATTCTGCAGGGAGAAATCCTTGAAGGCACAGGCAGGAACAGCCCGTGCCCATGTACCCAAAGACAAGCTGGTGGGGAAGCAGAGCGGCTGAGCAGGAAGCTCTGCCTGGGACTCAGGGAAAACAGAATTACAGCTTTGGAAGAAGGGCAGCAGCACAGGAGGATGGCGAGGATGTCACTGGGGCATGCAGGGAGAAAGGCAGAAAAGCAGAGGCCCAGCTGGAACTGAATTTGGCCAATTCCATAAGGGAGAACAGAAACTGCTTTTACAGAGACATCAGCAACAGCAGGAGGAACGAGGACAAACTTTATTTATACTGAATGCAAGGGGAAACATTGCCACAAGGGATGAGGAAGACCCTGAGATGCCTCCCCTGGGTGTCCAGAGCTTGTGCTTGCCTGCAGCACCCTCCGGCCTTTCCTCAGCAGGGGCAGCAAGAAAATAACAGTGAAGGAAAAAGAATCCAAGGAAATAAGAACAACCTATGAAACAGCATCCAAGGAAATAACAACAACCAGCGAAGCAGCATGCAAGGAGAGCCTCAGTAGTTCCGATTGTGGAACAGAATGCGAAGTGGTTTTGGCATCACATTAACTTCTTCAGCCTCCTGAAGAACTTCCAGTCATTCAAGTTCTTCATACTCTGTCTCTTCCTGAAATGTTCTTCTGCCCCTTCATATGAATCCGTGATGCATCGAACCAATGGCTTTTCAGATTTCCTAAACAGAGAAAAGCTCCAGAAATTGTCGAGCAAGTGAGGGCCTTTTAAAAGGAAGGATGCCCAGGCAATCAGGAAGAATGGGCGGTGCTGGGAGGAGCTCCGTGCTCTATTCTGCTCCACATTCTGTGCCTCGTTATCCTTCCTCCATCTCTGTCGCAGTATTACACAGAACCTGAAAAAATCAGAAAGGGAAAGTAGGGTTAAATGAGAAGGCAGCTGGTGATGGAGGCTGTGGGCAACAGGGCTGCCTGTGCTCTGTCCTGTGTGGGCAGCAGCTGCTGCAGGAGTTGGGAAGGGGCATTTCCAACGCTGCAAAGCAATGGAGTGAGCGAGGTGAATGGGGACAAAAAGGCTTCTGGACATGCCATGCCCAGAGCTCCCTGCTCCCGCTCCGTAAGCAGGGAGGTCTGGCCAGGGAGGGCTGCAGCAGGTGCCTGCACCTCTCCCTGCTGGGGGCTGTGCCAGCAGAGCCCAAGGAAGATGGGGAGCCCCAGCAGGGATGGCAATGGCTGGCAATCCAGAGAATGAGCCCTGCATGCCAAAGGCAACTGGAGAGGACGGGAGTGAGTTCTTCACCTGCCACTGTGGGGAGGGAGTAGGGAAAAATAGGGCAGAGCCTTCAGCAGAGGAGACTGTTCTGGGAACACAGAGGTATTGCTCGTGCTCACAGAAATTCGGGAGCACACCGGGGCCCAGGACATCCATGCCAGCGCCGGCGTGGGAAGGGCTGGTTGGGCTGGGAGCCCCCGGCCGTGCCCAGCGCTGCCGCTCAGGAGCCGCTTGCCCTCGGCTCCCCCAAAGGCGACGTGTTGGAAACACAGCCGGGAGAGTCCTGGGCAGCGGCACCTGCGCGGCTGCGGGGCTCCAGGAGGAGCTGCTGTGCACAGGAAAGGCTCTTGGTGGCACAGCAGTGGCACGGGCAGGGAGCAGTTACCTTTTCAGACACAAATTGCTGGTGTCACGGGGTTGGAAGTCAAGTTCACAATGTTGAGAGCGCTTCTGGGGAAGGAAAATGGGAGATTTGCAACATCAGTTTTCCTGTATTATTCTGCCAAAGAGGAGAGGGCAAAAGCTCTCAGTGCTGTGTGGCTGAAGGCAGGAGAGCAAAGCAAAGGTGGGGAGAGCTGGGTCAGAAGGCAGGACAAGCTTCCGTCAGGCAGGCTGGACCCTGCTGAGCTGGGTGCTGTGGATGCTGCCACAAGCTCCAGGCTTGGAAAAACATCTCCTGTGGAAGCCAGCGCATGCAGGGGCATCTGCAGTGGCACATGGGGCTTGTCACCTGAGCACTCCAGCTACAAGACAGACAGCTCTGTGTCAAACAAGAAATTGGCTTACATGGAAGTAGACTTCACCATTACACCAGTGACAACGAAGAGAAATAACAAAGTCACAAACATGATCATTTCCTGAGTGTGATGTGATTTCTGTTCAGAGAAGAGGAGAGAAGATCATTGGGGGCAAGAGGATTGCTCCTTCCATTCTCCCTTGCCCAGAAGGACACACACAGCAGTGCCTGCAGCTCTCCTACCTTCTCTGGGGGCTTCTGATCCTCCTCCAAAGCTGTGCGCCTGGAGATGTTCTCTTGCAGAGGACACCGGCCCATGCGATCATAGGGGCCCTTGTTCTCTTGCCTCTCACTGAGCACCTTTAGAAGCAGCCCCGTATGTGAGACCATCTTGGCACACACCAGCTTGAGCTGGGGCAGGCTGCAGTCCATCCTCAGGGCTCGCTCCACGTGGGCCATGAACATCTGCAGGCTTTTGTCCGGCACCAGCAAGCGCAGGTGACGATCAACCACGGATTCCAAGAGCTCTCCTGGAACTGGCCCAAGCTCTGGACCTTGGGGGCTCCAAGGTTTATTGAGGAACCTGGAGTGTTCTTCCTGCGGCTTCCAGTGTGTGCCCGTGGTGTCAGGCATGATCAGGAGGTGCCCACCTAGAGAGGAATGCTCCTCCTCAGCCGTGCCTCCTCCTCTGCTGCTCACAGCAGGGCCTCTCTGAACCAACGGGTCAGAGAGAAAATCCAGGTTCCTGTTTAGACGCATCTCATCTTGGTGACGGTGGCTCTGGGCTCTCCCTCTGCTATCACAGGGCTCAAACCCTGGTAGAAAAGCTGATTATGTCCAGCCCAGTAACGGCTGTCCTCCTTCTTTGGCTGTTTGTCAGAATCAACATAGTTCTGCCTTGGAGCTGGATCTTCTGAGTCATCTATGAGGTATATGTGAACAGACTTGTCATGGATGGGCTTTAACCCACCAGCAACATCCCAGGGGTTCAGTGCCTGCCAATTCAAACGTGGTTCCATCTGCTTGTGATCCCAGCTTGAGGGTCTCTTTTTCACTACACCTTTGAGCCTGGCAGGGTGTGGGAGGTGTGGGACAATGCTTTTGGCAGTCTTGATGCTTTTAGCCTTGTGCAGCTTCCTCTTGACCTTGGCCCTCAGGTCATGAGCACTTGTTTTGCCTTCATGCCCCAAGAGATGCTGAGGGGGATGTGAGTTTGTTCTGGAACGGTCCAGGCTGCTGACATCCCCCTCAGTGCTCAGGGTCAGGGCTACCACAAGCGTTACAGTTTCACCATCTCCCAGCGAAGGCTCCTTGGGCTGGAGGCTCAACACTGGGTGGGTGTCCAGCTCTCTGCGTTGTTCCATGTCCATTATTTCTCCCCGAGTCTGTAGCAGAGTTGTCTCAGCTGGAGAACATCAAGAGAACAGATCAGCAGCTGGGCACAAACACAGGCTCAGAGGTTACCCCAAGCAGCAGGAGCTCATCTCAAGGGCAGGGAGCACAGGAGCAGAGTGGAGGATGTGTTGTGGTGAGGAGAAGAGCCCTTCAATCCATGCCATTGTCCCCTTGGGGCAGAGCAGAGAGCTGCCTTTTTCCTGGTGTCTCCGGGGGCTCTGTTTGGATGGGAGGGAAACATCCCAGGGGAACGGGATTGCTGTCAGAGAGGTTCCCCCAGCTCCAGATGAGCAGGCTTGGCTTGCTCTGCAGGAGGCAGTGAAGAGGCAGAGACCCCAGAGGAAAGATCAGCACTGCAAGGGGGGCACAGACTGACAGGGGAGGAATAATGCCCAGGGACTCCTTTGCTCCGGGGCCATTGCCAAGAGCAGCAGCTGAAGCTGTTAGAGCATGAAAAACTTCCTCAAGGGCACCAGAGCTCTGGGACTGTGCTGTGGGAAACCTGGGGCTGAGGCAGTGAGAGAAGCGAGCTCCCTGGGGCCCCTGGGAACCTGGCTGTATCTGTTTGCAGAAGGGCAGCCTGGCCCTGCTGTGCACAGGATGTGCTGTGCCCTGTGCCCAGCCAGAGCAGGACGGGGCTTTGCTCCCCCTGCACAGGCCAGCCAGGGCATGACGGTGCTTGGTGTTCACCCTGCAGAGCACATCAGGGGCCCTGCCCTCTGCCCTGCAGTGGGCAGTGGGGTGGCACAGAAAGCAGGCTGTTAGGGGAATTGGGGGGCTTTATGGGCAGACCTTGCCTTCCAGCACCAGGGAAGGGCACGGGGCATTCCTGCTTTCCTTGCCTGGGGCCATGGTGTGGGTGGGAAATTGGTAGGCTTGGTGGGCCCAGTGAGCTGTTCCTTGTCCAGACAGTATGTGACACACAAGATATGTACAATCACCAGGAACTTTCCATCCCAAGGTGTTGTGTCCAAGGCCTGTAG
Organism: Diglossa brunneiventris; assembly: GCA_019023105.1. Classification (NCBI taxonomy): domain Eukaryota; kingdom Metazoa; phylum Chordata; class Aves; order Passeriformes; family Thraupidae; genus Diglossa; species Diglossa brunneiventris. The sequence goes on along the minus strand of CM032379.1, from coordinate 1,412,300 downwards.
TCCAAGGGCAGATCAGCATCCCCCAGCACGGGGCAGTGCTGCAGCATCTCCCCAGGCTCAGGAGAAGGGGCAGATTTGAGCTCCCCCAGCCCCTCCGGACACCCACCGCACTGCGGGGCGCTGGTGCTGCACAGCTCCTGGCACAGGAACTGGATGCTCCTGCAGGGGCTCTCGGGCCGGGGACGCTCCTGGCACAGGCAGCAGGCCGCCTCCTTGGGCACTTGGCTGCAGACAAGAGGGGATTCTTGGAGGAACACCTGGCCACCCAGTCCATGGCTCAGAGCCCAGCTCAGGGAACACACCCATAATGCACATGGGGCTTGTGCCTCACTGTGTGCCACAGCTCTGGGAAAGGGCCCTGACTCCCAAGGCAAAAAATTAAAAAGGGGATTTTAACCTGGAGAGTAGAACTGCTCCCAAAATACCACATGAAAGAGAAATGCACCCGCCTGGAGTTCAAACTCCCCTTTGCGAAGCCTGCAGCAAGTCACCGCAAAGGTGAGATTGAGCTAACTGGGCTCGTTCTGGTTCTGTGGCACACGGATTTGTTTCCCAAGCAGAGCCCCTGTCCCAGCACTCTGGGCCTGCTGGCAGCTGGGGCTCAGTGCCACACACTCACAGGGTTTCCAAGCTCACTGTGGTCTGCAGCAGCTGCAGCAGCATCTGCCAGTTCACTTGGGTGGCACTCAGGTCTCTGCAAACATTGGAAAGAGCTCATGAAACTCTCTGGTGACATTGCCACAACTCTGCTCTCAGAGCAAGCTCAGGGCCATGATGGTGGTGGTGCTGTTGGCAGAGGCATCCAGTTCTGCCTGCTCCAAAAGAAGACAGGGTTTTTGTGTCTCCAGTAGACTCAGGCTGGCCAAGAGGGAGATTTACTCCTGCAACACTTGTGCTGCTTTCCTGAGAACAGGGCACTCAGAGAGACACGGCTCTCTGTGGATCTGCTCCAAATGAGGCAATACTTACAGAGAGCTCACTGAGGGCAGCTTGAAGAAGGCAGCATCATCAATGACAGCCAGCGGGTTGTGGCTGAGGATCCTGAGAAACAACAGAGCTCTGTCAGGGCTGATGGCAAGGATGTGAGCTGGCTGTGCCGGGCACGTGGGCACGGCCTGGCCGCATTCAAGGAAGCCTTGCAGGAGGGCAGCAGGGCAGGGGAAAGGGCCTTTGCAGCTGCACACTCCTGGTGCTCCCTGGCTGACATCCACAGCTGGAATCAGGACTTTCCTAAGGGCAAATCTGCTCTTGCCCACTGACCCTGCAGAGACCCTGCAGAGACTCGCCCTGCCGTGCCTTTAGCCCTGGTGCCACTTACAGCTCCTGGAGGAACTGCATGCCATGCCAGGCCTGGAAAGTGTCGCTGCGGATCTTTGTGAGGCCATTCCAGGAGAGGTTTCTGGGAAAAGAGGAGGTCCCACAAAGGAATCAGGCCTGCCCTACAGAGAGGGGGGGCAAAGAAGGAGCCCTTTGCAGGAAAGGTGCCAATCCAAGGTGGAAGAGGGAGGAAACTGCTGCTTTCTCAGCGTTTGTAGCCTGCCCAGGAGGGCAAGTGAAGGGCACACGTGCTGACTCTGTTTCTGTTCCAGGATGCAGCCAAGGCTGCAAGAACTGGCTGCTCTGATGGCTGTGTGTGGACAACCCCAGTGGGCTCTGTCCCCTGGCGTGGCCGCCCAGCCATCGGCATTGACCTCTGCAGCTCGCTCAGCTGGGCTCTGGGCAGGGCAAATGTAGGGACTGGGGAAAACAGCAGGAGCATTTTCCTACACAGGAAGGGTGCCCATGCAAAGACTGAGCTAAAAGCACCAGAGAGAAACTTGATCACTCACAGAAACTTCAGGAAAGGCACTGGCTCAAAAGATCGTTCCTCAATGGACAGGATCTCATTGCAGGACAAATCCCTGTTGCAGGCAGAACAACAAATGTCACTTCCATTTGCCCTGTTGCTTTTACCTGCTTCTGCAGCCTGGATCCCAGGAGGGACAAAAGCCACGTGCCCGTGGCTGGGCTGAGCAGCAGGGCCCCAGAGAGGGGCAGGCAGGAGCCCCCCACCGTGGGCAGGGCACGGTGCTTACAGGTGCTTCAGCAGGAACAGCCCCTCCAGGGAATGCCTCTTCACTGCCCGCAGCTCATTGTCCCTGAGCACTCTGCAAGGGGACACAGGGGCATTGTGACGGCCGCAACTGGCCAGCAGCAATTGGGATTGTCATGGGAAAATCTCCTGCAGCAGCTTGACTGAAGCATCTCTTTGGGGCACTGCTGCAGGGATCGTCCCCACTCCTGGCCGGAGCAGGCCCTTGCTCCTGGCCGGCCGAAGCTGACCACAGCTTGATCCCTGGGCAGACAGACACGGGGATGGTGCCCTGGCTGCAAGAGACTCAAGGCAATTCTTGCCATGCTGGGAAGCTGTGGTGATTCACACCCCTCGTGGCAGAGCAGCCGAGCTTTGGATTCCAATGGAAGCGGGTGGTGTGGGGGCTGCTGCTCCAACCCCAGACCATTGGATGGAAACTCCCCAAACTCCCGACATATGAAATGCTGCAGGGCACTTACAAGGTCTCAGTCCATGGGTAGTCCTTCCAGGCTCGTTTTCCAACATCAGCAATGGAGTTGCCAGTGAAATCTCTGCGAAGAAACAAAAGAGCCGGTCCCCCCTCAGGAGAGCCCATTTCCCTGCCTTTCAGCTGCTGAGCTGGAATTGGGCTTTGCCTGGAGAAGGTGCAGCGTGCCCAGCCTGGCTTCACCCTCATGCTGAGCTCAGGCCCCCAAACCCCCCTGTCTCCGGCCAGGGAGTCCCCCGGGTGGGGTTTGCAGAGCCAGGGAGCCGAGGAGGGGCAGCTGCAGGGCTCTGAGGGGCCGCGGGACTCACAGGAAGGCCAGGGCTCGGCGGCGGCTGGCCGGGGGCACGGCGGCCAGGCCGGCGTGGCCGCAGTTCAGCCGCCCACGGCCTGGGCAGTGGCAGGGCTCTGGGCAGAGCTCCTTGCCCACTGCTGGGGAGGGGGCCACTGCCAGCAGCAGGGCCAGCGGGAGCAGAGCGCGCACCACACGCATCACCAGGTCCATGGCGAGGCAGGACTGGCTGCAGTCGCCTGGGACGCAGGCCTGAGGTGCAGCTGTGGCAGCTCCTGTGTCACAGTGCTGCTGCCAATGTCACAGGGGTCCTTCTTATGACACTGTAGCAATGCTCTTGTCACCGTCATGGTACTTGGCATCAGAGCTCGCAGCAAACCGCAGTTCAGTCCACGCTGTCACCAAATGACTCTGTCTCAGAGCCATCAATCTGCGGCGTCATGGAATGGATTGGCTTGGAAGGGGCCTTAAAGCCCGTCCAGATTCACCCCTGCCATGGCAAGGACACCTTCCACTATCCCAGGCTGCTCCAAGCCGTGTCCCACCGGGCCTTGGACACTGCCAGGGATCCAGGAGCAGCCCCAGCTGCTCTGGGCACCCTGTGCCAGGGCCTGCCCACCCTCCCAGGGAAGGATTTCTCCTGAACATAGGATCTAAGCCTGCTCTGTGTCACTGTGAAGCCATTCCCATCTCTATTGGGTTTGTGTGGCCAGGTTTTGGTAGCGGAAGTTGGGGAGGGGGACATCCAGCGGTGGGATTTGTTGCGGGGGACTTGGGGCAGTTTCTGTGAGAAGGTGCCAGAACCTTCCCCATGTCCAGCAGAGCCTTTGCCAGTGGGCTCCATGGTGGACATGTCTCTGGCTAAGCCTAAGCCTTTTTTAAATGGGCATAACACACTTGGTTTAAGATATCTAAGAAGGCCAGAGTAATAACTTGTGTGGAACAAAAGACAGAGACAGGAGTGGGAAATGTGAGAAGAACTGCTCTGCAGACACCAGGGTCGATGGAGCAGGGACAGGATCTGCTCAAGGCATCAGAGCTGAGATTCCCCTGCATCCCAGGGTGAAGGCCATGATGAGACTCCTGTGCCCCTGAAGGCTATGGAAATTCAAAGGGATGCAGAGATCCACCTGTAGCGCCTGGAGGACCCATTTTGGATCAGGTGGATGCATGAAGTAGGCTGTGATCCTGTAGGAAGCCTGTGCTCAAACAGGCTTGCGTTAGCTAAGAGAAGCTGAATTGCTGGTAGTTCAACACTTCCTGGGTGCCTTGAAAGGAAGAAGGAAGAGGAACAGAGAAGGAATGCAGGTGTCTCCCACACTGTGATACAATGTGAAGAACTCCTGGGAGATTGAGAAGAATTTCAAGAAGATGGTTCTTGACCTCCTGTTCCGATGTAGAAACTGCTGAGACTTTCCTTTAGTGTTATTTCTATGACTTATGTTCTCATTTCCCTGGATATTTCCTCCCCCGTTATTTCCTTGCTGTTACTTGAGACGGAAGTGCCCCAGAGATGCAGAAAAAGTGAGGGAATGCTGTCACGCCAGGATGGGTGCCCGTGCCCAGTGACTGTGGAGCACCCAAGAGCCAGCACATTTATCCCTCTCTGCAGAGCAAACCACAAGTTCAGGACACCCAGAGGAGGCATCTCAGGGTTTTCCTCATCCCTTGTGGCAATGTTTCCCCTTGCATTCAGTATAAATAAAGTTTGTCCTTGTTTCTCCTGGTGTTGTTGATGTATTTGCAAAAGCAGTTTCTGTTCTCCCTTACGGAATTGGCCAAATTCAGTTTGAGATTGTTGTGGGTTGACCCCGGCCAGATGCCAGTCACTCACAAAGCTGCTCACTCACTCCTCTCTGCAGCTGGACAGAGGGGAGAAAATTTAACAAAGGTTCATGAGTTAAGGACCAGGAGAAAACACGCATCAAATACCATCAAGTGCAAAACAGGCTCGACTTAATGATATTAAATGAATTTATTACTAACACAATCAGAGCAGGATAATGAGAAATAAAATAAGCCCTTAAAAATACCTTCCCCTCACCCCTCCCTCCTTCCCAACTCTACTGCCTACACCAGCAGCACAAGGAGACAGGGAATGGGGGTTATTCCCCTGCTCTCAGAGAGCAAATCTATCACCCTGCTGCACCATGGGGTTCCTCCCGTGGCAGACAGTTCTCCAGGAACTTCTCCAATGTGGCTCCATCTCACCGACAGCAGCTCACTGCAAACTTCTGCAGCATGAGTCCGCCCCACAGGCAACATTCCTCCCAGAACTGCTGCGGCATGGGTCTCCCTTCCACAGGCACAGTCCTCCGAGGACAGGCTGCTGCACCCTGGGAGCGGGGCCCCTCTCTCCACAGGTGTCCCACAGGATCACAGCCTCCTCCAGGCATCCAGCTGCTCTGGTGCGGGGCTGCTCCACAGGATGCAGGTGAATCTCTGCTTCGCCGTCGATCCCTGCGGGCTGCAGGAGCACTGCTGCCCCACCACAGTCTCACCACTGCCTGCAGAGGAATCTCGGCTCTGGAGCCTGGAGAATCTCCTCAGCCTCAGTCTCCACTGCCCGTGGAGTCTGCAGGTGGTTCTCCTCACATGTTCTCGCTCCTGCTTTTCTCTAGTCAAAATTAAAACTGTCTCACAACTTGATTTTGGTTTCTTCTGAAATCTCTTACCACACAGGTGTGATGGCCATTTCTAATTGGGCCAGCCTTGGGAAGGTGCCAGAACCTTCCGTCATGTGCAGCAGAGCCAATCCCAGTGGGCTCCAGCGTAGACATCCACTTTTAAAGCCATCAGGGCTTGGTTCTGCCGCAATTGTGGAAGCTGGAAGCTTCCAGCAGCTTCTAACAGAAGGAATATTCATGACTCCGTGCCCAGGACTGGAGGCCGCCCCGGCCCGAGCTGTTGGCCCGCGCGTTTCCCCTCAGGCCGGGGCGGCCGCTGCCGCTGCCCGGAGCCGGAGCTGCCCGTGCGGCGGAGCGGCCGCGCTTCCCGGCCGGGCCGGGCCGCCTCTCTGGCCGCGGCTTGCGGGGCCGTGCCGGCCTTGCCCGAGCTGCCCGCGGCTCCCTTTGCACGGCGCTCGCTGCCGGCGCCGGCGCGCCCAGGCGGAGCTGCCGCCCCTCAGGCTCCCAGCGCTTCCCGCCATTGCCGCTGCGGCTCCCTCAGCCTCTGCCGGCGGCCATCCCGACACTGCCCGCCTTTCGGCAAGCTCCCCGCGCCCTCCCAGCGCCAGCCGGCCTTTGGCCCTGCCTGGGTGCCGCCTGCCCACCAAAGGCGCTCTCACCGCTCCGCACAAGTGGAGAGGAGAAAAGGGGCAGCGAAAGACTCATGAATTTACAGAAACAGAGGGAGACATCCCTCCCCGCTCACGGACACAACGGACGGAACTTGGGGATTTTCATTACATTTATTACCAAGAAAATCAGAGCAGGATAATGAGAAGCAAAGAAATTTCAACAGCACCTGTAGTCTCAAAGCCATGCCAAAACCTGGCCACACCAACCCAATACAAACGGGAATGAATTCACAGTGACACAGAGCAGGCTTAGATCCTGTGTTCAGGAGAAATCCTTCCCTGGGAGGGTGGGCAGGCCCTGGCACAGGGTGCCCAGAGCAGCTGGGGCTGCCCCTGGATCCCTGGCAGTGTCCAAGGCGCGGTGGGACACGGCTTGGAGCAGCCTGGGATAGTGGAAGGTGTCCTTGCCATGGCAGGGGTGAATCTGGACGGGCTTTAAGGCCCCTTCAAAGCCAATCCATTCCATGACGCCGCAGATTGATGGCTCTGAGACAGAGTCATTTGGTGACAGCGTGGACTGAACTGCGGTTTGCTGCGAGCTCTGATGCCAAGTACCATGACGGTGACAAGAGCATTGCTACAGTGTCATAAGAAGGACCCCTGTGACATTGGCAGCAGCACTGTGACACAGGAGCTGCCACAGCTGCACCTCAGGCCTGCGTCCCAGGCGACTGCAGCCAGTCCTGCCTCGCCATGGACCTGGTGATGCGTGTGGTGCGCGCTCTGCTCCCGCTGGCCCTGCTGCTGGCAGTGGCCCCCTCCCCAGCAGTGGGCAAGGAGCTCTGCCCAGAGCCCTGCCACTGCCCAGGCCGTGGGCGGCTGAACTGCGGCCACGCCGGCCTGGCCGCCGTGCCCCCGGCCAGCCGCCGCCGAGCCCTGGCCTTCCTGTGAGTCCCGCGGCCCCTCAGAGCCCTGCAGCTGCCCCTCCTCGGCTCCCTGGCTCTGCAAACCCCACCTGGGACACCCGGGGGACTCCCTGGCCGGAGACAGGGGGGGTTTGGGGTCCTGAGCTCAGCATGAGGGTGAAGCCAGGCTGGGCACGCTGCACCTTCTCCAGGCAAAGCCCAATTGCAGCTCAGCAGCTGAAAGGCAGGGAAATGGGCTCTCCTGAGGGGGGACCGGCTCTTTTGTTTCTTCGCAGAGATTTCACTGGCAACTCTATTGCTGATGTTGGAAAACGAGCCTGGAAGGACTACCCATGGACTGAGACCTTGTAAGTGCCCTGCAGCATTTCATATGTCGGGAGTTTGGGGAGTTTCCATCCAATGGTCTGGGGTTGGAGCAGCAGCCCCCACACCACCCGCTTCCATTGGAATCCAAAGCTCGGCTGCTCTGCCACGAGGGGTGTGAATCACCACAGCTTCCCAGCATGGCAAGAACTGCCTTGAGTCTCTTGCAGCCAGGGCACCATCCCCGTGTCTGTCTGCCCAGGGATCAAGCTGTGGTCAGCTTCGGCCGGCCAGGAGCAAGGGCCTGCTCCGGCCAGGAGTGGGGACGATCCCTGCAGCAGTGCCCCAAAGAGATGCTTCAGTCAAGCTGCTGCAGGAGATTTTCCCATGACAATCCCAATTGCTGCTGGCCAGTGGCAGCCGTCACAATGCCCCTGTGTCCCCTTGCAGAGTGCTCAGGGACAATGAGCTGCGGGCAGTGAAGAGGCATTCCCTGGAGGGGCTGTTCCTGCTGAAGCACCTGTAAGCACCGTGCCCTGCCCACGGTGGGGGCTCCTGCCTGCCCTCCCTGGGGCCTGCTGCTCAGCCCAGCCACGGGCACGTGGCTTTTGTCCCTCCTGGGATCCAGGCTGCAGAAGCAGGTAAAAGCAACAGGGCAAATGGAAGTGACATTTGTTGTTCTGCCTGCAACAGGGATTTGTCCTGCAATGAGATCCTGTCCATTGAGGAACGATCTTTTGAGCCAGTGCCTTTCCTGAAGTTTCTGTGAGTGATCAAGTTCTCTCTGGTGCTTTTAGCTCAGTCTTTGCATGGGCACCCTTCCTGTGTAGGAAAATGCTCCTGCTGTTTTCCCCAGTCCCTACATTTGCCCTGCCCAGAGCCCAGCTGAGCGAGCTGCAGAGGTCAATGCCGATGGCTGGGCGGCCACGCCAGGGGACAGAGCCCACTGGGGTTGTCCACACACAGCCATCAGAGCAGCCAGTTCTTGCAGCCTTGGCTGCATCCTGGAACAGAAACAGAGTCAGCACGTGTGCCCTTCACTTGCCCTCCTGGGCAGGCTACAAACGCTGAGAAAGCAGCAGTTTCCTCCCTCTTCCACCTTGGATTGGCACCTTTCTGCAAAGGGCTCCTACTTTGCCCCCCCTCTCTGTAGGGCAGGCCTGATTCCTTTGTGGGACCTCCTCTTTTCCCAGAAACCTCTCCTGGAATGGCCTCACAAAGATCCGCAGCGACACTTTCCAGGCCTGGCATGGCATGCAGTTCCTCCAGGAGCTGTAAGTGGCACCAGGGCTAAAGGCACGGCAGGGCGAGTCTCTGCAGGGTCAGTGGGCAAGAGCAGATTTGCCCTTAGGAAAGTCCTGATTCCAGCTGTGGATGTCAGCCAGGGAGCACCAGGAGTGTGCAGCTGCAAAGGCCCTTTCCCCTGCCCTGCTGCCCTCCTGCAAGGCTTCCTTGAATGCGGCCAGGCCGTGCCCACGTGCCCGGCACAGCCAGCTCACATCCTTGCCATCAGCCCTGACAGAGCTCTGTTGTTTCTCAGGATCCTCAGCCACAACCCGCTGGCTGTCATTGACGATGCTGCCTTCTTCAAGCTGCCCTCAGTGAGCTCTCTGTAAGTATTGCCTCATTTGGAGCAGATCCACAGAGAGCCGTGTCTCTCTGGAGTGCCCTGTTCTCAGGAAAGCAGCACAAGTGTTGCAGGAGTAAATCTCCCTCTTGGCCAGCCTGAGTCTACTGGAGACACAAAAACCCTGTCTTCTTTTGGAGCAGGCAGAACTGGGTGCCTCTGCCAACAGCACCACCACCATCATGGCCCTGAGCTTGCTCTGAGAGCAGAGCTGTGGCAATGTCACCAGAAAATTTCATGAGCTCTTTCCAATGTTTGCAGAGACCTGAGTGCTACCCAAGTAAAGTCGCAGATGCTGCTGCAGCTGCTGCAGACCACAGTGAGCTTGGAAACCCTGTGAGTGTGTGGCACTGAGCCCCAGCTGCCAGCAGGCCCAGAGTGCGGGGACAGGGGCTCTGCTTGGGAAACAAATCCGTGTGCCACAGAACCAGAACGAGCCCAGTTAGCTCAATCTCACCTTTGCGGTGACTTGCTGCAGGCTTCGCAAAGGGGAGTTTGAACTCCAGGCGGGTGCATTTCTCTTTCATGTGGTATTTTGGGAGCAGTTCTACTCTCCAGGTTAAAATCCCTTTTTAATTTTTTGCCTTGGGAGTCAGGGCCCTTTCCCAGAGCTGTGGCACACAGTGAGGCACAAGCCGCATGCGCGGTATAGGTGTGTTCCCTGAGCTGGGCTCTGAGCCATGGACTGGGTGGCCAGGTGTTCCTCCAAGAATCCCCTCTTGTCTGCAGCCAAGTGCCCAAGGAGGCGGCCTGCTGCCTGTGCCAGGAGCGTCCCCGGCCCGAGAGCCCCTGCAGGAGCATCCAGTTCCTGTGCCAGGAGCTGTGCAGCACCAGCGCCCCGCAGTGCGGTGGGTGTCCGGAGGGGCTGGGGAGCTCAAATCTGCCCCTTCTCCTGAGCCTGGGGAGATGCTGCAGCACTGCCCCGTGCTGGGGGATGCTGATCTGCCCTTGGACTACAGGCCTTGGACACAACACCTTGGGATGGAAAGTTCCTGGTGATTGTACATATCTTGTGTGTCACATACTGTCTGGACAAGGAACAGCTCACTGGCCCACCAAACCTACCAATTTCCCACCCACACCATGGCCCCAGGCAAGGAAAGCAGGAATGCCCCATGCCCTTGCCTGGTGCTGGAAGGCAAGGTCTGCCCATAAAGCCCCCAAATTCCCCTAACAGCCTGCTTTCTGTGCCACCCCACTGCCCACTGCAGGGCAGAGGGCAGGGCCCCTGATGTGCTCTGCAGGGTGAACACCAAGCACCGTCATGCCCTGGTTGGCCTGTGCAGGGGGAGCAAAGCCCCGTCCTGCTCTGGCTGGGCACAGGGCACAGCACATCCTGTGCACAGCAGGGCCAGGCTGCCCTTCTGCAAACAGATACAGCCAGGTTCCCAGGGGCCCCAGGGAGCTCGCTTCTCTCACTGCCTCAGCCCCAGGTTTCCCACAGCACAGTCCCAGAGCTCTGGTGCCCTTGAGGAAGTTTTTCATGCTCTAACAGCTTCAGCTGCTGCTCTTGGCAATGGCCCCGGAGCAAAGGAGTCCCTGGGCATTATTCCTCCCCTGCCAGTCTGTGCCCCCCTTGCAGTGCTGATCTTTCCTCTGGGGTCTCTGCCTCTTCACTGCCTCCTGCAGAGCAAGCCAAGCCTGCTCATCTGGAGCTGGGGGAACCTCTCTGACAGCAATCCCGTTCCCCTGGGATGTTTCCCTCCCATCCAAACAGAGCCCCCGGAGACACCAGGAAAAAGGCAGCTCTCTGCTCTGCCCCAAGGGGACAATGGCATGGATTGAAGGGCTCTTCTCCTCACCACAACACATCCTCCACTCTGCTCTTGTGCTCCCTGGCCTTGAGATGAGCTCCTGCTGCTCAGAGTCACCTCTGAGCCTGTGTTTGTGCCCAGCTGCTGATCTGTTCTCTTGATGTTCTCCAGCTGAGACAACTCTGCTACAGACTCGGGGAGAAATAATGGACATGGAACAACGCAGAGAGCTGAACACCATCCCAGTGTTGAGCCTCCAGCCCAAGGAGCCTTCACTGGGAAATGGTGAAACTGTAACGCTTGTGGTAGCCCTGACCCTGAGCACTGAGGGGGATGTCAGCAGCCTGGACCGTTCCAGAACAAACTCACATCCCCCTCAGCATCTCTTGGGGCATGAAGGCAAAACAAGTGCCCACGACCTGAGGGCCAAGATCAAGAAGAAGGCTGAAAGCATCAAGACTGCAAAAAGCATTGTCACACACCAGCCCCAGCCTGCCAGGTTGAAGCATGTGTTGAAAAATACACCCTCAAGCTGGGATCACAATCAGCAGGAGTCACATTTGAACTGGCAAGCATTAAACTCCTGGGATGTAGCTGGTGCATTAAACCCCACTCATGACAAGTCTACTGATAGAGCCCACAGAGATGAGGTGGAAGATGAAGCATCAAGGCAGAACTACATTATGACTATCAAAGAGCAGCAGGACAGCATGCAGAAGGAAATCAACTCAAGGCTCAACTGGCAAATACTAAACCGCTGGGATGTAGCTGGTGGGTTAAACCCTAATGATGATGACTCCATTATTGGGCACATCACAGATGAGTTGGATGATCCTGCTCCAAGGCAGAACTATGTCAGTTCTCACAAACAGTCAAAGAAGGAGAACCAGTATTGGGCTGGACATAATCAGCTTTTCTACCAGGGTTTGAGCCCTGTGATAGCAGATGGAGAGCCCAGAGCCACCGTCACCAAAGATGAGCTGCGTCTAAACAGGAACCTGGATTTTCTCTCTGACCCGTTGGTTCAGAGAGGCCCTGCTGTGAGCAGCAGAGGAGGAGGCACGGCTGAGGAGGAGCATTCCTCTCTAGGTGGGCACCTCCTGATCATGCCTGACACCACGGGCACATACTGGAAGCCGCAGGAAGAACACTCCAGGTTCCTCAATAAACCTTGGAGCCCCCAAGGTCCAGAGCTTGGGCCAGTTCCAGGAGAGCTCTTGGAATCCGTGGTCGATCGTCACCTGCGCTTGCTGGTGCCGGACAAAAGCCTGCAGATGTTCATGGCCCACGTGGAGCGAGCCCTGAGAATGGACTGCAGCCTGCCCCAGCTCAAGCTGGTGTGTGCCAAGATGGTCTCACATACGGGGCTGCTTCTAAAGGTGCTCAGTGAGAGGCAAGAGAACAAGGGCCCCTATGATCGCATGGGCCGGTGTCCTCTGCAAGAGAACATCTCCAGGCGCACAGCTTTGGAGGAGGATCAGGAGCCCACAGAGAAGGTAGGAGAGCTGCAGGCACTGCTGTATGTGTCCCTCTGGGCAAGGGAGAATGGAAGGAGCAATCCTCTTGCCCCCAATGATCTTCTTTCCTCTTCTCCCAGCCAAAGCCAGAGACCATGGATGACACGATCACGTTTGTTGTATTGTTGTCTGTCATCGCAATCATTTTGCTGATACTGCAGGGTGTCTTCCACGTAAGCCAATTTCTTGTTTGACACAGAGCTGTCTGTCTTGTAGCTGGAGTGCTCAGGTGACAAGCCCCATGTGCCACTGCAGATGCCCCTGCATGCACTGGCTACCACAGCAGATGTTTTTCCAAGCCTGGAGCTTGTGGCAGCATCCACAGCACCCAGCTCAGCAGGGTCCAGCCTGCCTGAGCGAAGCTTGTCCTACCTTCTGTCCCAGCGCTCCCCACCTTTGCTTTGCTCTCCTGCCTTCAGCCACACAGCAATGAGATTGGGAGCTGTGGGAGTTCAGAACAGCTCTTGGAGTTCCTGCAGAGAGGAAGAGGAAATTGGGAAGGAAGGACAGGTTCTTTTTAAAATTGTTGTTGCTGGCACAGACTTGCACGTGTGTAGAACAGGCTGGGTTGGATGAAGGATCTTTGGTCTCCCATGTTCTGTAGAGCATTACAAGAAAAGTTTGATGTTAAACGTCTGCCTCCTTTCCAAGGTGTGTTCCCGATGTGCTGCAGCTGTTTGCCAACAGCTACTCAGAAGGAAATTGTGGCTGAGAAGGTAACTGCTCCCTGCCCATGCCACTGCTGTGCCACCAAGAGCCTTTCCTGTGCACAGCAGCTCCTCCTGGAGCCCCGCAGCCGCGCAGGTGCCGCTGCCCAGGACTCTCCCGGCTGTGTTTCTAACACATCGCCTTTGGGGGAGCCGAGGGCAAGCGGCTCCTGAGCGGCAGTGCTGGGCATGGCTGGGGGCTCCCAGCCCAACCAGCCCTTCATGCACCAGTGATGCTCCCCTGGATGGGGTGCATGTGCTGGGCCAGCCAGGGATGCCTTTCTGGAGCCCCCATCTTCCCTGGGCTCAGCTGAAATGCCCCCAAGCAGGGAGAGGTAGCTGCACCTGCTGCAGCCCTCCCTGCCCAAACTACCCTGTTCATTTTCTTTGGTTTTCAGGTTGTTTGTAAAACTGCAACAGACATGGAGGAAGAACAAGTACAGGGAGGCAGAGGATGTAGAGCAGGTAAGGGCAGGGAACAGATGTCAATTCTGCTCCTCTGCCTGCACCGCCTGCTCTTCCTCACCTCTCCAAATCCTTCCCTTCCATGGCAATTTCCAGGGTTTGCCTGAGCTCAGCGAAGCTGATTTGCTGTTGGTTCAATACATCATGGACGTCCTTGACAAAGAGGAAGAAGAATTGCAGAAACAGGAAAAACAATTGCAGGAACAAATGGAGAAAGAGAACAGAGATGTCTCCCAGGAAGAGACACAATGTGAAGAACTCAAAGGAAGGAGAGAAGATTTTCAAGATGCTGAGAACAAGAAAGTAAGTTTCCAGCACTTCTTCTCCAGCTCCTAGTCTGATACAAGAACTGCTAGAACTTTCCTTGGATGCTATTTTCTTCTCTATTTCCTTGGATCCTTGTTGTTGACTTGGTGGCTATTTCCTTACTGCTGTTTCCTTGAGTTTTTGCTTGCCTTTATTTCCTCAGATGTTGTTTCCTTGTTGTTCCACATGGAAGAAGCCTAAGGAAATGCTGTTACCCAGAGACAAGATGCTCCTGCCTGGGCCCTGCTCTGCATCCAGCACCCCAAGATCTGGGCCACTGACTCCATGACCACTCTCTGCAGAGGAGGATGCTGCTGGTGGCTGCCATGCTTAGGACACCCCAAAGTCCCCTGGGGACTGGGACAGGAGGAATCCAGGAAGCCCCAGGTGTCCCAGGCAGTCACCGCAGCTCAGCCTCTGGAGCCACAGCCTTCCCAGGGCCGTGACATCCTGGGGGCACACTGCACATGTGACAGGGTCCCCTTGCACATTCCCCTGTGTGCAGCTGTTGTGTCTGTTCCCAGCTGGGAATGCTTTCCCAATAAATGCTGATTTTGTACATTTGGCGAGTCCTGGAAGTGTCCACGTTTGCTGGGCTGTGACCCTTTCTGTGGGGCTGCACACACGTGTGCAGGGTTGTGCTTGCGTACATGGTGCCAGAAGCAGGATTCACATTTGAAGTGACAAGAATTGAACCCCTGGGATGTAGTCGGTGGATTAAACCCCACTCATGACAAGTCTGTTCACAGACAACACTGACATAATGAGAAAGTTCAAGCTCCAAGGCTGAACTATGTCAATTCTGACAAACAGTCAAAGAAGGAGGACACCCGTTACTGGGTTGGACATAATCAGCTTTTCTACCAGGGTTTGAGCCCTGTGATAGCAGAGGGAGAGCCCAGAGCCACCGTCACCAAAGATGAGCTGCGTCTAAACAGGAACCTGGATTTTCTCTCTGACCTGTTGGTTCAGAGAGGCCCTGCTGTGAGCAGCAGAGGAGGAGGCACGGCTGAGGAGGAGCATTCCTCTCTAGGTGGGCACCTCCTGATCATGCCTGACACCACGGGCACACACTGGAAGCCGCAGGAAGAACACTCCAGGTTCCTCAATAAACCTTGGAGCCCCCAAGGTCCAGAGCTTGGGCCAGTTCCAGGAGAGCTCTTGGAATCCGTGGTTGATCGTCACCTGCGCTTGCTGGTGCCGGACAAAAGCCTGCAGATGTTCATGGCCCACGTGGAGCGAGCCCTGAGGATGGACTGCAGCCTGCCCCAGCTCAAGCTGGTGTGTGCCAAGATGGTCTCACATACGGGGCTGCTTCTAAAGGTGCTCAGTGAGAGGCAAGAGAACAAGGGCCCCTATGATCGCATGGGCCGGTGTCCTCTGCAAGAGAACATCTCCAGACACATGGTCTTGAGGAAGGGCAAGGAACTCACAGAGAAGCTAGGAGAGCTGCTGGGCACTGCTGCACGTGTCCTTCTCAGGATGGGTCCTCCTGCCCGTCAGTACATGATGGATGTCCCTAATAAAGAAGAAGAATTCCAGGATGAGATGCAATGCAAAGAATTCAGGAGATGGGGAAAAGAATTTAGGAAGGTGACACAGTAATTGGGACACCAACCATTCTCCTCCACCTCCTGTGTGAACAAAGGAACTGCTGAGGCTTTCCCTGGGTGCTTTTTTCCTGTTATTTCCTTGCTGTTACTTGAGAGGGAAGTGCCCCAGAGCAGCAGCAACAGTGAGGGAATGCTGTCACTGCAGGACGAGGTGCCTGGGCCCAGTGACTGAAGAGCACCCCAAGAGCCAGCACATTTATCCCCCTCTGCAGAGGAGAGGGTGGCCATGAGCGCCGTACACCAGAGGACGCATCAGTACTGCAGGATTGTTCTCATCCCTTGTGGCAATGTTTTCCCTTGCATTCAGTATAAATAAAGTTTGTTCTTGTTCCTCCTGCTGTTGCTGATGTCTTTGTAAAAGCAGTTTCTGTTCTCCCTTATGGAATTGGCCAAATTCAGTTCCAGCTGGGCCTTTGCTTTTCTGCCTTTCTCCCTGCATGCCCCAGTGACATCCTCGCCATCCTCCTGTGCTGCTGCCCTTCTTCCAAAGCTGTAAATTCTGTGTTTTCCCAGGCAGAGCTTACTGCTCAGCTGCTCTGCTTCCCCACCAGCTCGTCTTTGGGCACACAGGCCCGGGCTGTTCCTGCCTGTGCGTTCAAGGATTTCTCCCTGCAGAATGTGCAACCTCCCTGGTCTCCTCTGCCCCTCAGGACAACGTCCCCAGGGCAGCAGTTTAGCAGGTGCTGCTGAAGCCACCACCTTCCCAACAGCACCTGCCAGGAAGGACAGATAGCCCTGTGAGCACCAGTCGCTCACGCTGTGCGATGGTCTGTGAATATCGACAGAAGAAAAGCAGGCAGGAGGGGTCCTCTGTATGGAGTTTATCCAACTACATACTGAAGGGGTTCAGAGACAAAGAACAAGAACTACAGGAGGGTCCTGAGTTTTATATGGGTCAAGGGAGGGAGAGCATCAGGGCTGAGGGCCATGGGTTGCAGGGCTGGTACAGAGGCGGGGTTAAAAGGGGACAGCCAACTGGGATTCAGGAGGGGAGCTGCAAGGAATACATTCCACCTATATGGAAAGCAGGAGTGAGGAACTTTCTAGAACGGGAGTGGAGAACAGGGATGATGTAACTTGGTTCATTAACATGATGGTACAAGGAACTGTGGGAGAGCGTCTCTTTGGGATGCCCTATCCTAAAGGTGTGTGTCTTTGCAGGGCATCCCAGTCTCGGCCTCCCCATCCATGTCCTGGGATGCAACACCCCAGGGGACCTCTCAAACAGCGTGGCTGGACTGACTCCCCCTGAGCATCCCCTCCAGCCTGGATGGAGCTTGTCCATACTGTGATTATCCTGGCCCCAGAGGCCCAAAGCCTCCACTGTGTTGTGTAGAGGGAGCTGGGAAGGTGAGATGGGCCAGGAGAGGATTCCCCTGCTGCCCTCAGCAGGGACTTGTTTCCATTTCCCTGTTACCTCTGCCAGCCCCGGTGCCACTGCCTGGCCCTGGCACTGCCAGCAGCCCAAGAACTGTGCGACCACGTGCCATATTCTGGCCATGCCTCACTGAACAGGGGAAGTCACAGCTGGATTCTCATCTGGGAGGCTGATGAGGATAAAGAAAAAACTATTGGAGGAGGAAAATGTTGCCTTCCTGCTTGTTTCCAGCTTGTGCATCTCCTCTCAATCCGCTTCCCTCACGCATAAATTCTTTGGGGTCTTCCCTAGATCTAGCTGCTGCTGCCCATGGCATTGTCTGTGCCCTTTTGTCAGCCTGTGCTCAACAGCTGGCCCTGGACTGGTGGTGCAGGTTACAACAACCATCACCTGGTGATGTCAGTCACCTCAGGCTGCTCAGTGCTTGGGTCTCCCTTCCAGGCCCCTGCTTCAGCTGTAACGAGGTTACCCATTCCAGTGAGGTCTTCCTGGATAGCTCTTTCGATATCAAAGTAAGAGGCTTTGCAGTAGTGCTTCTAAAACATCCCAAGGCCCCTGAAGCTTTCCAGGGCCAATAGTTTGGTGTTCCAAATGTCTCCTGTGAGCACAAGAGCTCTGGGTGGTGGGTGGGAAGGGCAATGGCCGTGTCCTCCTGCAGAGGCCATGGCACTGGTGTCCCCGTGGTGCTGGCTTGGAGCTGCACAAGCAGCATTGAGGTTTTTGCCTTGTCCTCCTTCCCTTTGCCCGCCCTCACACCCGCCTGGCTCCCAGGCTGATGGTTGCACTGTTGTACCTCCTGCTGAAGAGCTGCTGTCATTGAGCAGAATCATCTTCTCAAGGAGGTTTAATGCACATGCATGAAAGGCACCTTTGTCTAATATGGCTCAGAATAGGCTTAAAATAGCGTCAGGGTGTGTAAGACAGGAAATACAGAGATCAGGGAGGAATTTCTTCATGGAAAGGGTGGTCAGGCCCTGGGAGGGGTTGCCCAAGGAGGTGGTGGACTCCCCATGCCTGGAAGGGACCAAGGAACTGCTAGAGGTGCCACTGAGTGCTGTGGCCTGGCTGCCAAAGGGCACAGGATGGGGCACAGGATGGACTGGCTGAAGCCGGAGGTGATTTCCATCGTCAGTGGCTCTGAGGCTCCGCGACTCCGTGCCCAGGACTGGAGGCCGCCCTGGCCCAAGCGCTGCCGGAGCTGCCCCGGCCCGAGCTGTTGGCCCGCGCGTTTCCCCTCAGGCCGGGGCGGCCGCTGCCGCTGCCCGGAGCCGGAGCTGCCCGTGCGGCGGAGCGGCCGCGCTTCCCGGCCGGGCCGGGCCGCCTCTCTGGCCGCGGCTTGCGGGGCCGTGCCGGCCTTGCCCGAGCTGCCCGCGGCTCCCTTTGCACGGCGCTCGCTGCCGGCGCCGGCGCGCTCAGGCGGAGCTGCCGCCCCTGAGGCTCCCAGCGCTTCCCGCCATTGCCGCTGCGGCTCCCTCAGCCTCTGCCGGCGGCCATCCCGACACTGCCCGCCTTTCGGCAAGCTCCCCGCGCCCTCCCAGCGCCAGGCGGCCTTTGGGTGCTGCCTGGGTGCCGCCTGCCCACCAAAGGCGCTCTCACCGCTCCGCACAAGTGGAGAGGAGAAAAGGGGCAGCGAAAGGCTCATGAATTTACAGAAACAGAGGGAGACATCCCTCCCCGCTCACGGACACAACGGACAGAACTTGGGGATTTTCATTACGTTTATTACCAAGAAAATCAGAGCAGGATAATGAGAAGCAAAGGAAATTTCAACAGCACCTGTAGTCTCAAAGCCATGCCAAAACCTGGCCACACCAACCCAATACAGGTGGGAATGGCTTCACAGTGACACCGAGCAGGCTTAGATCCTGTGTTCAGGAGAAATCCTTCCCTGGGAGGGTGGGCAGGCCCTGGCACAGGGTGCCCAGAGCAGCTGGGGCTGCTCCTGGATCCCTGGCAGTGTCCAAGGCGCGGTGGGACACGGCTTGGAGCAGCCTGGGATAGTGGAAGGTGTCCTTGCCATGGCAGGGGTGAATCTGGACAGGCTTTAAGGCCCCTTCCAAGCCAATCCATTCCATGACGCCGCAGATTGATGGCTCTGAGACAGAGTCATTTGGTGACAGCGTGGACTGAACTGCGGTTTGCTGCGAGCTCTGATGCCAAGTACCATGACGGTGACAAGAGCATTGCTACAGTGTCATAAGAAGGACCCCTGTGACATTGGCAGCAGCACTGTGACACAGGAGCTGCCACAGCTGCACCTCAGGCCTGCGTCCCAGGCGACTGCAGCCAGTCCTGCCTCGCCATGGACCTAGTGATGCGTGTGGTGCGCGCTCTGCTCCTGCTGGCCCTGCTGCTGGCAGTGGCCCCCTCCCCAGCAGTGGGCAAGGAGCTCTGCCCAGAGCCCTGCCACTGCCCAGGCCGTGGGCGGCTGAACTGCGGCCACGCCGGCCTGGCCGCCGTGCCCCCGGCCAGCCGCCGCCGAGCCCTGGCCTTCCTGTGAGTCCCGCGGCCCCTCAGAGCCCTGCAGCTGCCCCTCCTCGGCTCCCTGGCTCTGCAAACCCCACCTGGGACACCCGGGGGACTCCCTGGCCGGAGACAGGGGGGTTTGGGGGCATGAGCTCAGCATGAGGGTGAAGCCAGGCTGGGCACGCTGCACCTTCTCCAGGCAAAGCCCAATTGCAGCTCAGCAGCTGTAGGGCAGGGAAATGGGCTCTCCTGAGGGGGGACTGGGGTGTTCTGTTTCTTGGCAGAGATTTCACTGGCAACTCCATTGCTGATGTTGGAAAACGAGCCTGGAAGGACTACCCATGGACTGAGACCTTGTAAGTGCCCTGCAGCATTTCATGTGTCGGGAGTTTGGGGAGTTTCCATCCAATGGTCTGGGGTTGGAGCAGCAGCCCCCACACCACCCGCTTCCATTGGAATCCAAAGCTCGGCTGCTCTGCCACGAGGGGTGTGAATCACCAGAGCTTCCCAGCATGGCAAGAACTGCCTTGAGTCTCTTGCAGCCAGGGCACCATCCCCGTGTCTGTCTGCCCAGGGATCAAGCTGTGGTCAGCTTCTGCTGGCCAGGAGCAAGGGCCTGCTCTGGCCCGGAGTGGGGACGATCCCTGCAGCAGTGCCCCAAAGAGATGCTTCAGTCAAGCTGCTGCAGGAGATTTTCCCATGACAATCCCAATTGCTGCTGGCCAGTGGCAGCCGTCACAATGTCCCTGTGTCCCCTTGCAGAGTGCTCAGGGACAATGAGCTGCAGGCAGTGAAGAGGCATTCCCTGGAGGGGCTGTTCCTGCTGAAGCACCTGTAAGCATCGTGCCCTGCCCACGGTGGGGGGCTCCTGCCTGCCCCTCTCTGGGGCCCTGCTGCTCAGCCCAGCCACGGGCACGTGGCTTTTGTCCCTCCTGGGATCCAGGCTGCAGAAGCAGGTAAAAGCAACAGGGCAAATGGAAGTGACATTTGTTGTTCTGCCTGGAGCAGGGATTTGTCCTGCAATGAGATCCTGTCCATTGAGGAACGATCTTTTGAGCCAGTGCCTTTCCTGAAGTTTCTGTGAGTGATCACGTTTCTCTCTGGTGCTTTTAGCTCAGTCTTTGCATGGGCACCCTTCCTGTGTAGGAAAATGCTCCTGCTGTTTTCCCCAGTCCCTACATTTGCCCTGCCCAGAGCCCAGCTGAGCGAGCTGCAGAGGTCAATGCCGATGGCTGGGCGGCCACGCCAGGGGACAGAGCCCACTGGGGTTGTCCACACACAGCCATCAGAGCAGCCAGTTCTTGCAGCCTTGGCTGCATCCTGGAACAGAAACAGAGTCAGCACGTGTGCCCTTCGCTTGCCCTCCTGGGCAGGCTACAAATGCTGAGAAAGCAGCAGTTTCCTCCCTCTTCCACCTTGGATTGGCACCTTTCCTGCAAAGGGCTCCTTCTTTGCCCCCCCTCTCTGTAGGGCAGGCCTGATTCCTTTGTGGGACCTCCTCTTTTCCCAGAAACCTCTCCTGGAATGGCCTCACAAAGATCCGCAGTGACACTTTCCAGGCCTGGCATGGCATGCAGTTCCTCCAGGAGCTGTAAGTGGCACCAGGGCTAAAGGCACGGCAGGGCGAGTCTCTGCAGGGTCTCTGCAGGGTCAGTGGGCAAGAGCAGATTTGCCCTTAGGAAAGTCCTGATTCCAGCTGTGGATGTCAGCCAGGGAGCACCAGGAGTGTGCAGCTGCAAAGGCCCTTTCCCCTGCCCTGCTGCCCTCCTGCAAGGCTTCCTTGAATGCGGCCAGGCCGTGCCCACGTGCCCGGCACAGCCAGCTCACATCCTTGCCATCAGCCCTGACAGAGCTCTGTTGTTTCTCAGGATCCTCAGCCACAACCCGCTGGCTGTCATTGATGATGCTGCCTTCTTCAAGCTGCCCTCAGTGAGCTCTCTGTAAGTATTGCCTCATTTGGAGCAGATCCACAGAGAGCCGTGTCTCTCTGAGTGCCCTGTTCTCAGGAAAGCAGCACAAGTGTTGCAGGAGTAAATCTCCCTCTTGGCCAGCCTGAGTCTACTGGAGACACAAAAACCCTGTCTTCTTTTGGAGCAGGCAGAACTGGATGCCTCTACCAACAGCACCAGCACCATCATGGCCCTGAGCTTGCTCTGAGAGCAGAGTTGTGGCAATGTCACCAGAGAGTTTCATGAGCTCTTTCCAATGTTTGCAGAGACCTGAGTGCCACCCAAGTAAAGTCGCAGATGCTGCTGCAGCTGCTGCAGACCACAGTGAGCTTGGAAACCCTGTGAGTGTGTGGCACTGAGCCCCAGCTGCCAGCAGGCCCAGAGTGCTGGGACAGGGGCTCTGCTTGGGAAACAAATCCGTGTGCCACAGAACCAGAACGAGCCCAGTTAGCTCAATCTCACCTTTGCGGTGACTTGCTGCAGGCTTCGCAAAGGGGAGTTTGAACTCCAGGCGGGTGCATTTCTCTTTCATGTGGTATTTTGGGAGCAGTTCTACTCTCCAGGTTAAAATCCCCTTTTTAATTTTTTGCCTTGGGAGTCAGGGCCCTTTCCCAGAGCTGTGGCACACAGTGAGGCACAAGCCGCATGCGCGGTATGGGTGTGTTCCCTGAGCTGGGCTCTGAGCCATGGACTGGGTGGCCAGGTGTTCCTCCAAGAATCCCCTCTTGTCTGCAGCCAAGTGCCCAAGGAGGCGGCCTGCTGCCTGTGCCAGGAGCGTCCCCGGCCCGAGAGCCCCTGCAGGAGCATCCAGTTCCTGTGCCAGGAGCTGTGCAGCACCAGCGCCCCGCAGTGCGGTGGGTGTCCGGAGGGGCTGGGGGAGCTCAAATCTGCCCCTTCTCCTGAGCCTGGGGAGATGCTGCAGCACTGCCCCGTGCTGGGGGATGCTGATCTGCCCTTGGACTACAGGCCTTGGACACAACACCTTGGGATGGAAAGTTCCTGGTGATTGTACATATCTTGTGTGTCACATACTGTCTGGACAAGGAACAGCTCACTGGGCCCACCAAACCTACCAATTTCCCACCCACACCATGGCCCCAGGCAAGGAAAGCAGGAATGCCCCGTGCCCTTCCCTGGTGCTGGAAGGCAAGGTCTGCCCATAAAGCCCCCCAATTCCCCTAACAGCCTGCTTTCTGTGCCACCCCACTGCCCACTGCAGGGCAAAGGGCAGGGCACCTGATGTGCTCTGCAGGGTGAACACCAAGCACCGTCATGCCCTGCTGGCCTGTGCAGGGGGAGCAAAGCCCGTCCTGCTCTGGCTGGGCACAGGGCACAGCACATCCTGTGCACAGCAGGGCCAGGCTGCCCTTCTGCAAACAGATACAGCCAGGTTCCCAGGGGCCCCAGGGAGCTCGCTTCTCTCACTGCCTCAGCCCCAGGTTTCCCACAGCACAGTCCCAGAGCTCTGGTGCCCTTGAGGAAGTTTTTCATGCTCTAACAGCTTCAGCTGCTGCTCTTGGCAATGGCCCCGGAGCAAAGGAGTCCCTGGGCTTTCCTCCCCTGTCAGTCTGTGCCCCCCTTGCAGTGCTGATCTTTCCTCTGGAGTCTCTGCCTCTTCACTGCCTCCTGCAGAGCAAGCCAAGCCTGCTCATCTGGAGCTGGGGGAACCTCTCTGACAGCAATCCCGTTCCCCTGGGATGTTTCCCTCCCATCCAAACAGAGCCCCCGGAGACACCAGGAAAAAGGCAGCTCTCTGCTCTGCCCCAAGGGGACAATGGCATGGATTGAAGGGCTCTTCTCCTCACCACAACACATCCTCCACTCTGCTCTTGTGCTCCCTGGCCTTGAGATGAGCTCCTGCTGCTTGGGGTAACCTCTGAGCCTGTGTTTGTGCCCAGCTGCTGATCTGTTCTCTTGATGTTCTCCAGCTGAGACAACTCTGCTACAGACTCGGGGAGAAATAATGGACATGGAACAACGCAGAGAGCTGGACACCCACCCAGTGTTGAGCCTCCAGCCCAAGGAGCCTTCACTGGGAGATGGTGAAACTGTAACGCTTGTGGTAGCCCTGACCCTGAGCACTGAGGGGGATGTCAGCAGCCTGGACCGTTCCAGAACAAACTCACATCCCCCTCAGCATCTCTTGGGGCATGAAGGCAAAACAAGTGCTCATGACCTGAGGGCCAAGGTCAAGAGGAAGCTGCACAAGGCTGAAAGCATCAAGACTGCCAAAAGCATTGTGGTGAAAAAGACACCCTCAAGCCGGCATCAAGAGAAGATGGAGTCACGTTTATATGGGCAAGGATCAAAGCCTTCAGCGGTAGCTGGTGGATTAAAACCTGGTGACGATACCTCCATGTCTGCACAACACAGAGATGAGGAGGAAGATCCAGCTCCCAGCAAGTACTACATCAACACAAAATGGCACAAGAAGGAGGACAGCCAGTATGGGGTTGGATATAATCATCTTTTCTACCAGGTCTCGGAACCTGTGAAAGTGGAGCGAAGGTCCAGATCTGACCAGGGTCTAAACAAGAATCTGGATTTTCTCTCTGACCTGTTGATTCGGAGCCGCCCCGCTGCGAGCAGGAGAGGAGGGGCCACAGCTGAAGAGAAGCATTCCTCTATAGGCAGGCACCTCCTGATGATGCCTGACACCACTGAGGAGGAAGACTCCATGTTCCTCAATAAACCTGTGAGCCCTCAAACTCCACACCTTATGCCAGTTCTAAAAGAACGGGAAACCAACGTTGATCATCGCCGGCCGCTGCTGGAGGCACACAAAGGCCTGCACGCGTTCATGGCCCACGTGGAGCGAGCCCTGAAGAGGGACTGCAGCCTGCCCCAGCTCAAGCACGCCTGTGCCAAGATGGTCATGAAGACCAGGCTGCTTCTAAAGCTGCTCACTGAGAGGCAAGAGAACCAGGGAGCCTATGATCCCATGGCCCAGTGTCGTCTGCAAGAGAACATGATCATTCATATGGCCTTGGGGAATGGCAAGGGACTGACACGGAAGGTAGGAGAGCTGCTGGGCACTGCTGCACGTGTCCTTCTGGGCAAAGGAGAATGGAAGGATCAATCCTCTTACCCCCTGATCTTCCTTTCCTCACAGCGCAAACTAGAACTTGTGGTGTACGTGGGCACGTTTGTGGTTTTGCTGTTTTTCTTCATCTTCGTTTTCCTGATACTGAAGTGTGCCTTCCACGTAAGCCAATTTCTTGTTTGACACAGAGCTGTCTGTCTTGTAGCTGGAGTGCTCAGGTGACAAGCCCCATGTGCCACTGCAGATGCCCCTGCATGCGCCGGCTACCACAGGAGATGTTTTTCCAAGCCTGGAGCTTGTGGCAGCATCCACAGCACCCAGCTCAGCAGGGTCCAGCCTGCCTGAGGGAAGCTTGTCCTGCCTTCTGACCCAGCTCTCCCCACCTTTGCTTTGCTCTCCTGCCTTCAGCCACACAGCACTGAGAGCTTTTGCCCTCTCCTCTTTGGCAGAATAATACAGGAAAACTGATGTTGCAAATCTCCCATTTTCCTTCCCCAGAAGCGCTCTCGACGTTGTGAACTTGACTCCCAGCCCCGCGACACCAGCAGTTTGTGTCTGAGAAGGTAACTGCTCCCTGCCCGTGCCACTGCTGTGCCACCAAGAGCCTTTCCTGTGCACAGCAGCTCCTCCTGGAGCCCCGCAGCCGCGCAGGTGCCGCTGCCCAGGACTCTCCCGGCTGTGTTTCCAACACGTCGCCTTTGGGGGAGCCGAGGGCAAGCGGCTCCTGAGCGGCAGCGCTGGGCACGGCCGGGGGCTCCCAGCCCAACCAGCCCTTCCCACGCCGGCGCTGGCATGGATGTCCTGGGCCCCGGTGTGCTCCCGAATTTCTGTGAGCACGAGCAATACCTCTGTGTTCCCAGAACAGTCTCCTCTGCTGATGGCTCTGCCCTATTTTTCCCTACTCCCTCCCCACAGTGGCAGGTGAAGAACTCACTCCCGTCCTCTCCAGTTGCCTTTGGCAGGCAGGGCTCATTCTCTGGATTGCCAGCCATTGCCATCCCTGCTGGGGCTCCCCATCTTCCTTGGGCTCTGCTGGCACAGCCCCCAGCAGGGAGAGGTGCAGGCACCTGCTGCAGCCCTCCCTGGCCAGACCTCCCTGCTTACGGAGCGGGAGCAGGGAGCTCTGGGGATGGCATGTCCAGAAGCCTTTTTGTCCCCATTCACCTCGCTCACTCCATTGCTTTGCAGCGTTGGAAATGCCCCTTCCCAACTCCTGCAGCAGCTGCTGCCCACACAGGACAGAGCACAGGCAGCCCTGTTGCCCACAGCCTCCATCACCAGCTGCCTTCTCTTTGTAACCCTATTTTCCCTTTCTGATTTTTTCAGGTTCTGTGTAAAACTGCCACAGAGTGGGAGGAAGTATAACAAGGAGGCACAGCATGTAGAACAGAAAAGGGCAGATTGCTCCCTCGAGTGTTGCCCCTGTTCCCAGCCCATTCAAGTTGCTTCCCCGTGCTGTTCCCTATTCACGAAATCTGAATTGCCATGGATTCGACGCATCAGGGTTGTCTATGAATCCCAGAGATAACATCCCAGGAAGAGAGATAGTGTGAAGAACTGGGTGGAAGACTTTCAAGAAGTTAATGGAATGCCAGCAATTCTTCCCTTCCCATTTTAGCTGAGGCTCTCCTTGGATGCCATTTCATTGGTTGTTGTTTTTTTCCTTGGATGCTTTTTCTTTGACTGTTTTTTTCTTGCTGTCCCTGCTGAGGAAAGGCCGGAGGGTGCTGCAGGCAAGCACAAGCTCTGGACACTCAGAGGAGGCATCTCAGGGTTTTCCTCATCCCTTGTGGCAATGTTTCCCCTTGCAGTCAGTATAAATAAAGTTTGTCCTCGTTCCTCCTGCTGTTGCTGATGTCTTTGTAAAAGCAGTTTCTGTTCTCCCTTATGGAATTGGCCAAATTCAGTTCCAGCTGGGCCTTTGCTTTTCTGCCTTTCTCCCTGCATGCCCCAGTGACATCCTCGCCATCCTCCTGTGCTGCTGCCCTTCTTCCAAAGCTGTAAATTCTGTTTTCCCTGAGTCCCAGGCAGAGCTTCCTGTTCAGCCGCTCTGCTTCCCCACCAGCTTGTCTTTGGGTACATGGGCACGGGCTGTTCCTGCCTGTGCCTTCAAGGATTTCTCCCTGCAGAATGTGCAACCTCCCTGGTCTCCTCTGCCCCTCAGGACAGCGTCCCCAGGGAGCCTCTCAAACAGTGTGGCTGGACTGACTCCCCCTGGGCAGCCCCTCCAGCCTGGATGGAGCTTGTCCACACCATGATTGTCCCGGTCCCAGACGCCCAAAGCCTCCACTGTGTTGTGTAGAGGGAGCTGGAAAGGTGAGATGGGCCAGGAGGGGATTCCCCTGTTGCCCCCAGCAGGGACCTGTTTCCTTTCCTCCTGTGTTTTGGGTCCCCTCCTTCTGCCTGCTGGTCACACCCTTGGCGATCCTCGGCTTTTTGGCATGTGTCTGTCTGGGACATTTGTCCAGTGGCTGCTTCAGAGTAGCTCCAGCAGTCCCTCTGCCTCTCCTACACCCTGACATACACTCCTTATCTTTCCACTTCCCCTTTCAGCTCTGCCACTGGGCTGAGCAGAGCATGCACCTGGTCCTACCTCACCCAGGTGTTATTTCTGCCAGCCCCAGTGCCAGTGCCTGGCACCAGCACTCCCTGTAGAGTTTTCCCATTCCAATGAGGCCTTCCTGGATAGCTCTTTGGATATCAAAGTAAGAGGCTTTGCAGTAGTGCTTCTAAAACATCCCAAGGCCCCTGAAGCTTTCCAGGGCCAATAGTTTGGTGTTCCAAATGTCTCCTGTGAGCACAAGAGCTCTGGGTGGTGGGTGGGAAGGGCAATGGCCGTGTCCTCCTGCAGAGGCCATGGCACTGGTGTCCCCGTGGTGCTGGCTTGGAGCTGCACAAGCAGCATTGAGGTTTTCGCCTTGTCCTCCTTCCCTTTGCCTGCCCTCACACCCGCCTGGCTCCCAGGCTGATGGTTGCACTGTTGTACCTCCTGCTGAAGAGCTGCTGTCATTGAGCAGAATCATCTTCTCAAGGAGGTTTAATGCACATGTATGAAAGGCACCTTTTTCTAATATGGCTCAGAATAGTCTTAAAATAGCATCAGAGTGTATAAGACAGGAAATACAGAGATCAGGGAGGAATTTCTTCATGGAAAGGGTGGTCAGGCCTTGGGAGGGCTGCCCAAGGAGGTGGTGGACTCCCCATGCGTGGAGGGCTCCAAGGAACGGCTAGAGGTGCCACTGAGTGCTGTGGCCTGGCTGTCAAGGGGCACAGGATGGACTGGCTGAAGCCGGAGGTGATTTCCATCGTCAGTGACTCTGAGGCTCCGTGACTCCGTGCCCAGGACTGGAGGCCGCCCCGGCCCGAGCTGTTGGCCCGCGCGTTTCCCCTCAGGCCGGGGCGGCCGCTGCCGCTGCCGGAGCCGGAGCTGCCTTCCCGCCATTGCCGCTGCGGCTCCCTCAGCCTCTGCCGGCGGCCATCCCGACGTTGCCCGCCTTTCGGCCATCTCCCCGCGCCCTCCCAGCGCCAGGCAGGGTTGTGTCTTTCAAACACGTCGCATTTGGAGAAGGCCTGGGAGATGAACTCCCGAGCGAGTGCTCTGGGCCCGCCAGGGATGTTCTTTTTGCGGCAACCATCTTCCTTGTCTTAGTTGAAATGACCCCAAGCCAGGAGAGCTGCTGTACCTCCTGCAGCCCTCCCTGGCCAAACCTCCCTGCTTATTTTCCTCGGTATTGCCATGATAGGTTCCCTAAGATCTTTACAAATAATTTGATTCGTGTTAACGTCTTTGAAATGGATCCTAATGTCTCTACTGTGATCTTCAAGCAGCAGGTTCCTTGCAGAGCCCAGACAGCTTGGCTCCTAAGATAGACAAGGAGTCGTCTGCTCAAGGCTGAATTTCTGAACTTTGGGATAAAACGATAGGTTCAGTGTGGGATATGTGGTAGGCACTTCGGGAAGGCTGCGCCTTCCCAGTACCTCAGCCAGTGGGGATAGGAAAAGGGCATCGTGCGGCCGGGAGTTTGGGATTAAAGGGTGGCTGAGTCTTCTGAAATCCCGAGAGAGAAAACCCTGCAGGCATGTGCCCCGGTGGACTCTCCCTTCATTCCAGTAAAGCTGAAGGACTCCTCTGTCTCCTTTTTGGACATAAACCTCTGTCATTTGTGGATTTTCCCGACATTTTTCAGGTTGTCTGTAAAACTGCAACAGACATGGAGGAAGAACAAGTACAGGCAGGCAGAGGGTGCAGAGCAGGTAAGGGCAGGGAACAGATGCCAGTTCTGCTTCTCTGCCTGCACCGCCTGCTCTTCCTCACCTTTCCAAATCCTTCCCTTCCATTGCAATTTCTGGGGTTTGCCTGAGCTCAGCGAAGCTGAATTGCTGTTGGTTCAATACATCATGGTCGTCCTTACTGAAAAGGAAGAACTGTAGAAACAAATGCAGAAGGAGAACACAGATGTCTTCCAGGAAGAGATACAATGTGAAGAACTTGAGTGAGGGGAAGAGAACCAATGCCAACGCTTCTTCTCCAGCTCCTGCACCTATATAGGAATTGCTGAAACTTTCCTTTGATTCTAATCCCTGTCTACTTCCTTGGATCCCAGTTTTTGCCTAGGAGGCTATTTCCTTACTCATATTTCTTTGACTCTCATTGAATATTACTTCTTTCACAGTTTTTTCCTTGGAGGTTATTTCCTAATAAATGCTATTTTTGTGCAGCCAGAGTG
Organism: Diglossa brunneiventris; assembly: GCA_019023105.1. Classification (NCBI taxonomy): domain Eukaryota; kingdom Metazoa; phylum Chordata; class Aves; order Passeriformes; family Thraupidae; genus Diglossa; species Diglossa brunneiventris. The sequence goes on along the minus strand of CM032379.1, from coordinate 1,383,431 downwards.
TCCTGTGAGCGGGGAGAAGTATCTGTGTATGTTCAGGGCTGTGCGCGTGTTTTTGTGTGTATGTGTGTGTGCTCGTGTGTCGGGTGCCAGAAGCAGGACTCGCATTTGACCTGGCAAGGATTAAACCCCTGGGGTGGAACTGGTGGATCAAACCCCACTGACTATGAAAACCCTATTGAACTAAAATTTTCCTTGTTACTCCCCTTTTTGCTGATGTATTTGTAAAAGCAGTTTCTCTTCTCTCTTGCTGAGCTGTTTAGCCTGAACAAAAGGAGGCTCAGGGGGGACCTTCAGGCTCTCCCTGACATGAGGGGCAGCTGGAGGGCAGTCAGGCTCTCCTCTCAGAGAACAGGGACAGGAGGAGAGGAAATGGCTTTGAGTTGTGCCAGAGGGGTTTAGGTTGGGCTTTAGGAAGAATTTCTTCAAGGAGAGGAGGATTAAACATTGGTATAAACTGCCCAAGTGGTGGAGTCACTGTCTGAGGAGGTGCTTGAGACATGGCTGGCTGTGGCACTCAGTGCTCTGGGCTGGGGGACAAGATAGGGATTGTGGGGGTACCAGTTGTTGGTTTCTCTGGGTCTGGATTGAAGGCACTTGAGACAGTAATTAATGTTTGGATTCAGCTGTTTATTATTTCTTATCAGTAAAACAGTCTCACTACTGTGAGTTCAGCAGCTTTTCATTAGAAGGCACAAAATGGCCAGCAGTCTCTTGTTCCAAGGTCTTTTAAGACTAAACTATCCAATTAAGAGCTGACACCTAGATTATTTTCCCTTTTAACCCAGTAACTGATCCCAAAGAGCTCTCCCTGGAGCTTCTCCTCTCCAGGTGAGCACACCCAGCTCTCCCAGCCTGGCTCCAGCCCTCAGAGCAGCCCCATGGCCTCTTCTGGACTCATCCCAGCAGCTCCAGGTCCTTCCTGTGTTGGGGACTCCAGGGCTGGAGGCAGCTCTGCAGGTGGGGTCTCACCTGACCAGGGCAGAATTCCCTCCTCATCCTCTGGTCACACTACTGGGGATGGCGATAATTTCTTATTTTGATGCATTTATAAACCAATAGAATATGGAAATTGCCCCAGCAGGGATTTACCTTCACAGAGGCCAGGTTCCCTGATCACTCCCTTATGAATCACCACATCTTCCCACTTGGAGTTCCCCAAGTTCTGTGTCCACACACTGGATTTTGCTTTACCTTTGCCTTTGTGGTTCAAGCTCAGCCAGGGCCAAGTGATTTCTCCTGTAGCAAATCACCCATTTGCTCTCTATTTTGTTAAACAGGCAACATTTCTCTCATTTCAAGAGGGATCTCACATCATTCTTGTGGCTTATCCCTGAGCTTTTCTTTTTGCAAAGCAAGGTCAAAATACCTGGGCAGGAGTTTGTTATGAAGTAAGACACCCCCCTCCCTTCATGATTTGGTGAGCTTGGTGTCCCTTCCCATTGCTTGAGCTGCCTCAGATGGTTATTCGTTACCAGGTTACAAAATCTCATTTCATTTAATGGAAAACATGTTTGAAAGTAGAAAGAACCTTTGTTGTACATAATGTTAATGCCCCAACTACTTGGGGTTCAACACTTGTGGTTCACAAGGCTCTTGTGGCTCAACACATTTATTACGAGGCTTTTTTTTTTTCTTCTTAAAGAAATACTTTTCTCGTGCCTGTGCAAATGAGTCCCACAGCTACTCCTGCTGGTAAGACACCTTCCACCTCCAGTTTTCTCAGAGCGGCTCTGGGCTTTACGTGGGCTCCTGCAGGGAGGGTTCATTCCTTTTGTTGTTCTGGAAGTGCTGCACACATCTGATACTCTGTCTAAATAATCCTGCAGCTCTGCTGGTTCCAGATATAGCTGACCTCAATAAGTTGACAGGAAAACACTTCCTTTCCAAAACCATCATTTATTTTGGGGCTTAATTTTAGTAGCATTTAGGTTTATTGCCCATTTCTGTTGCTGTTACATATTTGGAGGAGAAGCAGACATTGGATGTGACGCACATGGTGTCTCATAACATTAAACTTTCATCCCTAATAAAACACTGCAAAAGTTTGGAAATGATGAAGATAGAGCTGCTTTAATTCAGTGGCATCATTAAAACTGAGATCAAACAAAACTTCTTCTTTGAGGTCAAACTGTTCCAAAGACAATTCATTGGCCTGGGAGAGAAATCAAGCGTAAATTCCTCTCTACAACATGTTTTAGTTTCATCCCTGTGCACATATTTTCGTCATATATAAGGGGCAGCTTCCCCGGAATTTACCACTTGGGAATGTTTCTGCTTTGGAAGGACTGACTGACATCACGAGGCAATGAGCCAGAAGGACACACAGCCACTCTCATCCTGAGCAAGTCCTTCCAAATCCCGTCTGTTCCCCTTTCCATCGGGCTGGACAGTGCCTTGTGGAGAGTGGGTTCTGAATTCCCTCCCACCCTGTCCCAAGGGAAGTGAGCAGGCAGGGAGCTGAGGGATGCTTCTGCAGGAACAGAGCTTTCTGTTTGACTGTGCTGTTCACTTCCCTTGGGGGCAGTACTGGTCAGGTCAGCTCTCTGTGGCTTTGGAAGGGGCTGGAGAGCAGGGCCTGAAAGAGAGAGTGTGGAGAGACAGCAAACCAGCAGAAATTCCATCTTCTCAACAAAAAATCTGATAGTATTGTTTGTGTCACACCCCAAAATACTCTGGTTTTGCTGCTGCTCTTCAGTAAGGATCCATGCCCAGGGACAGCAGCTGACTCAGTGTCACCACAGGGAATAGGGTGTCACAAGGGTGGGCAGACACTGTTCCAGGCAAACTGCAGAAGGAGTCAGAATATCCTAAGTGGGAGGGACCCCCAAGGATCAGCCAGTCCCGCCCCTGGCCCTGCACAGACACCCCAACAATCCCACCCTGGGCATCCCTGGGAGCTCTGGCAGCCTGGAGACTGGGACCATTCCTTGGGGAGCCTGGGCAGTGCCCAGGGCTGGCTCATGGCAGAAGCAGCTCCAGAGAAGCCAAAGCCGCCCTGGACTTGGCTCCTTCCAAGCTGACAAGGAAATGCAAACCTCCTTTTTGTGGGACAAATGGAAGCACTTTAGGGTCTCAGGAAATGGCACCACAAGGACAAGCACTGATGGAACTGAGCACTGGGAATGAGTTAAAACAACCGAGGGGATTTGGGGACACCTCTGTGTGCCCTCATTTCAGCTGCTTCAGTAAGAAAGCATGACCCTGCAGGGCCAGGGCTTCCCTTGCTGTCAGCTTTTCCCCCTTTGCCGTGAGGTTTGTGGTGAGAAGTGCCTGTACCTGCTGAGGTGAGTGGGCTCTGGCACAAAACTGAGCCTCCCCAGGGAAGCTGTGGTGTTCCCAAATGCAGTGACAGGAAAATCCTCTGCTCAGGGCTTGTGCCAAGGCTGGCACCAGCACCCACCTCCTGAGCACCACCAACCAAGACCACCTTGGACTCAGCACCTTCCAAATTCACCCCCCAGCCCCACCCTCCTCAGACCCCAAATCCACTTTCCCAGCCCCAAATCTGCTGCTCAGTCCCAAATCTACCCCCAAATCCGTCCCAAGCCACAAATTCACTCCCCTCAGTCCCAACTCTGCCTCAACCCTAAATCCAAGCCCTAATTCATCCTTCCAGCCCCAAATCCACCCCAGCCCCAAATTGCTGTTCAGCTCCAAATCCACTCCCCAATCTCCCCTCACAGCCCCAAATCCTTATTCTCCAGCTCCAAATCCACCACCTAGTCCCAAATCTACCCCTAAATCTCCCTCAAAGTCCCAAATCCACCCCCCTCAACCCCAGTTGTGCTCCATCCTGTAGCTCCAAGTCTATCCCCAAATCCAACCTCCCAGCCCCAAATCCTCATCCCCCGCTCCCAACTCCACCCCAAATTCCCCCCAGCTCCAAATTCAAGCAAGTTCTCAGACCTAAATCCCCCCCCAGCCCCGAATCCTCATCCTCCAACCCAAAATACACCTCCCAGCACCAAACCCTCACCCCCCAGCCCCAAATCGCACCTCCTCATGTGGCATCTCGCCCCTCCCAGCTCCCTGAACATCCCACGTGCCCTCCAAAATCCAGATTCGTGCCCCCCAAAAGCCAGACTCGTGTCCCCAAAATCCAGATTCACGCCCCCCAAAAGCCAGACTTTTGTCCCCTAAAAGCCAGACTCGTGTCTGCCAAAATCCAGACTCGTGCTCCCAAAATCCAGATTCGTGCCCCCCAAAATCCAGATTCGTGCCCCCCAAAAGCCAGACACGTGCCCCCCAAAAGCCAGACTTGTGCTCCCGAAAAGCCAGACTCATGTCCCCCCAAAAGCCAGATTTGTGCCCCCCAAAATCCAGATTCGTGCCCCCCAAAATCCAGACTCGTGCCCCCCAAAATCCAGACTCGTGTCCCCCCAAAAGCCAGACTCGTGCCCCCCAAAAGCCAGACTCGTGCCCCCCAAAAGCCAGACTCGTGTCGGCAGTAGCGGGTTTTATTCTCCGGTTTCTTCTCCCAGGAGCGGGGCGGGCTCAGAGGGCGCAGTTCCCCTCTCCGTAGCGCCGGCACCTCATCACCTTCAGGTAGGTCTCCACCTTGTGCAGGTCCTTTTTGAAGCACGACAGCAGCCCGTAGTTCTTGACCAGCGCGTCCTCGCCGCGCAGGTGGAGCTCGAATTTCTCGTAGGTGGGTTTGAGCACCTGCAGACCCCGCGGGCTCCGCTCCTCCAGCTCCTGTGGGACAACGGGGACATTCCGGGAGAGGCGGGGCCGGGCAGGGCCGTCTCCCAGGGACAAATCTCCTGCCGAGCTCTGGGACAGGTCAGGGGGATTGCCCCCGGCTCTTAAACGGGATTTCAGATGTGGTTTGGGGCGTGTGTGCGGCAGAACGCGCAGGTGGAGGTGGTGCCGCGGGGTGACGGCGCGCTGAGCGTGCCTGTGACACGCACGGGGAGGCAGGAGTGTCCTGGGGGGGGTTAAAATAAAGGCAAAATCACAGAGAAATACAGCCAAAGGGATGGGGAACTGCACAAATAATTCTCTCTTCCCCCACTTTTCCAAAGCTCTGATCCAGCCCCACATCTCCATCTGGAGATCTGTACTGAGCCACTCCCCCTGCTGTGCTCAGCATCAGAATGGTTTTGGTGAAGTAAAAAGTGTCATCAGTTGGTGAAAAAGGAATATTTGTGCCATTTCAGTGTGTGGCTTCCCAATGCCCAAACACTCATAGAATGCAGAGCAAAATCTGCAGCGGCCCTGATTCCTTTGCCTCCTTCCTCCAGCACAGAAGCTCCGTGGGTGCTCACAGGGCCTGACTTGCAGAGTTATTTAACTGCTAGAAGATGTAAATAATGGCCCAGACTCATTTCTCACAGCTACAGCTTCAGGGTGATGTTTGCAGATAAACTTACAGAATAAGCATAACTGAAGGGTGTCCTGGCAGATAATGGGCAAGTTAATTTAAAACAACAAACCCAAAATTAAGAAGACCTTAAAGGGGCTTAAATGAGAGGGAGAGTGACAAGGGGGAATTTAAACTAAAGGAGGGGACTTTCAGGTTAAGTCTTAGGAATAAATTCTCTCTGGCAGGGTGGGCAGGCCCTGGCACAGGGTGCCCAGAGCAGCTGGGGCTGCTCCTGGATCCCTGGCAGTGTCCAAGGTCAGGTTGGACAGGGTTTGGAACAACCTGGGATAGTGGAACGTGTCCTTGCCATGGCAGGGGGTGGCACTGGAGGGGCTTTAAGGTCACTTCCCACCCAAACCTTTCTGGGATTCTCTGACAAGATCTCCCTTGGAGAGAACCCCCTCCAGCTCTCAGCTTGAAGTGTTGTATTAATGGAAGAGGAAACATCAGAGCAAGTCCTTCCCTGCATAAAAATGTGTTTATAAAATGTTGTGAGGTTTCAAACCTTGCAAAATTTGCCTGTTTCAAAGTACTTTGCCTGGAGATGTAGCAAACATTGTGCTGCTGTTTGTCCGATGTTGGGAATTCTTTGGTGCTGGGTTTGGAAAGATTTTGGATTGGAATGTTGTGATTCCTGGTGGAATCTGCTCCCTGAGGGGTGGTGGTAACACCTGTCCTATGTTCTTACCCTCCTCAGTAGTGGGACCTGTGCACTGGGGGTCATGATCTTGTTATCTAAAGGGAAACAAAGTCCAAAGGATGTGGAATTCAGGGAGATTTCTCATGTTCTGTGGATCCCTGAGGGTGCCCCATGCCTGGAAGATCACTGTTATTCCTCAGTCATGCTGGGACTTACCCTCATCAGAGCTTGTATCCCTTCTTCCAGGTCCTTTAGCTTTTCATACACCCTGTCTGAGGTGCCAAAAACCAAGTTGTTTGTGAACACCTTGCTCAGATACTGCACTGGGGTCAGCCAGGACTGGATGAGAACAAGGGAAAACCGGAGAAGCTCCATGTCCTGAAATTGAGGCAGGAAAGGGTCAAAGCTGAGTAAGTGTGGTGTTAGGTGGTCCTGATCCCACTGGAACAGCACCCTCTGGAGCAGCCTGGAGTGACCCAGAGAGGGACCCTGCTCCTGCTGCTCCAGTTTGCAGGCTGAGGGCACCACACAGCCCCAGGTCCTGTGTAGACAGCAGTGTTCTCATGCTGGAGCTGGGAATATGATTTATAGTGTAACCCAGAAGAGTCTGCAGGGTTTAAACAGCAAAGAAGAGAGAGTGGGTGAAAACACCAAAGGTTTCACAGGTGGAAACCCTCTGATCCTGCAGTTGGGACTCCACAGACAGGTCTGTGCCTGCCCCAGGTCAGAGCTCACCGATTTCTGCTGGGCATCCTCCTTCCCCGTGGGAGCCGGGATGGTTTCTGAGTAGCAGTAGGCTACCTGGGAGTTTTTGTTGGTGTGCCTTTGGTCCTCTGGGATGTAGCTGCGTTCCTGTGGAGACATCCCAGATACACTCAAGTCTGCTACCCGTGGGCTGGAGAAGAGCACAGAGAATTCCTGAGCTGTCCTGCACAGTTCCTCTTTGCAAGGAATGAATGGGAGACAGGAGGTGCCTCTGGACAGGGTGGGAAACAGGAGTTTGTGTGTTGGCACAACAGCTGCCCTGAAGGTCCCCCTCTCCCTAGGGCAAGGTGCTGCTCTTCGGAAAGGGCCAGCTGTGCCCGTGGGCAGCAGGGACTCAGTGTCACCAGAGGGAACAGGGTGTCACAAGGGTGGGCAGACACTGCTCCAGGCAACCTGCAGGAGGAGGAGGAACAGAACACACCTGGGACAGGTTCTCCCAAAGAGGAGATGATCCCCAGGGACAGCCTGTGCCAAAGGGACAGCCCATGCCAGCTCCTGGGTAGCAGCAGACACTTGCTGGGTTTAAGCACTCAGACCCTCCCAGGGACAAAGGTGACAGGGAAATCCTGCAAAATATCTGTGCCACCTCTCAGCTACCCCTGTGCAGGGGGTCTGGACACAGGCGGAAATGGCCCCAAAGAGGCATCAGAGAGGGGACAGAGAGGTGACAGTGTCCAGGCATGTGGGACACAACCTGCTCTATCCTGTTAAGGTTCCTTCTCCTCCCTGGGAGCTGGCAAAGACACCAAGAGCTGGGAATTCTCTGGGAAGTTTTACAGTCTTGGAGCCATCCAGGAAACACAGGGAGATGCCCTCAGGCCACAGCACTCACAAACTCCTTGTAGGTCTCAGCAGCCAGGAGGTGAAGGTGCTGAGCCCTCAGCACAGCGTTGGCAAACAGGCTGGACAGGGGCATGGCCGGGAAGGTGGCAGCTGCCTGTGGCCACTGCAGTCCCAGGGCGATCACAGCAATGGCCAGAGGAGAGAGCCAGGACCCTGCAAAGTGGAGAGGAAGATGTTGGGAGTCCTTGGGACTGTGCTGAGGAGGAGGTGGCACCTGGGAATTCATTCTGAGCCTGTTCTGCCTGTGCTGGATCCACGGTCACCTTTCGTGGTGCCTTGTTGGACACTGGGTGGGCTCAGCCCTCCCCAAAATTGAGAGAGACCCTTTCACTGGACCTGCCCTTGGGGCTGGGGCTGCTCCCAGTGACACCAGCAGCGTCTTTCTGGCTGGAATTGTGGTTGCTCCATGAAAATTAAGGGTGTCCCTGTGGTTTTCCCTGACATACTGATGTTTTCCCCTAGGCCTTGTCCCTGCCCTCATTGGGACAAGAGCTGGTGGCATCGCCTGTGTTGTGACCAGCTGCTTTTGGTCCCTGGGTCACACCTTTAGAATTTGGTGATCTTGGTCAAGCCTAAAGGTTTTCAGCCCATAACATCCAACACAAATGTCCACCTGTGCTCATGCCGACCAAAAAGCTCATCTGAAACAAAGACCTTTAGGAGGAGGAATGCCCTGGAGCCTGTAGGACTTGGAAATTATTAGACATCATCCTCATCCCTGTCTGAGGTTTGGAATATGAGTTTTATTATCCTTGCCAACATTTATGGTAATAGTAACTATTACAGCTGGCTTGATCTTGTTCTTTAAGCTTACAACACTTTCCTTGCCCACTTTAGGTTAAAGATTAATTAGCGGATTAGAGTCACACTTCAGGGAAAGGTTTTCTTTTTCATGGATTTAGAAATTGACATATTTTATTTTAGAAATGGTAAGAAGTGTGTGTAGCCCACCACAGAACCACCCCATCATCATCATCTCCTGTCACCCTACACACCCAGCACTGGAAATCCTTTAAAACTGAAATAAAATGTACCTGGAGCCATTTCTGCTGGTGAGTTGCTCAGGTGTGGCTTGGTTGGGAATGTTTCCTTCTTTCACCTGGTGAAGGAAACTGTGGAGCCCCCCCTTATATAGCAGGGGGTCTGTTTAAAATGGATCTGTGTGTCCATGATCACAACAACAGCTCTGCACCTTCCCCCTGAATAAATGCATAAGTGTCCACGGTGGTGCTACCTCATCCCAGGCATTTTCACAGAGCTTGGGGAGCTTTGTTTGCCTCAGGATGAGACCAGTGCTCCATGATTTCGCCATATTCTCCTGTTTATTGCAATGAAAGGTTTCCTCATCACAGCAAGACCCAAATCAGATCGTGGTGGGATTGGTTGTGTCCTCCTGATGTTCCTGCTTGGCTCTGCCACCTTGGCCTACAGGGCTGACCACCCTGGGACATTTCTGGCTTAAAGCAAGTGGCAAGTGGCACCAGGAGAGGTTTTGGTTGCATCTTAAGGAAAAGTTCTTCCTGAAAGGGCTGTCCAGCCCTGGCACAGCTGCCCAGGGCAGTGGTGGAGTCCCCATCCCTGGAGGGATTTAATGCTGTGTGGCAGCTGGGGACATGGGTTTGTGGTGGCCTTGGCAGTGCTGGAGGAATGGACTGATGATCTTAGAAACCTTTTCCAGCCTAAAAGATTCATAATTCTGTGATGTTTTCCTCTCTATTGTTTGTGGGGATAGAGCTGGCTGAATATTGTCAGATGAATCCTATTTCTGCCAAGGAATTGCTTCTAATTTCTCCCAAAATGTCAAACGTTCAGCAAACACTTTTGCTGAGCTGATTTGACACGGTTGAGACAAGGAGCTGTCCCGACCGGGTGCTGATTCGGATTCCAACCTGCCCACTGCAAATCCAGAGCTTTGAGAACTTTCTCTGATCCCCACCTGGTCAAGTCTGTGGGAAAACCTGATCATGAGCATCTTCCTGCTCCTGCCTGAGATGCAAATGTGAAACACTGTGGGATTAAGGAGAGGAATGGTGTGGAAAGGAGATAGGAGGGATGGGGAAGAGGAGATGGGGAAGGGAATCAAAGAGTCATGGAGTGGTTTGGGTTGGAAGGGACCTTAAAGCCCACCCAGTGTCACCCCTGCCATGGCAGGGACACCTTCCACTGTCCCACGCTGCTCCAAGCCGTGTCCAGCCTGGCCTTGAAGAAGAGAGGACACAGCCCACACATCCCTGCTTTTGAGAAAAACAAGACAGAACCTGGGATGGGCAGCTCCAGGGGTATTTAAAGGACTTTTACTCCACATAAAGCCCCAAACCAGACTGGTTTGGCCTTTGTCTGGTGTTCAGGGGGTGCCCTGTGTCCAGAGGGGATTTGGCTCGCCCAGGCGCCAGTTTGCTGTATGTGGCTCTGGTTCCCGAGCAGCAGCATCACCCCCGGAGCCGCTGGAGCTGCGGGAGGAGAGAGAGGAGAGCTGCTCGATAAACATGAGGGAGAGCAGGGCTGTTCCGAGAAGCCCCCGGGTGTTGCTGCTGGAGACGCGGTGGTGTCACAGGGAAATGTCAGTCCCGGCAGCAGAGGGAACAGCGGGTCCTGCCGCTATCAGGTGTCCCGTCACCCCACAGCGGCAACATCTGGACGTGTTTTTATGTTTTCTACTCCAGCTCGTGTTTAAATCTGCCAGGGCTCAGCCCAGCCCTGGATGACGCCGTTGTGTCCCTGCAGCTCCCGCGTCCTGCGCAGCTCTGGGTCAGAGCCGTGCTAAACCCGCATGGTCCGGCACGGAGGGGCCGGGCTGAGCCGGGCTGAGCCGGGCCAGGCTCCCCCAGGCTGGCTTTGTCCCGGCACGGAGCGCTTCCCCAGGCTGGCTTTGTCCCGGTCCCGGCACGGAACGCTCCCCCAGGCTGGCTTTGTCCCGGCACGGAGCGCTCCCCCAGGCTGGCTTTGTCCCGGCACAGAACGCTCCCCCAGGCTGGCTTTGTCCCGGTCCCAGCACGGAACGCTCCCCCAGGCTGGCTTTGTCCCGGTCCCGGCACAGAACGCTCCCCCAGGCTGGCTTTGTCCCGGTCCCGGCACGGAACGCTCCCCCAGGCTGGCTTTGTCCCGGCACGGAACGCTCCCCCAGGCTGGCTTTGTCCCGGTCCCCCAGGCTGGCTTGTCCCAGTCCAGGCACGGAGCGCTCCCCCAGGCTGGCTTTGTCCCGGTGTCCCGGCACAGAGCGCTCCCCCAGGCTGGCTTTGTCCCGGTCCCGGCACAGAGCGCTCCCCCAGGCTGGCTTTGTCCCGGCACAGAACTGTCCCGGCACAGAGCGCTCCCCCAGGCTGGCTTTGTCCCGGTCCAGGCACGGAACGCTCCCCCAGGCTGGCTTTGTCCCGGCACAGAGCGCTCCCCCAGACCGGCTTTGTCCCGGTCCAGGCACGGAACGCTCCCCCAGGCTGGCTTTGTCCCCGGCGCTGTCTCGCAGTAAATGAGGCAGAAGCGGCGCATGACGAGCGCCGGGCTGGGCAGAGCCGCGGTTGCATAAGCGGCTCCCAAACCTCACCCGGGCCAATTTCTGGCTCTGCAATTCCTGCATTCCCAACCCATCGAAAGCAGCGCCACACTCCATGATTTCCACATTCCTCGGAAAATAAAAAAATCCCTGCATTCTCTTCAGGATGGCTCGTGTCCACCCACTTTTCCCCGAGCTTTTAAACAAGTGAAACAGCTTTTCCTGGGCTTGCTGCCGGGCTCCCGGTGATCCCCAGCCCGGGAAATCCTGACCGAGGAGCAGTCGCTAAGCCACAGCCCAGCTCTGCAGAAGGTTTGGGGTGTGGGGATTATCTCTCCTAACTCACTGCTCCAAGGAGAAATTCTATGTCAGATTTATGGGGATTATTTGCTAGAGGTGGAACTGCTGGGTTTCACCAAACTCCTGTGAAAAGATGAGGCTGAACCCCCGGGTTCAGCTCCCCAGGCAACCCCACCTGTCTGCCTGAGCATCCCTGTGGAAAACAGGGAATTTCCCTCCCTACTATTCTCTGGAAGGAGGTTGTATCCAGCCAGGGGTCAGTTTCTTCTCGCAAGGACAAGAGGAAACAGCCCCAAGCTGTGCCAGGGGAGGTTTAGATTGGATATTAGGGAAAATTCCTTTACTGGATGGGTTGTCCAGCCCTGGCAGTGGTAGAGTCCCCGTCCCTGGAAGGATTTAAAGGATGTGTGGATGTGGCACTTGGGGACAGGGACTAGTGGTGAGGCACACAATGATCCCAGAGGGCTTTTCCAGCCTGTGTGATTCCACGATTCAATGACAGAAACCAGGACAAAATACAGACCCTGGACTATATAGACCGATATATTTATTGACATTAAATGTGTTTTAAACACAGACCACTCTCAATATAGAATGAAATGAACCCCAGGCATCTCCAGGCTCCTTCGGAACTACTCCAAGCATTTCAAATAAACGAACAACACTACAGAAATATTTATTTACTTCTGCCATTTTAAAGGAGGCCAAAACCCTGGGCTGAGGGAGAAGCAGAGCAGGACTGGGGTCACAAAACCTGCTTTTGACACAAGTGGTTCCTCACCAGGTGCAAACAGCAAATTTTCTTTATTTTTTTCTATTGTTCTGTTCAGTCACTTGGGTGAGTTATTTACAGAGATCTGAGGAATCTGGAGCTGGGAAGGCCAGAAAAAAACCCAACTTCCATCTTTCATTTGGAAACTGAAAACAAGGAATGGAGGGATGAGCTCTGCTAGTCCTAAAATCTTGGCAAACATGGAAACCAGGAACAGCCAGTTCTTTTCTCTCCCCGTGAATGTTCCTTTTTTTAATTAACCAATTTAATAAGTAAAATATGCTTAAATAACTTACATATATATGTGGCAGAACTAATTTGGGGTCATTTTATTTAACTAGTAAAAATCAATTCCAAAATGCTGCTTTTTGTGCTGTTTAAACTGAATTCCAGTTTTCCACAGAGTTGCTTTACTGGTAAAGAGCCATCCTATTACTTCTGAAAAGCTTTTTTTGCTTAGAATCTTACCCTTCTCTGGCTGTTTTTGGGGTGCAGAGCAATTGCAGGAGCTGCTTGGAGCCCAAAATGTCATGAAACACCAGCACACAGAGGCCTTGGGCTCTCTGAGAGGGGACAGTTTGAGCCACAATGTCCTTGCCACCCTTGTCCAGCCAAGCCCCCACTCCCACTGTGCCCCCCCAGCCCTGGTTTGGGTGCCCAGCTGGCCCTGAGCCCACCACCCTCAGCTGTTGCTGCCATGCCAAGATAATTTAATGACAAACACAATCTCCAGATGTTTTTTAGCTTCTCCTTCAAGCCCAGATCTAGCTGAGAGTGGAGCTGCTGGTCCTGTTCTCCTGCTCTGGATCCTGGTGATTCTCTTTGTCCCATCCCAAGCCGATATTTTGGCACTGTTGAGGTCCCCATAGGCAGCCTCACATCTGCTCTTGGTTTTCCAGCCCTGCCTGCCCTCTGGGTGAAGTTTGGTTTCCAGCTAAGCTGGACCCAAAAAGCTGCTCATTATTCCCAGGAAATCAGCACCAGGGTTATGGGACACCCCTGGAATGGGCACGGCAGGATGGAGCAGGATGAGGATTCATCCATTACCTTTATTAGGACTTCAAAAGCAGTTGGAGGTTTGTGTCCCACAATTTACAGTTTTCCCAGATGTTCTGAGGTCACACATGTCCCTCACCATGGGCATGACCTCGTGACAGGGGCCAGCTCTTGCTTGGGGAGCAGCAAGCCTTTGGGAGAGACCTTTCTCCGCAGCTCTTCCATAGTCTTTGGAGAAAAGGAGGTGCTTTTGGGGGCTCCTGCACCTCAGACCTCTGCCAGCTGGGCCTGTGGACACAGCCTTGGCTTTGGCAGCTGAAGAGTGGCCTGAAATTCACTTCTCACAACAGCCCCACGGTGCTGTTGGCAGTGTCCCTGCAGTGCCGGGTCCTGTCCTTCCCGGGGTGCTGGGGCTGGAGCAGAGCCCTCATTCCCAGTCCTTCCTTGGCACTGCCCAGGCTGGAGCTCAGTGCTGGGGCTGCCTGGGCTGTGTGACCAGTTTGCTGCTGGGGGATCACAGGTGGCTCCTAATTTCTACAGAGGCTTTAGGGGTCAGTCAGCGGGGTGGGGACAGTGACAGTGGGGTGGGGCAGCCTCGGGGACACAGCCCAGACACATGAGCACCCCAGACAGGCTCCCAGCCCTGAGCTGTGCAGGTGTTGGCAGCCAGGGATCTGGGCAGAGCCGTGCTCCAGGGGATCTGTCCCCACAGGGGCTGGCAGGGTGCTGGCAGGGCCTGGCAGGGGGCACAGGACCCTCACTCTTCACCCGGGTGCTCCCCCACCGTCCACTTGGCCTTCACGTCCCGGAAAGGAGTGATGTCCTCGTAGGTGGCCATCTGCTCCACCTCCAGCCCCTGCAGCAACAACAAGGAGGGTGGGACATGGCAGGAGGCTCCAGCCACGGCACATCCCTTAGGACACCCGCTGGGGACCCTCCCAGGCTGCTCCCCCTGAGCCTGGAGCCGCTTCTGACAGGGCCAGAGGATGGACATGGTTGGGTGTTGGATGTTGGATGTGCACCAGGTGTTTCCTGGGGCAACTCAGCACAGCTGATGTGTAATCTGGGAGGAAGTGCCCTGATCCTCCTCCCAAGGAAGGTGCCACAAGGTGACCCCCAGCAGACACCCAGCAGAGGCACAACCCCCTGTGTGAAGGCTCAGGTGATGTTAGGGAGGTTCTGCTATCATGAATTACCTCATAGGTGTGGTCCTCCTCTGGGCTCTTCTTGTCTTCACCCTGTGGAGAGTCACAGATTGGGGTCAGCACCCGCCAGGATCCCCTGTCCCCAGCCTTGCTCTCCCAGGCCTGGTCCCACCACTTCCAAAGGCACATCCATGGAGTCCCCACACAGCATTTGAGATGGGTCTGTTCCCATTTCAGATATCCACGTTCCCACCCACAACCCCAAACCCATCCCACAGCCAGGACTGGCCTGCCTGGGATGCACTGCAGGACACTGCTGTGAGCCCAGCTGGGGACTCCCCTCTGCTGGAGGCACTGGCACTTGCCTTGTCTAGGAAGAGGAGGATGGGGATGCTGATGAAGATGACGAGCAGGATGGACTGGATGATGATGATGGCATCTTTCAGTGTGTTCCTGTTCTGGTACTGCTTGATGCTGCTGGTACCTGGGAGCAGCACACAGGGAGAGCCCAGGTCACCTCTGTGCCAGGCTGCAGGGGAGGGTTGAGCTCACCAAGGCCAGAGTGTGTCACCAAGGGGGCATGTGGGGACCAGGGTGACCTGTCCTCTGCACTGGGAGAGACCAGAGCACTGCAGCTGCCCCCAGGGTTGGCATCAGGGACCAGCTCTGGGATGGGACACCAGTCACCAGGAGCAGGAGAAATCTGATTTATTAGAGGAACATGTCCCTGATTTTTGCAGGATGGCTATGCCAGGGCAGACCCAGGGAGGTTGTCCTGCTCCTTGGGGCTGGCAGTGAGGGATGGAACCTCTGGGGTGCCACAGAGCACCCACAGCTGGGTTGGAGAGGGTCCCACCAGCACAGGGAGAGGAGGTGTGAGAGCACTATGGGGGCTTCACATGGAGGGGGAAATGGGAGAGTGTTGGGGAAGATGAAGGAGGAAAGCCTTATAAATATGATTGTTTGCCAAAAGATTTTGAGCATATAGAAACTATAAGTGAGATTGAAATGAAAGCAAGCTTTGAGATCCCTCAGTTACTGAACAACTGGAAAACAATGGTGTGGCCAGCTGAAGGTGATCCCCTTTTGATGGAACAACACCCTCTGCTTGCAGACAGGCCCAAGGGTCAGAGCAGACCCTGCCAGCTTGGCAGAAGGGGCCCAAAGAGGAGTTTTTAGGGTTTAAAATGTAACACAGGATGGTGATGTAATGATTCTTGTAAATGCTATAGGATTTGTATCTTGTACTAGATTGGTTAGTGAGAATTAGAATATTCAACACAGAGGAAGATTTATTGTATTGGAACGGGAACCTCGCTCTCTTACCCTTTTACTCTCTTACCTTTTTTACTCCCTTACTCTCTCACCCTCTCATCCTCTCTCCCCCTCTCTTCTCTCAGCCTGCTCTGAGCTGTGTCTGGCAGCTCCCAGCAGGTCCCTGCACCCAGGCCCTTTGCAATAAACCCCAAGTTCCAGCCCTGGCTGCAGAGATCTCTCATCTCCGTCCATCCTGACCCTCCCACCCCCCGATGTTCTTACAGACTGGTGCCCAGACAGAGCTGCCATTCACTCACCCATGACCCGGAGCTCTGTCCCACACGAGTGCAGCTTCTCCTTCTGCACCAGGCCCTTCCTGTCACACACGTAGATCCCGTTGTCCTCGGAGCTGGTCCTGAGCAGGGTCAGGTTGATGGAGGTGTTTGTCCTCTCGACGTGGTATCTGGCTGTGTTCTGATCCAGCACAGAGAGGTCCTCCCTGTTCTCTGCTGTCTTGTACCACTGCATGACCTGGGGCTCCTGGGAGTAGCACATGAAGTAGATGGGCATGTTCTTCTTGATGGCCACGTACCGCACGTTCTGGTGCACCGAGGGGCACATCGGGCCATCTGCAAGGGACAGGGCTGTCACTGCAGCCACCCATGAGACCCCCCAGCACCTCCCAAACAAAGAGCTTCCCGTTTTCATGCTGCTTTTGAGCATCTAGCTTGGTTTTGGTGAATTATTCTCATCCCAGACCCCGAGGGAATGGTCCTAGCCCTGAGGCTGCCAGAGCTCCAGAAGGGTTTGGACACCACTCCCAGGGATGCCCAGGGTGGGATTGTTGGGGTGTCTGGGTAGGGCCAGGAGTGGGACTGGATGGTCCTTGGGGGTCCCTTCCAATCAGGATATTCTGTGATTCTATGAGATCTGAGGCTTTTGTTGGAAGTCTGCTTTTAATTGATGCCTCAGGTTTTAACTTTTACATTTTTCTGTGCTGCTTTAGTGGGTGGCTCTGGGCTTCATATGAGGAGATGGTGAGCTCTGTGCACAGAGCAGGGAGACAAAACAATTCCTTCTCTAGCTGGGGACCGAGGACAAATGATCCAAATCTCAGGCCCAAGAGCAGAAACAGCGTGGGCTGAAGAGAGAAAAACAAGGATGGGACTGCATGGGCTGGATCTGTAATTGGACAATGAACTCCAATATGCAAATGGAGCAGAACTGATAAAAGTGAGAGACCTTGTAACCAGTGGGGCATTTTGTGACTGTTTTGGGTTCACCTGGGCTGTAGTCCTGGCTGGGCTCTTGTGCTGCCCAAGGTGGATCTATTGAGGCCTTCCAATAAATAAACCTGTATTCTTCAGCTCTGTCTAGTCTCTGTTCTAGGTCAGCCTTCACAAGGCATCATAATGGAAACTCCAATTTTCTGTGGCAATACTTTTGCTCCAATACTTCTGTCCTGCTCCCACCCCTCTCTGTGCACATTTAGTTAATCCCAGCTCCAAAATTACAGCCTGTGGAATCCCAGCTGGTTTCTCTTTTTCTTCCACATTTTTTTGCCTTTTGCTTTATTTTGTATTTTTTTTTGGCCATGCTTAGTCCCAGAGTGGTGACTTTAGTCTCAGAGTGGAGCTTGTTTGGGTTGTAGAGGTCCCTCTTAGGACCTCATGGGTGGGAATGGCCAAGGACAGTGGCAGAAGTGCTGTGGCACATGGCCAGTGCTGGTCCCAGACTTGTCCATGCAGCAAATGCAGAGGGAAAACCTGTGGGTGCTCAGGAAAGACAAAGCAGACATGGCTTTGCAAAGGGAGAGGAAGGAGCAGGATTGGGCATGAGCTGTGGGGGATGTCACAGCCTGGGAATGGCCTTTGGGAGGGAAAGCCCATGGGGGGTAGGACAGCAGCTCTGTGGGACAGGGGGACCCTGGGGACACACGAAGGGGAAGAGCCCAGCAGGTCTGGGGGTACCTGTGCTGTTCCCAGTGCTGTTCTTCTCTGCTGGGGTCCCACCTGCAAGACAGGAGAAGGGCCTGAGATCGTGGCCAGGAGCCCATCAGGATGTCCCCAGAGGGATGGATGTGTCCTTTCCCTTCCTGCCCACTCTGTAGGGGATGGAGCAACGACAGGACAACAACTGCCTCCTGCTCAGAGGGCCTGGGGCAGCTCAGATTTGGGTGGAAACCCTTCGGTTTCCATCCTGTCTCCTGAAAGTTTTCCAGGTTGTTTTCTGGTTGATACCCCAGTGAAATCTGCTTTCTATAATGTCCCTGAGGCTGGTGCCTAACAGGAGGGCTCCAGATACTCCCAGCTCTGCATCCCCACTCTCTGAACCAACCAGAAACCCTTTCCTGCTGGGATTTCCTGGCTCAGAGCCCTGTGGTGGCCAGGGATGTTCCCAGATCCTGTGGCCACACAGCCCCCCGGGACAAGGGCTGGTGCTGTGGGCCCTGCAGTGCAGGAAGCAGGGGGAGGTGGGGACCCCCCAGCACCCACGGGTGCCCTGCCCACAGCTCCAGTGCCTCTGGGCTGGTTCCTCTTCCTGCAGCTGGGCAGGAAGCCCCAGCCCTGTTTACTGCCCCGCTTGAGAGCCCAGTTCCCTCCTCTCGATGGAGATTCACCAAAGTCGGTGGAGGAGCTGGCACGAGGTGGGGCTGCAGCACCTCCCTGCAGGGCAGCTGCAAACCTCCCCATACCCAGAAGGAGAAGAAGGAACAGAAGAAGAAGAAGAAGAAGAAAGGTTCAGTTCCCCAGCCTGAGCTCTGTGCCACCGTCCTGCAGAATCCCAGCCTGCAGGGACCTCCTGGCTTGGGCAGGGGCTCCTCTCACTGCCCCAGAGCCCCTTCCAGGTCCCTGCTGCCCTGTCCATGTTCAGCACCAACACCTCTGCACGCAAATCCCCCCTTCCTGCCCCATTCCATTTTGTTCCAGGATGAGAGATGCCCTTTGTCCTGGCTGGGCACTGGCTGTGTCCCTGTCCCCCACAGTGCCACCCGCCAAGGCTTTGCTCCCCAGGTTCTGTTGGTGTTTCTAAAGGAAGGCCAGGCTGGTACCTCACACCCCTCTGAGTCAGGAGTTCCACTGCAGCCACAGGTGGGCTGAACTTCCCCTGTCCTCCCCGAAAATCATCATGAGAGCCACGTTCAAACCCTGCAGCCTTGAATCCATGCTGGACTTGTGTGGCCACCAGAGGAGCCCTTTAAATGCCCTTTGTCCCGTGGGCACACGTTTCCCTCTGAGGGTGGGATCTGCTGCAGGTTCTTGTAGCTGTCCCTGCACCAGGCAAGAGGAGCTGGAAGGGGACAGGAGCCACGTCCTGGCTTTTGCTGCTGCTTCTCCAAGGGGAACAGCACAGACATGTTCACACAAACTCCACAAATCACCCCAAAAACCTTTTTTCTCCCATTTCTCCTCTGCTCCTGGGCACTGAACCCCACAGAGCAGAGGCCATACCCTTGGCAATGTGCCAGCCCAATCCCCAGGCCTCTGAGAGTAATAAATGGTTAATAAACCTCAACGACCCTTCTTTCCTGCCACCTGCAGCCCCAGCCAGGCTGGCTCTGCACCCGCTCAGCCAAAGCCACCTGCCTGCCCCAGAACGTGTCCTGTCTGCACACCCCAAGGGAAGCAAAACCCAAACCCCAGGCAGGCACTGGGCTCCCAGCCCTGTGCGCCCTCCTGGGCTCCCCGTGAGCCTCCCAGCACAGAGCAGGACTGAGAGAGACCAGCACAGAGCTTAAAATCATTGCACTGAGAGGCAGAGCTGGGGGAAGCCCCCAGCAGGGAACACAGCCCAGGGCAGTGTCCTGGCTCCTTGCTCTGAAGTGCAGACCCCGGTTGGTGCCTACCTGTGAGCAGAGGCAACAGCCAGAGGGTCACTGGGAGCAGCCAGAGCCTCGTGCCCAGACCAGCCATACTTCAGTGCCCAGGGCAGGAAAACATCCAACCTGTGCTTCTGCAGAAACAGCGGCTGCTCCGCCACCCTGGCCCCAGGACCTAAAAATGGCAAAGCTGCTGCTCTGTGCACGGCCCCTTTCCTGCTCATGTAAATCCTCCCCACCAGGGACTTTCCCTCGGGGCTGGTTTTGAATGTGATGCAGACGCTGGGGAGCCTGTGAGCCCCGGGGCCATGGGCATTGTCTATCCTTGTGTCCCTGGGCATTGCATCCTCCTGTCCCTGGGCATTGTCCGTCCTCCTGTCCATGTGCATTGTCCATCCTCCTGTCCATGTGCATTGTCCATCTCTGTGTCCCTGGGCATTGCATCCTCCTGTCTCTGGGCATTGTCCATCTCTGTGTCCCTGGGCATTGTCCATCTCTGTGTCCCTGGGCATTGTCCATCCTCCTGTCCCTGGGCTTCATCCATCCTCCTGTCGCTGGCACTGTCCACCCTGGTGTCTCCTGCTGGCTCCCTGTGGTGTCAATATTCCCTGGGGGTGGCCAGGACTGGCCCTGCAGCAGAGCTGGGGATGAGCCCATGTGCAAAGCAGGAGGTGCCAAACCTGGCTCAGCATGGGATGTGCCCAGGGAATGGGATTGGTGCTGCCTGGCCACATCTCTGGGGGACAGGACAGGATGGAGGTGATCCCCGGGGCTTCCCCTGAGCTCCACAGATCACCCCAGGGTGTTTGGCCCTGAAGGGGATGGGCAGGGGTTGATGGTGGCCCAGAAGCCAAGAGCTGCAGCAGGAATGGGATAAGAATAGGGCATGTTTGTGGGGCTGCTTGTTGCGGGATGGGTCCCTCAGGTCCCATCCCTGTATCCCAGGGAGTCCAGAAATCTAAAATCAGAGAAGCATGAGTCAATCACAAAATCCTCGTGGTTTGAAAAGACCTTTAGGATCATCAGCTCAGCAGCACCACCATGACTACCACTAACCCCCCCATGTCCTCAAGTGCCACATCCACATTTTTTGAGCGCTTCCAGGGAGAAGAGGAGATGGGGAAATGGCCAAAACAAGGAGTCACTTGCATACCAGCCATTCCCACCACTCTCCACTTCCAAGATCCTTCTCAATGGGACCTTTGGGACAGCCAGGCCCCAGGGAAGCACAGTGAGGCCCCCGAGGTGAGCTCTGCTGCAGGAGCAGTTTCCCCCAGGCTCTGCCCCCCTGTTGTTGCTCGTTGGGTGAGCACTGAACTGTAACTCCAGTGAAAAACACCTCTGGGTACTTCTGCCAGTCCTGTTGGTCCCCAGAGCCTGGTGCCACTGCCTGGGGCCTCCCCAAACCTTCATCTTCTGCAGCCTGGGTGGGGGTTTTGCCAGTTCTGAGCATCTGGTGGGTGCTGGGTACCAGCCCCAGCTGGACTTTGCATGCAAAGGGAGAGGAAGCAAGAGAAATAAAGTTTTCCAGAGAAAAAGTGGCTCCGTGAGGGCATGATGATGGGAGAGGTTCTTTCTCCTGGTTCTGTATATGGGGCAGTGCTCCCAAATACCTGCTGCCATTACCCCTGGGTCTGGATGGAAGAGCAGAGTCCGGCCCTGATACCCCAGCAGGGCAAGGGGAAAGGGATGCCCACGTGCTTGGCAGGCACTGGAGGGGTTTTAATGGAATTTTGGGGCTGCAGATGGAAGCTGGGCTGCTGGAAGTGCCTGGGAAAGCCCTGGGAAGTAAAAGCAGGAGTGGGGCACAAACTGAAGAGGGTTTGCAGTGACAGTGGCCAAATCAGCCCCTGTGTTGCCCGAGGGCTCCCTGGCACCCTTGAAAGGCACTGAGAGGCTCAGACACCCCTGTGCTCACAGCATGGCATGGGGTGTAGGGGAACCTGGTGGCCCCACAGGGAGGGTCCCATATCCACACGCCTCCAAACCCTCCTCTGTCCTTGGTGGTGCCCACAGCAGCATTTCCTGTGGCTCCTGGTGAGCACCGAGGGCTCCAAGGGATGGGATCAGGAGCAGAAGCTCTGGGAGCTGGGCTGGAGGTCCCAGGGGACAGCCCCAGAGGTTCCTGTGCAGGATGAGACCCTCAGGTCCTGCTGAGGTTGGCTGAGCACAGGGAGCCCAGGGAAGGGGTGTTCACCCCTCCCAGCACAGGGGTGTTGGAGGATGTTGCCACTGAAATGAATCTAAGTTCACTCTTAATTCTTCTCCAAGGAAAACCCACGAACCCTAATGAAGTGAATTAAGGGCAATTTAAAGGGGGTACAGCTCCTTTAAAAAAGAATACAATCTCTATGAGAGGATAAATATTAACTTCCCAATTATACTGTGGGCCCTCAAGCAGCCATCAACGAAGAGTGCCTTAAAGCTCTGCACTACAAAAATATATTCCTCCCCCAAGACACCCCCAACACACTTGGTACCGTAATAACAGATCATTTACAGTTGTTTATTGTAAGAAATGTACAAAGAAAAACGGCTTTAGCTCGCACAAACCCTGCTCTGGAGCATTTCCCCATCCCTGACGACACAAACGTAGAAGCAGCATCGATTGTGAACCGCGGGCCGGGCGGGGGCTGCCGTGCCAGGGATGCTTCCCATGGAAATGCTGGCCGTGAAAAGTGGCTCAGCACCACTCCTGGCCAGCCTGGCCGTGGGGCACCTGGGGTGGCAGTGCCCAAAGCAGCCCGAGAATCATCAGAGTACAAAAAATCAGAGCCTTTGGCTTCAGGAACAGCCTTGTTTGAACTAGAAGAGGTTTTGGTTCATGTTTGTTTTGATCTCAAGAGGGTTTTTTTTTTCCTTTTGAAGGCAGAAGGTGGTCAGAGGTGAACTCGGGGACTTTTGCCCATTTTTCACAGAATCACAGGATGGTTTGGGTTGGAAGGACCTTAAAGCTCATCCAGTGCCACCCCCTGCCATGGCAGGGACACCTTCCACTGTCCCAGGGTACTCCAAGCCCTGTCCAACCTGGCCTTGGACACTGCTAGGGATCCAGGGCAGCCACAGCTGTGCCCAGGCCATTTTCCTTGATTTACTTTCATTTTGCTCACCTGTGTGAAGAACAGCAAATCCCTTTTCCCCTGGGAAAACACTCCTCTCCCTGGAGGTTTCCTGGTGAGGCCCTGCCTGGCCCATCCAGAACGTGCCACAAGGGCCTCTCTGCAGCCCCACCAGGGGAAGGAGGCTCTGCCTGAGGATTTTGGGATTCACACCCCAATGGGATTGTTTAATCCATGCAGCCACCTGGGGCTTGGGTGGGATTTCGGGCACCCCTAAGGCAGCTGATGGAAAGGATTGTTCAAACATCTGCTCTGATCCCTGGGGGTGCATCTCATTAATTAACACTAATGAAGAGGACATTTGGAATGCCAAGCAAGAGCACTCCAGTGGGACAGATCCTCTTGCAACAGGGCTAGAAAAAACCCTGGAGAGTTTTGTCCCAGGGACTGGGGATTCTTGGAGGACGTTTTCCAAATCCTACCTTTGCCCATTGCTTTCCTGCCACAAAACCTGGATGGAAATGGGAAAACAGAGTAAAAATACTGACTATAAACAGTGTTTGCATTCGTCCTACAGAGACCTGAATGATTCCTGCTTTCAATGCATATTCAGAGACCTTGAAAACCTGATATTTAACCCTGAGAACAAATCTGCAGATGCTTTGCTTTGGCTTTGCAAACCAATTTTTAAGACATAATTGCACTTTCTCTTGTAAGTAACAAAAAAAATAATCAACAAGCTTATTCAGAGGTTCAAAAGAAAAGTGCTGCTTTAAGACTTTGGAGATTTTTGTTCACAAAACCTTCTGTTTTCTGTAATTATTCTTAATATTATTTCACTTGGCTCATCTTTACTCGTTGCTTGGCTGCACTCTGGAAGAATAAAATACAGGAAAATCTCTAAATTGTGAAATAACATTAATAAATAATTACTTTAAGTGAAAGGACAACCATACTCTTCTGTTCATGCCTGAAAACCATCGTTACTGTGATGAGATGATTTCAAAACTAACTTGTTTCTCTTTCACTGACAACAGATTTCACATTTGAGTTCTCATAAGAAAAAGAATTCAACTCTTTGCAAGTGCAGTGGGCTGTAAAACCCAGGATCAGGAGGAGATCCTGCTTTGAAATTCAAGGTTGTTGCTTGAAATGTCTGAAATTAGCTCAATATCTAAGATCTAGAGATCTGTGCATGGAAGAGCTTTGAACAGGAGATACAAATGAAGTCTGTTCTGGCTGGGCCAGAGGTGGAACCTCCTCGTGTTACACCAGCGACTCTTTCACCACGTGTTCCTTACGCCAAACCTGTGCTTCCTCAGGAGCATCCTGCGGCGTCTCTGAGCTGGGAATGGGCTCGAGGCCCAGGGCAGGGGCTGTCTCCACATCTGTCCCAGATTTCCCATAGATCTCCTGCATTTTGGTGGCGATCAGCCCTTCCTTCTCGGGCGCGTCCTCGCCCAGCGCGTCCTGGCTGTGCCTGTACATGTAGGACGCCTGCTTGACCGAGCGCCGCAGGAGGTACCTCCGGAACGCCCTCTGGATCCTGGTAGCACACACCTCCTCGTGTTTCCTCTTCAGGGTGGTGGTGATGGGTTCGTAGGAGACCTTTGAGGGGTTGGCAGCCATGAACTTCTCCTCCATGGTGGCCTTCAGGGCATCCATCTCGCCCGAGTCTCCTAGCACTTCCTTAGTCAGGGCAAAGAGGATGTCTAGGCAGTGGATTTTGTCCCCAGCAACCATTGGTAGATCCATGGTGATGAGTTTGATCTTGTTGGGCTTGGGAACTCGGAGTGGCTCCTGCAAGGTGTCCACAAAGTCAGACAAGGTGCTGTAGGCGATGAACTGGGTGGCGTCCGGGTCGAACTTCTCCCAAGTTTCATAAAACATTTCAAAATCATCTTCGCAGAGGGGCTCGCTGCTCTCCTCCGTGGCCACGCTGAAGTTCTCCAGGATGATGGCAATGTACATGTTCACCACGATGAGGAAGGAGATGATGATGTAGCTGCAGAAGAAGAAGATGCCGATGGCGGGGTTCCCACAGTCTCCCTTCACTGAACTCCCGGGGTTCTCCAGCTCGGGGTCGCAGTCCGGGGGGCCGCTGTTGAGGATGGGGTTGAGGAGCCCATCCCACCCCGCTGACGTGGTGATCTGGAAGAGGCAGATGATGCTGTTCCCGAAGGTTTCGAAGTTGAAGATGTCATCGATCCCCGACTCCTTCTTGACGTAGGCGAAGTTGGACATGCCAAAGATGGAGTAGATGAACATGACGAGGAAGAGCAGGAGGCCGATGTTGAACAGGGCGGGCAGGGACATCATCAGGGCAAAGAGGAGCGTGCGGATGCCTTTGGCTCCTCGGATCAGCCTCAGCACGCGGCCGATCCTCGCCAGCCGGATCACCCTGAAGAGGGTGGGGGACACAAAGTACTTCTCGATGATGTCTGAGAGGACGATACCTGCGGAGGGAGGAAGGGCAGGTGAGTTTGCTGTGCCACCAATGGGAGGTGAAGGGGAGCTGCTTGGCTCCACCTGGGCAGACACAGTGAGGTGAGGCCACCCCGAAGGCTCCTCCCTTGACAGAAAAAACATTAAAAAATAACCTCTGAGCACAGACCCAAGGGTTAAACTCTGGCTGCTCTGTTTCAGAGAAAGAGAACACCAAGGGAAATAACAGCAAGGAGTGTGGCAGCACTGGCCACAGAGAGAAACACAACTTTCCCAGGCATCATTCTGGGAAAAGGCTGTGAGAAGATCAAAGAAAAGAATAAGAAACAATTCTTATCTTGCTGCACCTGGTTTTGTGAGCATGTGGAATGTGTTATGGAGATTTGTTTACCAAAGGGTGGTTTCTTAACTAGCCAATGGTGATGGTGTTTGAATTAGAGGACCAATTAAGTCCAACTGTATCGTAACTATCTATAAGAACAATAAGTTTCTTAATAAAGATTATTATTAATCAACCTTCTGTGAATCATAGAGTCTATACCAATTATTACCTGGCCAGGGGCCCATTACAACGATAAAGGAGAAGCAGAGATATCCCCAGCCCCTCACCCAGCCTGGAGTGGCCTCACATCTGTCACGCCCCAGGGTCCCGCTGGCTTGGCCATGCTCAAAGGATGGGTGCAAGCAGGGTCCAGAGGCAGCCCCGCGGGTGTGGACTGGTGAGACCACTTCCACTCATCATTGTCCTGTGGGATCCCTGAGGGACTGGTGGGAGCAGCAGGACTCACCTAGGATGGAGAGGATAACCACCACGAAGTCAAAGATGTTCCAGCCCACAGTGAAGAAGTAGTGGCGGAGGGCGAACATCTTGAGCACGCACTCGCCGGTGAAGATGACGATGAAGACCAGGTTTATCTTGTAGAGGACAGAGGTTTTGAGCTCGCTCTGGTCATCTGTTTCCACCATCATGGTCACCATGTTCAGGCAAATCAGGATCATGATGGTGATGTCAAACACTTGCTTGGTAACGAAATCAAACACCTTCCCTTGGATTTTGTTCTGCAGTGAGGGACACAAGGGCAATGATGGAGCACCAGAGAAGAGGTGGGAACACAGGACAAACACAGCAAAACAAAAACACAGCAGAAAGAGAAGATGGAACCATATTTACGAGTGTGGGAAACCTCAGGGCTGTGGCCAGCACTGCTCTCACAGCCCCAGAAGTTATGGGGGGAGGATTCCCAGCGCCTCTCAGGATGGAGCACACCTGGGAACGCCACAGCCAGGAGGAGTGGGCACAGGGCACAGCCACTTGCTAATTACACCCACAGGGCACAAATTAACACATGGGAATGACCTCCCTTGTGCAGGGTACAAAACCCAAATCACAACTGAGAATGTTTTGGCTGGACCAGGGTGCCTTCTGGGGGTTGAAAACTGAGCTTTCCCTGAGAGAAAAGAGAGCCAGAGAGGAGCTGGGAGCCAAACTAGGAAAAAAACCAAAATCCTGCAAAACAAACCCCATCACTGCCCTTGCCAGCAGACCAAGGGCTAAAGGGCAGACCCAAAGGAGGTGGCCTGATGTCAGCCTCTTCTGAAGCCCCAGCTCTTGTCCAGGTCCTGTCAGAAGAATAACAATGGGGCAAGTGGTCTTCCCTGGACCTTTCTCTTTCCCTTTGGGACAGCTGGTGGCTTGAAGTGTTCCCTGTGTGCTCCCCTCCAGGAGGATGAGCCCAACGTACCGCTGGCCTGGGGATGGGCTTCTGGGGCTTCTTGGAGCCCAGCTTCTTCATGGCATTGTAGTATTTCTTCTGCTCTTCTGTCATGAAGATGTCTTTGCCTCCAAAGTATAAAGGGAATCATTGCTGTTAGTCTCGGGAATTCTCTTCCCACCAAGTGTGTCTGACCATGTCCCTTCCCACCAAGTGTCTCCAGCCCCTCTGAGATCCTGCTGGGAGCAAGGTGTCCTCTCTGAGTCCTGCAGACCCTGCTCAGCACCACCAGTGTGCTTGGCTGTGCCCACCCTCCTCCCCGGCTCCGGGCTGGCAGTCCTGAGCTGCTGGCTTGGAAGGAGAAGTTGAGTCTCAACCTCGTGCATGGGAAAATGATTCCAGGGTGGGAAAAGAAAATAAAAGTGATGGCCCAGGCAAGAAAAAACACAGCCTCCCTTTGCTCCCTCCCTCTGCACCCATAAATGAAGTCCTCTGTAACTGCTGTGACCAGGACACAAAGCTCCATGTGCCATTTGCCCAGTGCAGGAAGCCACTAATGGATAAGAATCCTGGGATCCATCCTAGTCCTGGGCATGGTGGCCCTGGTCCCATCACCCCCCTGCTGTGCTGGCCCCCTCCAGCCCAGAGCAGCCCCTCAGGAGACAGGAAATACTCATCTTTTTCTTCTGCTGGTTGAAGTTGTCGATGATGACGCCGATGAAGAGGTTCAGGGTGAAGAAGGCCCCAAAGATGATGAAGATGACGAAGTAGATGTACATGTAGAGGTTGATCTCGTACTTTGGCTGCTCTTCAATCTGGCCAGGAGAGACAGGAAATGTGAGGCTGACCCTGTCCCAAAAAGGTGTCCCCAAGCCCCCAGACAGGAGTTTGTGGTGTTTGGACAGAGCCAGGGCGTGGCTGCTCCAAAACTTTTGGGGGTGTGTTCCCAATGGGAGCAGCCACAGGAAGGGACATCCCTGTGACACTGACTGAGGGACAAGGACACGCTGCCCCCTGCTCCTACAGCATGGGCTGGGGAATGGGAAAGGATTTTGCAGTGATATTAATGAGCAGATGAGTTTATTCTCTATAATCAGCATTCCAAGGGCTTAAATATATCTGAGAGGGGAAAGGAAAAGTGGATTAATTTGTCACATCAGCACAGATGGGTGACAAGCCCGACATCCCTGGACAATGCTCCTCATCCCGAGGAGCATCCCTTAAGCCTGCTCTGTATTTGACCAGAGACACCCCAAGGTGACCCCATTGGCTTCCCCCATTTTGAGGAAAGCTCTTGGCAGAACAGGGAGATTTTCTCCCAAACCAGCTTTGCCCCAGGTGGGGCAGAGGCCTGAGGGATTTTCAGAGGGTGATGAAAGGGTGCTAAAAAAGGGCAATGAAAATCACCCCCTGAGGCCTGTAGGTGTGTGGGGTGACCCCCAGTGTCAACCCCTTCTGCTGTGGGGACACTTTTGGGGTGGGTCACAGTAGGAACAGCCTTTGCACATCACTCTTCAAACACTTGGGGTTTTTAAATAACTCTTTGAACCCCATGGCTGAACGCTGGCTGCTCTGTTCTCATAACCCACTGATTGCTCAAGGCAAGCCAGGGACTTTCTCCAGGATGGGATGAACTTTCCCAGCTGGAGGGGTCCCAGAGGACATCATGTCACAGCAGGCAGAAGAATGAACCCTCCAGGTTGGAGCAGTGGGGGCAGAATGGGGATTTTGGCCCCTGGAACTGAAGCTGAGTGGAGCAGATCCAGCCCCAGCTGTGGGGTGGGGTGGGAGCCCAGTGTGGGGCCAGGCTGCAGGTGACAATGACAGGGGTGGCACTGGGACACATGGCTGCCCTCTTTGATGCTGTGCACCTCAGCAGGGGGATGCTGTGGCTGCCCAGGTGTCCAAGGCTGGGTTGGACAGAACTTGGAGCACCCTGGGATAGTGGGAAGTGTCCCTGCCCGTGGCAGGGGGAGGCACTGGATGGGCTTTAGGGTCACTTCCAACACAAACCATGCTGGGATTCCATGATCTGATACATTTTGGGGGTTTCTGCACCCTGTAGCCTTCATATCCTGGCTGAAATCACGGGTGGGATGCAGCACCAAAAGGCAGAGCCAGAGGTGATGCTGCAGCCAAGGATCCATCCCAGCCTCAGCTCTGGGCTCCTGTTCCCAGTGTGCCAAGGGGAATCCAGCCCTGGAGTCAGCCCTGTGTCCCTGCGTGCCCCTCACCTCACGGGAGTCCACGGCTGCATACATGATCTCCATCCAGCCTTTGAAGGTTGCCTGTGGGAACAGGAATGGTCAGACTTGGAGTTTTTTCCAACACAAAGGATTCTGTGATTCTGTGGCAGTGGAGAATGTATTTTCTGGGAGTTGTTTGTGGCTGGGAACAAAGGGAAGGTGATGGGTGTGTGTCTGGGGTTTAGCTCTGAGCAGTCTGGCTTCTCTGTGGGAATGGCAGGAGAGGAACAGGGGTTGAATCCCAGAAATATGGAAATTACCAGGTGAATATGCATGGACCATTCTGGGGCTGAGGCTACCAGTGACTTTCCATAACACCACTGCAAAGAAAGTAGGGAAAAGAAGCAACTGACTCTTTTCTGCCTTCTGCTCTCTTCAAAGTAATTTTCCGAAAGACAGAGCTGTGCCAAGGCCAGCTGCCTCCTTTCCAGTCCCAAACTGTGCCACCTCCATAGCCCTGACTTCCACATCCTGCCTCTGCTTCTGCTGAATTCCCATCCCAGCAGGGTGGGGGGACCACATCAAGTCTTTTACAGGGTCTCCACTGCATCTCTTACAGCCTTTTGCTGCTGATTTGTTAAACAAAAGGTCTGCACATTTTGTTTCCTGAATCTGATGGAACAAGAAGGCTGAAGAGGAAGCTGAATTTAGAAGCAGGGTCATCAGCTGGGTTGTTTTCCGGTTCTGCAGCCACCAGTTCCCCTGGATCTGAAGGGAGCAGCCCCAGCCTGCCCAGTAATGGAGCCCACATCTGTATTTTTATCAAAGCTGTGGTGAGCAGTTCCCCTTTGCTGCCTGGCCCAGCTGTGGGGAGTTCAGTGGAACCTGGCTGCCCCAGGGGACATGTGTGTCCTTTTTCCAGTCGTCACCCACCCCACGCACAGCCCCACAACCCACGGCTGGAGCGGGCTGAACTTTCCAAAGGGCTGCAGGGGTACCAGAGCCTCCCCTCGTGACTCCTGCACCCCGTGCTGGGCAGGGGCTGCTCTGCTGTGCCAGCCTTGGTGCTGCTGCACCTGTCTGCAGCAGCTCCCTGGTGAAACCTTCCCCTCCCATCTTCTACCCCGTCCCTTTTCCTCTTGGCTAGGAGTTTCCCTCCTTTCCTAAGGGTTTTTTGGTGTTTAAAACCCTTTTCCTCTTGGCTAGGAGTTTCTCTCCTTTCCTAAGGGGCTTTTTGGTGTTAAAAACCAGCCTGTACTGGGCAGGGGCTGCTCTGCAGTGCCAGCCTCGGTGCTGCTGCACCCATCTGCAGCAGCTCCCTGGGGAAACCTTCCCCATCTTCTACCCCGTCCCTCTTCCTCTTGGCTAGGAGTTTCCCTCCTTTTCTAAGGGTTTTTTTGGTGTTATAAAAAGCTTTGAAGGCAAGAAGCAGCTAAGAAACCCCATCCCACATCAGCCCTGATGCTCATCCCACCACCCTGCTCCACACATCCTGGATGGTGACACCCCATGTCGTGACGTACCACCTGCAGCAGGGACAGGTATCCCAAGCCCACGTTGTCGAAGTTGACCTTGACATTGACCCATCTGACCTCGTTGGTGTGGAGCAGGGCCATGCAGTCGCTCTTGTTGTTGACCACGTCAATGTCAAAGAGCTCCCCGGTGGTGGTGTTGACACACCTGTAGTACTTCCCTGCGAACAGGTTCACCCCCATGATGCTGAAGATCAGCCAGAAGATGAGGCAGACCAGCAGGACGTTCATGATGGAGGGGATGGCACCCACCAGGGCATTCACCACCACCTGCAAGGACAGAAAAGACCTTGGAGGACCTGGATGGGACCTTCATATGTCCCCATGCCCAACCTTGCCCGCCCCAGCAGCACTGAATGAGGTCAGACTGGACCAAAGGTACCTTAGCAATTATCCCAGCAGTCTGGAGCCCCTGAAAACCATTCATGATGTAGAGGACTGCTGAGGGCTCTCATGTCCCTGTCAGGGCCAGCAGCACACGGGGACACACTTACCCTCATGCCCTCGAAGCGGGACAGAGCACGCAGGGGTCGCAGAGCCCTCAGCGTCCGCAGGGATTTGATGGCTCCCAGCTCAGAGTATCCCAGCCAGTTTGCTGTCAGGCTGACCAGGGACACCTGGAAGGAGAAGCCCAAGTGATCAGCAGCACCTCAGGTGCAAACACAGCTGCAGCTCCTGCCCTTTGCTCTGTCCCCAGTCCCTCAGGCTGGTGGTCATCCTCTAGCCCTGGGACAGGGACATTGAGTCCTTGGGGTCCCTGGTGACCAGACACCTCAAGAGCCACAGAATCCCAGAATGATTTGGGTTGGAAGGGACCTTAAAGCCCATCCAGTGCCACCCCTGCCATGGGCAGGGACACCTCCCACTGTCCCAGGGGGCTCCAAGCCCTGTCCAACCTGGCCTTGGACACTTCCAGGGATCCAGGGGCAGGATGACACCTCTTGAGTGTGAGGGTGGAATTGATGTGGGCACAGAAAGGACAGATTGCTCTGTCATGGACCATTTGGGAGACCCTGTGTCCCTTCACAGCTCTGCTGGGCCTGGTTGGTGGAACTGCAGGGGCTGTTCTTGGCTTGGGTGTAAAATTGAAGGGTTTGAAAGGATTCCTGCAACCAGGAATGAAGTGTTCCTTCCTGTGGGGGACCATTATTCCAAGTAATGCTATAAGCCCTCATTCCAGAGCCACCCCTTCATCCTCTAAAATACAATCTGCGTTCATTTACAGCAGCCCCTAACACCCCAAGCCCCTTGGCCTGGCCCTGCCCATCACGTACATCCACGATGAGGAAATCCAGCCAGCACCAGGCATTGGTGAAGTACACCTTGAAGCCATAGGCCACCCACTTGAGCAGCATCTCGATGACAAAGATGTAGGAGAAGACCTTGTCTGCATATTCCAGGATGGTGCGGATCACCTTGCGCTGCTCGATGTAGATGTCCTCGAAAGCCTGCAAGGGACACGGAGCTCTGTGACAGCCACATCCTTCTGTGGGACCCCACGGAGCTCTGTGACAGTCCCATCCTTCCACAGGACCCCACGGAGCTCTGTGACAGTCCCATCCATCTGTGGGACCCCACGGAGCTCTGTGACAGTCCCATCCTTCTGTGGGACCCACAGAGCTCTGTGACAGCCACATCCTTCTGTGGGACCCCAGGGAGGTCTGTGACAGTCCCATCCTTCTGTGGGACCCCAGGGAGGTCTGTGACAGTCCCATCCTTCCATGGGACCTGTGGCATCCCAGAGCACACCCTTGCTGACATCTCTGTGCCTTCCTCTCCCATGGACACACAGCCCAGAAGCTGTTGAATCATCCAGGGATGCAAACCTTGGAGGACTGTTGGTACCTGAGCTTTGTTTCTCATCCAGGTCCAGTCAAACAGGAGGTCCTCTGATCCCAGCCTTCCTCCCAGCCCTGCCTTGCAGGGCTCAGGAAGCTGGAAGCCCAAGGATGGCTGGTCCATGAGGACCTGATCCACCTGGGGTCCAGCTCCTGCTTGGCTTTGTGGGGTTGGCCCCAAAGTAGAGCTTCACTGAAGCCAAGGTCCAGGTCCACCCAGCTCCCAGGTGTCTCAGCTCAAAGCCAGGACACCAAACCCACACCCTGGGGTGCTTTGGGAGTTTTGAAAATGCCCTGAGGAGTTTGGGTGAGTGCCACACCCACGTGTTGAGTAAGCACTGGAGGTAGGGGTGTGGTGACCAGGTGCTGCACAGTTGGGGTAGCACAGCTTTCAATTCCTGCACCAACTACAACCTCAGACATCCCCAAACCACCTCAGAGCGAGCTGCAGACATGTAAAGTGTGTCTGAAAAGCCTCTCAGTGCCTCTGTTCTCCTTCCCTCTCTCTTCACCTCCAAACCTGCAGAGAAGTTGGTATTTCCTGAGTTAAATCCAGCCCACACACTTGGAGAAGAGCACCAGGCCAGCACTGATAATGTATTAGGCTGATTTAAAAGAACACCCAGGCTCTGAGAGGGGGCACCAGGCAGTGATGGAGGTGCTGAACAGCAAAATAAAAGCCATGAACTGTTTGTCAAGCACCTCCTGACAGCCGGTGATGGTGGTGGTGAAATGAGGAACCACAGGAAGCTCAATAAATGGTTCAGATGGTTCACAGCTGGCTTTAAGAGCAGCAGTGGGGGCTGTGGGCAGTGGCATCCCCTCGAGCCATGGACCCCAGCCTGTGGATGATGGTCCAGGAATGCTGGGGAGGGTGACCAGGGCTCCTGGAAGGTGTTAGACCTGAGCCAAATGGGGTTTGAAATCAAACATCTGCCCACAGCTGGATCATCTGGCACAGGAGATGCCCAGAGCTGGGCTCTGTCCCCTCCTGTAGGAGTGTGCTCTCTGTTGACAGGGTGACAAAACTGTCTTTTGTCTTCTTAGAAGGAAAGAAGCTTAGAAGTTTTTATCTTCGATTAAGTGAAAAGACACCTCATAGGACTCGGGGGACTTCAAATTTAAGGATAGCTAATTGGACAGAAGCGAAAAAGTTTTGCTTAGGCAATTTAGTAGAAAAAGAAGTGAATAAAGAAACGAATGGCTTTTGTAAAGTGTTTTACTAAGAGCAAGAACGTCTGGCACTTGGCTCGGTTTTTCTGTTTGTTATTTTGCCTTTTATAAAACCTTTTTATTTCCAACACTGCAACAGAAGTCATTCTGCTGATTTTTATGCCTCCAAGGGTAGCTGAGCTATCTTGGGTGTGTTATAGGCCTCCAAGAGCTTATTAGACCTGGCTCGAAGAGGTAAATATAACACCCTCTGTTGGGGAAGATGAAACAGGAAAGCCTCATAATATGATTGTCTGGCAAAAGATTTTGAGAATATAGAAACTAAGTGAGATTGAAATGAAAGCAAGCTTTGAGATCCCTCAGTTACTGAACAACTGGAAAACAATGGTGTGGCCAGCTGAAGGTGATCCCCTTTTGATGGAACAACACCCTCTGCTTGCAGACAGGCCCAAGGGTCAGAGCAGACCCCACTGGCTTGGCAGAAGGGGCCCAAAGAGGAGTTTTTAGGGTTTAAAATGTAACACAGTGTGGCAATGTAATGATTCTTATAGGCTGTATGTAAATGCTATAGGATTTGTATCTTGTACTAGATTGGTTAGTGAGAATTGGAATATTAAACACAGAAGAAGATTTATTGTATTGTAACGGGAACCTCGCTCTCTTGCCCTTTTACTCTCTCACCCTCTCACCCTCTCTCCCCCTCTCTTCTCTCAGCCTGCTCTGAGCTGTGTCTGGCAGCTCCCAGCAGGGCCCTGCACCCAGGCCCTTTGCAATAAACCCCAAGTTCCAGCCCTGGCTGCAGAGATCTCTCATCTCCGTCCATCCCGACCGTGCTACCCCCGACATTCCTGCAACCCTCCCTGGGCTCCCCCAGGCTGGAAGCTGCTGCAGAGCCCTGGGGGCAGGGGAAGGTGGCACCTACCAGTGCCCCACTGCTGAGGAGGATCATGAAGACGATGAAGGTCTCGAACCAGTCGTGCTCCACGATGCGGAAGCAGGTTTTCCTGAGGTTCCACCAGATCCTCCCCTTCTCACTGGTGATGTCCACATAGAGACAGGGGAATCTCTTCACACAGCCTGGGGACATAGGGGTGGGGTCACTCCTGGCCAGGGTGTTCCCACTATTCCTGGTTTTATTGGCATTTTAAACCCTCCCTGGTGGAAGTTGGACCGGGATCTGTCACAGACATCTTTTATGAAAAACCCTTCCTTAGGATTTTTCCTCCTGAGAAGCTGAGAGGCCTCAGGAACAAAATGTAACCAATGGTTATCTGCTGCTGTGGAATGCAACAGGTGCATCTGTGATTGGTCTCATGTGGTTGTTTCTAATTAATGGCCAATCACAGTCAGATGGCTCGGACAGAGAGTCCGAGCCACAAACCTTTGTTATCATTCTTTCTTTTTCTATTCTTAGCTGGCCTTCTGATGAAATCCTTTCTTCTATTCTTTTAGTATCGTTTTAATATAATATATATCACAAAATAATCAATCAAACCTTCTGAAACATGGAGTCAGATCCTCGTCTCTTCCCTCATCCTGGGACCCCTGTGAACACCATCACAGGGATCCTGCTGGGTTTAGGTGGGGTGCACCAGGGGAGCTCCATGGGGAGCATCTCTGGGGTGGTGCAGGAGGATTTGGGGCTGAGCTCAGAGAGCCTGGGGGTCCCTGTGCTGTAAGAACTGGTTGGCAGAGGCCCTTCCAGCCCCATTTTCCCCTCTCCACACCCATCTCCCGTGTCCCCAGGGTCTCCAGCCCTGCTCTGGCCCTCACCTTCAGTGAAACACTCCTCGGGCTCGTTGCTCTCCTCAGCCTGTTCTGCCACCTCCTCCTCCTCGGGCGCAGGGGGTTTGTAATCCACTGTGCTGCACACGGACGAGGCGTTGTCACTGCTCAGGGGGTTCTGCAGGGGGACAGCAGCTCAGGCCAAGCTCCTGGGCAGCTCCAGCCATGCTCCTCGTGCCCCAGGGAGCCCGGGCAGGACTCCTGGGTGGTGGAACCCCCTTGTTTGGAGGATGTTCTGAGTCCCCCTCCCATGGGCACACAGCCCAGAAACTGTTGAATCATCCAGGGATGCAAACCTTGGAGGGTTGTTGGTACCCGAGCTTTGCTTCTCATCCAGGTTCAGATGAACAGAAGGTGCCCTGATCCCAGCCTTCCTCCCAGCACAGCAGCTCCATCTTCCATCCACCTGTGCCACCACCTCAGGCTGATTCTGATTTTCTCACCTCCTCCTCCTCCTCTCTTTGTCCCCATCCAAGCCTTGCTCTGCCAACCCCCCTTTGGTGCAGAAACCCAAGCAGCCTCTGCTCTCTCCTCCCTCTGCCTCAGCTCGTGCTGCAGGGCCCTCAGCCTGAGGTTCACCCCAGTTCCAAACCTGCATCCCAAATTCCTCTCTCCAGCTCCATCCTGCTCCAAGCTCAGCTTGGCTGCCTTCCCAGACACCACTCAGCAAGGCCACAGGGGCTGATAACAAGAGACAACCTTGGCAAGCCCCTGGGACTCTTTTTCCTCTTTTTTTTTTTGGCTTTCTGAGAAGCCCTCGTGCAACACTTGAGGAAGGAGCAGATCCCCAGCCCTGCCTATCCTGCCTGGAAGCAGCAGAACCAGAGGGTCTGTGCTGATGGTGTTTCCAGCACAGGAAGGTGTTGGCTTACACGGGAAGGGGATAATCCTCCCCTCAGGCTGCTCCTGCTTTTGGTAATCCATAAAGGAGCTGCCCCATCCTCCAAAAACCAGGGAAAAGCCCCCGGGGTAAACTGAGGCACAGGTGCCCACAGCTGCAGGGGCCACAGAGAAGATGTGGCTGTGGGGACCTTTGGGGACAGGCAGGAGAGGACACAGCAGCAGGGGTGGCACCAGCTCTCAGCTGGTGGCTCTCAGGGACCCCTGGGACCACCCTCAGTCTGGGGGGAGGGACAGGAGGGCCAGGGGGATTAGGGAGGCTCAGCACGGAGCCAGGCAAGCTGTGACCCCAGAGAAGGACACACAGGAGCCATCTGCCTCCAGGACAGCCTTAGAGAGGGTCAGGGTGGGGACAAACCAGTGCAGCTGCCCTGGAGATGTGGGGGAAGGTCCAAAAGGGCCTTGGATGGCTCGCAGAACCCAGGAGATCTGTGGGTGGAGCTCAGGGCCGGTTCTGCTGGGAGGGGACAGGGATAAAACCCATCCCTGGGGGCTCCTGAGCCCTCCCACCCCTGGAACCAGCAGATTTGGGGAGCAATTTCCATCCCACACCTGGCACAGCATCTCCAGCCTGCCTGGGGCTGTCCCACCCTGACTCACCCCATGACCCCAAAATCCACAGCCCTGAGAATCACAGAATTGTACGGGTTGGAAAACCCTTCTGAGACCATTGAGTCCAGCACTGCCAGGGCCACCACTGACCCCTGTCCCCAAGTGCCACATCCACAGGGCTTTTAAACCCCTCTAGGCATGGGGACTCCAGCCCTGCCCTGGGCAGCTGTGCCAGGGCTGGACACCCCTTTCCATGCAGGAATTTTCCCAATATCCAATCTAAACCTCCCCTGGCCCAGCCTGAGGCCGTTCCCTCTCCTCCTGTCCCTGTTCCCAGCCCGACCCCCCCGGCTGTCCCCTCCTGGCAGGAGCTGTGCAGAGCCACAAGGGCCCCCTGAGCCTCCTTTGCTCCAGGCCGAGCCCCTTCCCAGCTCCCTCAGCCCCACTCACAACACCCCTGTGCTGCACCAGAGCCAGAAGCATCTCAGGACACATCTCCCTGCCCAGCAGGGTGGGATCCCCATGGGAAAGGCCCCTGGAGGAGCCCTGAGCTCTGCACGGTTCTGCAGAGCCACACGGTGGGAGCCAAGAGGGTGCATTAAAAACAGGCAGGGGGAATGATGGGCTGCAACTTACCATGAAATCACAAATCTGAGAGTCTCAAAGACCGTGTAATTGCAATCCCCTGCCATGGCAGGGACACCTCCCACTGTCCCAGGCTGCTCCAAGCCCTGTCCAAGCTGGCAGCTCCGCCCTGCTCTGAGCTGCCAAGAGAAACCAGCTGCGATTGTAGCTGCGATGATCCTGCCCCTGCCATTTCCCCGAAAAAGAGCTTTTCCTTGCGAAGCAGCTGCTCTGGCTTGGGGAGGATTTGTCGGGGTGGTTGCAGCCGGTGGCGGCGGGAGCGGAGCGGGCGCTGCGCGGGGCTCTGGCTCCATCTGCAGCTGAACCCGGCTGTGAGCGCACCCAGCACCAGCCCCGGAACAGAGCAGGGCTCCCTCCCTTCAGCACCCGAGTACTGAATTAAATCATTGTCATTTCACCTTGTGAACACAGGCTGGGAGAGCTGCGGGTGCTCACCTGGAGATGGGGAGGGGCTGGAACAGCTCAGAGACCCAAAGGGGCTCCAGGAGAGCTGGAGAGGGACTGGGGACAAGGGATGGAGGGACAGGACACAGGGAATGGCTCCCACTGCCAGAGGGCAGGGATGGATGGGATATTGAGAAGGAATTGTGCCCTGGCACAGGGTGCCCAGAGAAGCTGTGGGTGCCCCTGGATCCCTGGCAGTGCCCAAGGCCAGGCTGGACATTGGGGCTTGGAGCAGCCTGGGATAGAGGAAGGTGTGTCACAGACATCTTTTATGAAAAGTCCTTCCCTTAAGATTTTTCCTCCTGAGAAGCTGAGAGGCCTCAGGAACAAAATGTGAACAATGGTTATCTGCTGCTGTGGAATGCAACAGGTGCATCTGGGATTGGTCTCATGTGGTTGTTTCTAATTAATGGCCAATCACAGGCAGCTGGCTCGGACTCTCTGTCCAAGCCACAAGCCTTTGTTATTCATTCTTTCTTTTTCTATTCTTAGCTGGTCTTCTGATGAAATCCTTTCTTCTATTCTTTTAGTATAGTTTTAATATATATCATAAAATAATAAATCAGCCTTCAGATCCTCGTCTCTTCTCTCATCCTAAGACCCCTGTGAACACTGTCACAGAGGTGTCCCTGCCATGGCAGGGGATTGCAATTACATGGCCTTTGAGGCTCTCACCAAACCAAATAATTTGTGATTTCATGATAAATTGCAGCCCATCATTACTCCTGCCTGGGCAGGGCCCCTGTTTTTAATGCACCCCCTTGGCTCCCACCTGAGTCAGCTTTGGCTGAATTTAGGCACCAAACCCAGTAGCCCTGAGTGGCTGAACTGGTATTGACTGGTTGAGAGGTGCTCTTTGCCGAGCTCAGAGTTTTCCCATGCAGTGTTTGGGGTGGGTGCTCTCTGCTGATCACACCCTAAAGCCCAGAGCTGTGCCAGGACAGGTCCCATGGCTGCACCCCAAGGTTTTCCCACCTGCTGGGAAGCACTTTGGGGTGAGAGGGAGCTGAGGTCCATGGGGACCCCCTGTGTCCCCTCTCACTGTGGCCAGGCTGGCACTGGCATCACCTCTGCAGTGTGCTGGGCACTGCTGCTGTGGGACTGGGGCTGAGTAGGAAAAATCTGGGGGGAAATGCCAACTCTCAGCCCTGCTGGTGGCAACCCTGAGGGAACTGAGAGCAGCAACCCCCCTGGCCCATTCCCTTGACCAAGGTGCTCCACGGAATTTTGTCCCCTCTGTAGGGCTGGGCAGTGACAGGGGCCAGCCTCACTTTCCTCCTGCTCCCCTCTGCACCCCAAATGCTGAAATCTCCTTGTTGCCCCAGATAACACTAAATAATCATGACTGTCCCCTCTCCTTGCCCCATTTTGTGCCAAGCTGGGTCCCTGTCACCGTGCTGAGCTGTGAGGAGCCTGCAGAGGAGAGGGAGGTGAGAGGCTCTGCGGCTCTGGGAGCTCTGCTGCATTTTCCAGCCTTTCCTGGGCTCCCTGTGCAGTCCCATCCAGGCGCCTCCTGGACCTGGCAGGGCTGGTTGGGATGGAGCTTTCCAGAGTTCCCTCAGCTCCTGGAACACGTTTGCCATCCAGTCACGACAAATCCCTGCTCAGAGCTGTCCTATTGTCCAAACAAAGCCCCTTCCCAGGCTGATGCATCTGCTCCTGTCCCCCTGAGCACCTCCAGCTGCCCCCTGTGTCCCCAGGACCTTGAGGTGAGCAGTAATTTCCCACCACACCCTCACCCTTTTGTGTCCACTTGGGTCTTCCCAAGTTTCTTGTCCCCCTGTGGACCCCAGCAGTCCTCTGGAGATCAGGCTCAGCTGTCTCAGCTTTGGATCCCCCACGCCTCGCTTCATGTTCACCCCTGCTAAGCTCCTCCATCTGGTCTGGGCCCCCCCAGGACGATGCTTCTTGAGGCATTAGCAGTGGATCCAATGATAGTGCCATCAGCAGATTTCCTGGCATCGGGTTCCTCTGGGACATCTTTAACCCCAAACGGGCGCTCTGACCCTTGCACTGCCCCTGTGCTGCCCCTGTGGGGCCCTCTGGCATCAGCAATAACCCCACAGCCTGACCCAAACCAGCCAAAACCCTGCTTGGACCCTCCCCTCCCCCTCCAGCTGGGAAATGCCAGCTTGGAAAACGCCAAGTTTGGCCCGTGCCACACTCTGTGGGAAAGCTGAAAGCGACTCAAACCAACATCACTCTTTGGGCAGCACAGCAAGAATGGGCCAGCCCCAGTTTTGGGGTGAAACCTTTCCCTTCCACCCCCTCGCTGACCTTGCTGGTGTCCTCGGTGTCAGACTGGGTGCTGGTCTCCTCGTAGAGGTCGGACTCCTCGGAGGCGATGGGGACCTGCACCGTTAGGCTGGGGTTGTTGATGAAGTTCATGTGCTCCAGCTCATCCATGAAGATGTGCTCCTTGCCCGTGATGCCATCCAGGTACCCTGACTTGGGCTCCAGGGCCGTGTCCACGTGGTTGAGCGCGGGGTTGTCCCTCTTGCTGGGGTCCTGCTCTTCCTCGGGTGCCACCTTCTTGCCCTTGCAGAGGCGGCGCAGCAGCGCCAGCAGCGCGGCCTTGCCCAGGGCGATGCCGCGCGTGATGCGGCCGATGGCGATCTGCAGGTTGTTCAGCTCCCCATCATCATCTGATGCTGCCAGGCTGTCGGCGCTGAAGGAGCTCAGCAGCAGAGCCAGGAACAGGTTTAGCACCTGGGAGGACAAAGCAAACGCCAGCCCTGAGCTCCAGCAGGTGCTGAGACCAATCCCAGATGCACCTGTTGCATCCCACAGCAGCAGATAACCATTGGTTACATTTTGTTCCTGAGGCCTCTCAGCTTCTCAGGAGGAAAAATCCTAAGGAAAGGATTTTTCATAAAACATGTCTGTGACAGCCCAGGATTTTTCTCCTGGGAAGCTGAGAGGCCTCAGAGAAAATGAAAACAATAATTATCTGATTTGCTTCTCCTATGCTTTTATTCTTTGGAATGTATTTGGAGATTGTTTACCCACAGGTGATTGTTTCATTGGGTTCTGCTGTGAGTTGTTTTCACTCTTTGGTCAATCAGGGTCAAGCTGGGTCAGACTCTGGAGACAGTCACGAGTTTTCATTATTATCCTTTTAGCATTCTGTA
Source organism: Diglossa brunneiventris (assembly GCA_019023105.1). NCBI lineage: Eukaryota > Metazoa > Chordata > Aves > Passeriformes > Thraupidae > Diglossa > Diglossa brunneiventris. The sequence goes on along the minus strand of CM032379.1, from coordinate 1,342,636 downwards.
AGTATTCTTTCTGTATTCTTTAGTATAGTATAGTATGGTATGGTATGGTATGGTATGGTATAGTATAGTATAGCATAGCATAGCATTGTTTAATATAATACAGTATCTTAAAATAATAAATTAGCCTTCTGAGAACATGGAGTCAGATTCATCATTCCTTCTTTCCTTCGTCTGGGGGCGACACAAATACAATAGGGGGCACTGGTGGCTGTGGAGGAACCCCTTCACTGAGCACCTCATTGGCTCTGCCCTGCCCTCACCAGCTCTGGGGGCTGCAGAGGTGCCAGTCCCAGTTCCTGGAGGGCATGGACATGTTCCTCCTCAAACCCCCTGGGCTCTGGTGCCTTCCACCTCACCCTGGGCTCCCACGGTCCTGCAGATCCCTCTGCAAGTGTTGCTAGCCACGGTTTCAGCTCCTCTCAAGCTCTGCTGTGCATCTCTGAGTGTGTCCCTTCCTTTGGTCTCTTGGAGCTCCAGGAATCCCATGGGGGAGTCCCCAAGCCTCTGCTGCTTCTCCCCACCACCCCCAGGGATGCAACTCAGCTCTTGTGGCTGCCCCTGGATCCCTGGAAGGGTCCAAATCCAGGCTGGATGGGGCTTGGAGCAGCCTGGGATGGTGGAAGGTGTCCCTGGCCATGTCACAGGATGGGGCTCTTTAATGTCCCTTCCAACCCAAACCAGTCTGGAATTCCGTGGTTCTGTGATTATGTCCCTTCTCCCCAGAATGAAACCTCCTGCTTGTCCTCTCAGCTGCAGCTCTTCCTCTCCTCTTCCCTGGCTTTGGTAGCCCAGATTCCCAGCAATTCCCAGCAAGGATGGATGATGGACTCTCCTGAGGATCTTCCACATCCCGGGGCCATGGAGGAGCCTGGATTGGCTGTGACCCCATCCCTGTGATCCCATCCCTGCTCTGCTCCATCAAAGCCATGTTTCACCCCAGCACAAGCCAGGAAATGCTCAGTGTAACTCCAGGCACGGGCTCATGTGCTTCCCCTTCTACTTCACCATCCCAAAGCGTGCCTGGAGCCCACCACAGCCTCTCCTGGCACAGCTGGGGCTGCTGCTTGCCAGGAGCAGGAGCAGAGGGGTGGGATGGACACCCCGAGGGGCAGAGCAGGGACAGAGCCAGCCCACAGCTGTCGGTGTTTGTGCCATGGTGCCAGCAGCGCATCTGAGACGGGAATTAGCTGCTATCCAAGGACACTGCCGCTTTCACATGGCTCATGCCATGTGCCTTAAAGCACATCTTTAAATAAATCCCTGCGGGCCCAGCAGGCGAATTACCCCGTTAAGCACCAGTTACAGTTAATGGGCGCCGCTGGCTTTGTAGGACAGGACTCTGTTACCTTGTCACCCGACTGACTTCCTCCCTTTTCCCTGAATAACCCCAAAGGAAATGCTCAAAGTGTCATTAAGAGCAAAGGACAGGTCACCTTCTTCCTGCGTGAGAAACACACACCTCCCTGCACGGGGAGCCTTGGGAGCCTCTGGGACAGGCTCCAGGGCTCGGAAATACCTGAGGCATGCCCAGGAGAGCCTGGCAGAGAGGAGGAGGAGGGCACGGAGGGCTCTGGCCGTGCTTGTGCTTCGTGTTTCTCTGCTGGGCTGTAAATGGAGCCCGTGCAGGAGCTGCAGAGCTGCCCCGAGGGCTGGGGTGCATCTTTGGGAGGGGACAATAGCACTTCTGGGATGGGGACAATGGCACCTCTGGGATGGGGACAATGGGACCTCTTGGATGGGGACAGTGGCACCTCTGGGAGAGGACAGTGGCACCTCTGGGATGGGGACAGTGGCACCTCAGGGATGGGGACAATGGCACCTCTAGGATGGGGACACCCACACCTTTGGGATGGGGACAATGGCACCTCGGGGAGGAGACACCCAGACCTCTGGGAGGGGACAATGGCACCTCAGGGATGGGAACAATGGCACCTCAGGGATGGGGACAATGGCACCTCTGGGACGGGGATACCCACACCTTTGAAAGGGGACAATGGCACCTCGGGGAGGAGACACCCAGACCTCTGGGAGGGGACAATGGCACCTCTGGGAGGGGGACACCTGCTCCTCTGGGAGGGGGACACCTGCACCTCTGGGAGGGGACAATGGCAGCTCTGGGAGGGGACAATGGCACCTCGGGTAGGGCTGTCACTGACCCCACCAGCTGAAATTGTGCTGCCCCTGTTTCTTCCCCAGAGCAGTGCCCTGGAGAGGTGGGCAGACTGTGCTGCCCCAAAAATGAGCTCCAGAAGAGGGAAACCTCCCAGAGCCCCTTTAGGGAGGGCTCTGCAGGGAGCCCCAGCTGGGATCCCCAGTCCAAACTCCTGCACTCTCTGCAGATGGCTCTGGACAGGCTCCTGCTCCTTACAGGGGCCCCTGTGGGTGATTTTCAGCCTCACCATCCCCTGGGAAGGTGGCATCACAAGCCTCTGCTGGCTGGTGGGAGGTGGGCACGGGGCTGACCCCTCTGTGCCCAGCACCTCCCTGGGCAGGCGCTGCAGCCAGGGGCTCTCCCTTCAAAGCCCCAAATCCCACAGAAGCCAAGAGGCACCCAAATCCCAACTTTCTGCCCTCAAATTGGGACACCCCAAGCTGACCCGAGCTGGGGGCTGCTCCGGGCTTCTCCCCAGGCTCCTTTCAGAGCCTCCCTGGGGACAGGGGTCAGCGGCTCCCGGGGCCAGATAGTTTTTCAAAGCAAATTCCAAAGGGATTACACAACCCCGGCAAGTAATAGGAGCGAGTCGGCGCTTCCCTCCCCTGCCCTGCTCCTCAAGAAGGGAGAGCAGGGCCCACGCAGGCTGCAAAACAAGCTCCAGAGCTGCCAGCGACGGGGTTACCAAGTTTAGAAAGGATTTCATGCTCGCCTGGAACTCGCAAACCTGCGGCTCAGGCAGCACAGGCAGCCGGGGGGAGTGGGGAGGGGGGGGTGTAGGGTGGGGATGAGGGGAGCAGGGGGTCCCACAGACACAGGGAAGGAGGTTGGCCATCAGCATGGTGAGAGCTGGGGAGGTTGGGGATCTGCAAGAACCTTGTGGGAAAGCATCTGGAGCAAAGGGTGGGATGGATGGATGGATGGATGGATGGATGGATGGATGGATGGATGGATGGATGGATGGATGGATGGATGGATGGATGGATGGATGGATGGATGGATGGATGGATGATGGATGGATGGATGGATGGAGCTCTGCATGGGGCAGGAAAGCTGGAGGACCAAGTGGAGGACACAGGGCAGCTTGAAGCTGAGCTCTGTTTTATCCCAGAGTGGCTCCTGCTCTGCCTAAAGCCCATTTGTATTTTCTGTGCCTCAGTTTCCCCCCAGTTCCTGCTCTGGTTTCAGCTGGGGATCCCTCAGGAACCATTCCTCCCTCTGTCTCACACAGAGCTGACCCAGCTCACCCGAAGGGCCTGGGGAAGGAGGAGAATCCCTGTGCTCCAACCAGACCCTGCTATGGGCACAGCCCTGTGGGAGAGCTGAGCTGGACAGAGGTGTCCCCACCCCAGCACCCCCCGTGTCCCCAGCCCCAGGCTCACCACGAGGTTGCCGATGACCATGACCATCATGAAGACGATGAGGCACATGGTCTGGCCGGCCACCTCCATGCAGTCCCACATGGTCTCGATCCACTCCCCGCAGAGGATGCGGAAGACGATGAGGAAGGAGTGGAAGAAGTCGTTCATGTGCCAGCGGGGCAGGGTGCAGTCCACAGAGATCTTGCACACGCACTCGATGTAGCTCTTGCCGAAGAGCTGCATCCCCACCACGGCGAAGATGAAGACGATGATGGCCAGAACCAGCGTGAGATTGCCCAGGGCGCCCACAGAGTTGCCGATGATCTTGATGAGCATGTTGAGAGTGGGCCAGGACTTGGCCAGCTTGAAAACCCTCAGCTGTGGGGGGCAAGGAGAGAAGGGGGGTGGCTGGGGATGCCATTGCCACAGCAAGGCTGTGCCACTGCCATTGCACCCTCCTGGGGCTGTTTGACCAAGGCAGGAGGGGTTAAACCCACACTGTTGGAATTCAGGACATCCCTCTGGCTGTCCTTGATTGCCTGAATCCCTGCCAGGGGCCTCAGAGACCTTGGCACAGAGCCCAGGACACCTGTGATTTTGATTATGACCCATGGAAAAAATTACCAACCTTATATGAGGATCTGCAAGTCACAAAAGTCTAAGTAGAATAATAATTAGTTTGTCATGGGGTGAAAAATAGATTTTTTGGGGTTTTTAGAATGGGGGCTCGGAGTCCCAAGATGGAGGGATTTGGGTGTACCCTGTCCTTTTTCCTTCTTCTTCTTGGCCTCCATCTTCTGCTGTGATGGTGGCACTTTTGGGTTGGTTTAGAGTAGAAGCTCACTGCCTAACATAGGTGATAGGTATTGGGAAGTTACTGTAAATATTGTACAGGTAGTTTTAGTATAAGAAGATAACACCAGTGTGCCTCTGTCTGACCTGCTGAATGGACCTCGGCAGGCCAGAGAAAGAATTTTATAGATAAGAAACAATAAAAAACCTTGAGAACGAGAACTGAAGAGTTTTGACTCCTTCTTCGACTGCCAGGCTGGGAAAAGAGACTTTCTAACACATCTTGGGGGTCACCCTGACCAGCAGAAGCCCTGAGACCACACCTGCTCTGACTCAACTTCCCTGAATATTTAACTCAGTCTAATCTTTAACAGGGGCCAAGTTGGGCCCTCCCAAGCTGAGCCCCCATCATGCAGGAGGCTGGACAAGCCACCCCTGTCCCTGTCACCACCCAGGTGTCCCCAGCACGTACCAGGCGGAAGGAGCGCAGCACAGAGAGCCCCTGAACATTGGCCAGGCCCAGCTCCACCAGGCTCAGGGTGACGATGAAGCTGTCAAAGATGTTCCAGCCCTGCTGGAAATACTCGTAGGGATCCAGAGCAATGAGCTTCAGGACCATCTCTGCTGTGAAGATCCCTGTGAAGACCTGTGGGAAGAAGCACCCTTGACCACTTGTTCATACACCAGCGCTGAGCTGTGGGTGGGGTGGGCAGCATCCCTCTTTTTTGGGGTATTCCTAAAGTATTTCACCCTGTTAGAGCCAGTCCCAGTTGGGAACAAGCTCCCCAGGTGCTGCCCAGTGGGGTGGTAAAGCCAGATTGGGAATACTGGTGACTGATTTCTCTGGAGGGACACCAAGGTGAGTGCTGGCAGCTGAAAATGAAAAATAAAGTTTCCTTGGCAAGGAGGCACCTTGGGAAATCACAGATCCCAGCACTGGGAGCTGGGCTGCTGCTGGGATGTCCCTGTCCCTCCCTGAGCCCTGGGAGAGCTGAGCTGGGTTTTACACATTGCTCCTTCCCTGGGACCACAGCAGCACCTGCAGCATTGTGTCACTGCAGAGAGCGCTCGGCCAGGTGACAGTCACCATCCCTGCGGCCATTCCATGGCACAGCACGTGCAGAGGGCCTGCTGACAGATGGTGTTGGGACAGGTCTGTCCCTCACAGAGCAGGGAGGAGCAGCAGGGAGGCTCCTGCATCCCAGGGGGTGTCCCTGCTTGTCCCCATCATGCCAGCACACAAATGTTCTGTCCTGATCCTGCTACTGCATCCCAGGGGATTGTCCCCCTGTGTCCCCAGCATGGCCACAAACATTCCCTGTCCTGCTCCAGTATCCCCAGGGATTGTCCCCACATGTCCCCATCATGCCATGCCACAAACATTCCCTGTCCTACTCCAGTGTCCCAGGGGATTGTCCCCATCATGCCACCCCACAAACATCCCCTGTCCTGCCCCTCCCAGCTGGCCCTGCCCTGTCCTGCACACCCTGCGGTGGGACAGGCAGCTCCCCCCGGGCACGGGAGGGGATGTGGGGCAGCCCAGGGCGTTCAGGGGGGTCTCCTCCTCCTGCTCCATCCCCGCCTGGCCCTTCCCCTGCAGATCACCCCCGGGATCCGCTCCTGGCTCGGAGGAAGCTCTGGAGCCGCCCGAGCCCGGCCGTGCCTTGAGCCCCGGCCCATTAATCCCCTCGCATTTCCTGAGTGAAACCAGAGCCGGTCCCGCCCGCCGGGACAGACAGCGGCGTCTGTCACTCGGGGCTGCGCTCCAGAGCCCCGCAGGTGCTGGGGCAGCCCAGGAGGTGGGAGCGCTCCCATCCTCAGAGCATTTCCACCCCTGCCAGGGGGCTCTGGGCTTGTCCCACCCGCAGATCCATCCAGCTCAGAGGCATTTGGCATAGACGTATTTTATAAAAAATCCTTTTGCCAGAATCTTTTCTCCTGAGAAGCTGGGAAGCTTCAGCTTCAACTTCAGCTTCTCCATGTTTTACTACTTTAGAATGTAATTTTGAGCATTGTTTACCCAGCATGTGAAATTGTTTTTACTTGATGACCAATGACAGCTAGCTGTGTCAAGGCTGTGAGCAGTCACAAGATTTTATTATTCATTCCATTCTTTTCTTTGCTAACCTTCAGATAAAATCCTTTCTTCTATTCTTTTAGTAGAGTTTTAGTATATAATTTTCTTTTAATATAATATATATCATAAAATAATAAATCAGCCTTCTGAAACATAAAGTCAAGATTCTCATCTCTTCCCTCATCCTGAGATGTGGTGGTGTTCACAGGGGTCCTAGGATGAGGGAAGAATTAGAATGTTGACTCCATGTTTCAGAAGGCTGATTTATTATTTTATGATATGTATTATATTAAAACTATACTAAAAGAATAGAAGAAAGGATTTCATCAGAAGGCTGGCTAAGAATAGAAAGGAATAACAAAGGCTTGTGACTGACCAAGACAGTCCGAGCCAGCTGACTGTGATTGGCCATGAATTAGAAACAACCACATGAGACCAATCACAGATGCACCTGTTGCATTCCACAGCAGCAGATAATCAATGTTTGCATTTTGTTTCTGAGGCCTCTCAGGAGAAAAAATCCTAAGGAAGGGATTTTTCATAAAACATTTCTATGACACTGAGACACCAACAAACACAACCACATTTAGTGACCGTGAGTGAAGAACCACCACAGACATTTGCCACCAGCTCCAAGCAGGAGCAGCCACAAAATGCAGCTATAAAATCAGGACAGCCGAGATTTGCAGTGATTCCACTGGACAAACCCCTGATTATTATTAATTTAATGCTGCATTGTTGCTTCCTGCTCAGCGGGGACAGTCTGGAGCACCCTCTGCTCTGCCCCGTGGCCACCTAACATTTCTGTGGGGACACTGTGGTGTCACCCAGGGCTGTGATGCAGAGGGTGGCTCAGGATGCAGCAGGAGGGGAGCAGGGAATGGTGGATCCCAATCCCATCAGTGCCCTTGGGCCATCCCAGAGCCTGGCCCTGCTCAGGGAGGCTGTGGGCAGAGCCCTGGGATGTGTCACACAGCAGCAGGGGGATATCTGCCTTTGGGGAGGGGGTTTGAAGGGGGAGATGGAGCTCCCTACCAGGTTCCCCACACTCAGCACGTTCTCAAACTCCTCTGTCATGGGGTAGTGCTCCATGGCCATGAAGAGAGTGTTGAGCACGATGCAGATGGTGATGCCCAGGTCCACGAAGGGGTCCATCACCACCAGCTTGACAAACTCCTTCAGCTTCACCCAGGGACGGCAGCAGTTCCAGACCAGGAATGTGTGGGCGAATTTGTACCACCAGGGAGGGCATTTCTGGTGAGCTTCTTCCAGCTCTGAGGGTGGGAAAGGAAAAGTGGGGGATTATCTTGTCCTCACCTGGGTGGGCAAGTGCTGACCCTCAGGAGAAGTTCTCCTGAGGCCCTGGACCAGCTCTGGATGATCTATGATTTTAATATAATGGAATAGCCTGAGCTGGAAGACACCCACAGGGGTCATTGAACCAGCTCCAGACCCCCCAACAATCCCACCCTGGGCATCCCTGGCAGCTCTGTCCAAACCCTCCTGGAACTCTGGGACCATTCCCTGGGGAGCCTGGGCAGTGCCAGCACCTCTGGGGGAAGAACCTTTCCCAATACCCATCCCAAATTCCCCTGGCATGGCTCCTTCCCTTATTCCCAGGGAGCAGAGATCGGAGCTGCCCCTTGAGGTCTGACCTCAGGCTCCTCTTCTGCAGCTGAACAAACCAAGTGACCTCAGCCACTCCTCATGTGGCTCCTCCACATCTTTCATCATCTTCTTAGCCCTCCTTTGGACACTTTTAAAAAGATTTAGATCTTCTAGATTTTTTTTTTTTTTTTTGTATTGTGGCACCCAAAAAATACAGGGGCTAAAAGGAGGAGCCTTCCCATGCCCAGGCATGGAGATGGTGCAGACCTGGCCCTTCAAACTGGAGAGGGATGGAAAGGCAGATCAGCCAGGGAACTGTGGATCCAATCCTGCTCCCAGCCCCTGGGCAGGATTTGAGGTGTCCCTGCCATCCTGAGATTGCCAGGACACCCAAGGGCATTGCTCTGGGCTGACCAGGGGCTTCTTGCCTGTTCTTGGGGAGACAGGGGACATGAACTGCTGAGTTCATGGTGCTTTTTGCTGAAGCTGACACTGCAGCTCCTGGGAAGCTGCTCAGCAGTTCCCAGTTGGCTCTGGAAACTCCTCTGACCAGCTGCAATCCCTTTAATTTGTGTGAGATTTTGGATTATTGCCTCCAGGCATCATCCCAGTGAGCTGGGATGAAAAGTCTGGCTTGAGCATCACTGACCCCGTATGGAGACCCCAGGGCTGGAGCCATCCCTTGTGTGGGGCTGGGAATTTGGGACAGCCACTGTCACCAACCCAGGCCCTCCAGCACTGACCCTCGCCCAGCAGGACATACCTTCCACAGCGTTGGAGATGACACTGATGGCACTTCCCACCCTCTTCTCCAGCCCTGGCCCATCCTGGTGGCCCACAGTGAGGTGGTTGAGGTCTGGCTTCTCCAGCTCATGGGTGGAGTTGAACTGGGAGGAGAGGAGGGAGGGATGCAGTTATTCCATGCTCTGAAAGGCAGAGCAGGCAGAAAACAGGGAATGGTCTGAAGAGACCTCTGAGTGCAAGGTGGGCACCTAAAAAAGGCTTGTAGGACCCAACCCATGGCGAGGTGGGCACAAGCCTGGCCCCTCAGGGGGTGGGCACCCTCGGGGATGGCAGGGGCAGGGCTGGCACCTACATCAACCACGGTGTCGGATCTCTGCAGGGTGATCTTGGGCACCACCTGCCCGTTGCAGTCCTTGGCCTTGTCCTGGTCACTGTTGAGGTCCGAGTCGTGCCCCTTCCCGGCCACGCTGCTGGGCAGGGAATTGCTGCTGGATGAGCGCTCCTGCAACTGCACAACCCTGTCACCCCTGTGCCCACAGCCATGGGGACATCCCACAGTGGCTGGGGCTCCAGGGGCTGGGAAAATTCCTTCCCTCCCTGGAAATGGTGGATGGAGGAGGCTTGGAGCAGCCTGGGCTAGTGGGAGGTGTCCCATGGCAGGGGGGACTGGATGAGCTCTCATGCCCCTTCCAACCCAAGCTGTCCTGGATTTCCAAGATTTTCCTTTTCCTTTTCCTTTTCCTTTTCCTTTTCCTTTTCCTTTTCCTTTCCCCCCTCCCCCTCCTCCCCCTCCCCCTCCTTCTCCTTCTCCTTCCTCCTTCTCCTTCTCCTTCTCCTTCTCCTTCTCCTTCTCCTTCTCCTTCTCCTTCTCCTTCTCCTTCTCCTTCTCCTTCTCCTTTTCCTTTTTCCTTTTCCCTACAAAATGTTACCATACAACAAAATAACAACCCCCAATACCAAACATACCCAATACAACAAACACCATTTTATAACCACCAAAACTACCGACCTCTCACTACAACAGCACCTCTAACCACTTCTATTATCACAAATAAAAAAGAATTACAGTTTTCCCTTTACTTTCCCTTACAAATTACACAAATTATAGTTTTCCCTTTCCCTTGCACTCCCTGCACTCAGCTCTCCACAGCTGAGTTGGGTCTGTTCAGGTTTGGTCAGGGAGAATAATTCCTAAGGACAAAACTGAGCAAACCCTGGTCCTTCAAGCAGGAAACTTTGCCCTTTGCAGTGAGCTCTCATCCAAAATGGCAAAGAAGGCAAAATCCTCAAGGATCTTGCTGAAATGTGACCTCCAGGATTTTTGCACTTGCACTAAATGTTGTATTATCACATTTCCATTGCAGGCAAAAATTTTTTTGTCTTTTTTTTTTTTTTAACAATGCTATTAAATGTTGACGTTTATTACAACCCGTTGTAGCATTGAGGATTCCCACAGCAGACTGGGAAATTCAGTGTACTCACAGCACATTGCTGAAATCCAGGACATTTTCCACCTTTACTCATGGGATATTAAATAGATCCAAGCCCCCATTTCTTGTGGGTGCTTTGCCCTCACTCTCAGCTTAATTCCCTCTGTCTTTTTCATTTCTCTGTGTGACTCTAAAGGAAGACATCCCTTAACAAAGCCTTTGGGCACTTCCCTGGTGGATTTGCTCAGGGAAGGGGCCTCAGTACCAGCCTGACCCTCGGGCAGGGCTGGCTCAGACCCTTCCTGCAAACAGCAGCAGCCAGAGAGGAGCAGCCACTTCCCAGGGGATGCTGTAGCTCTGGACAGATAAGAGAAGAGAGATAAGAGGTCTGGAGAGAGTCAAACATTGGTTTGTGCCTCTCTACACGTGAGGGAGGTGGTGACCTGCCCAGACAAAGAGATTTTCAGGGATGTCTCCTGTGAATGTTGCTGACATGGACCAAAAGGATGGTTAGAGCTGGAAAATGGCTGGGCTGCAGCACCAGAGGCTTTTGGCCATGTTTTTGTAGGAATTTTGTACTGAAAAACATTCCCAAGGATGGCAAAGGGGTGAAGGTAAAATCCTGGCACCACAATGGTGCCAGTCCAGTTTGTGCTTTGGCCAAGCAGGGCTGGAACAGATGATCCTGGAGGTCCCTTCCCACCTGGTGTTCACTGGATCCCAGGGTGGTTTGGGTGGGAAAGGACCTGAAAGACCATCAGTTTCCAACCCTCCTGCAATGAGCATAGACACTTCCACCATTCCAGTTTCCTTGGCTGCCACAAGGGCACCAGGAGCTCCCTGGTGAGGCTCAGGGTGTCTCGAGCCCTTGGTTGTGCCTCCAAAGCTCAGGGTTTGCTGACACACTGAGCTGAGCTGCCCCATCTTCCCTGAGTGCTCCTTTGTGCCCTGGTGACCCTGAGCTGGGCTCCTGACAGCCTTCCTGACGTGCTGCAGGAGATCCTCTGGAACTTCTGAGGCCTTTTATGCCCCTCGCCTCCTCCTCCTCTCAAACATCCCTGTGCTGCTCCTCTCTGCTGCCTCCCAGTGCACCCTGGGCTGGGATTTGGATGTGGAAATTTGATTTTTTCAGCCTTTTTTGTCCCCACCCATGATAGTATCTCAGTTTTCTGATTCAGATGTGATGCCCAAAATAGTTGCTCCATTTTTTCTCTACTTCCTATGGACCAGATGGAGTTTTTATTTGGATTTTACACCATGCTTGTTGCTACCTCCATTTCCTCTCCCTATCCACAAGACCTCTCATTTTCGCCTGCATTCTTCCAACTCACCAGCCTTTCCTGCTCCTCTTGCTGCTTCTTCAGCTGCTCCATGAGCTGCTGGAATTCCTCTTCCTTCTGCTGCTCCTCCAGCATGGTGGCATCGTTCTGCTCAGCATAAGCCATGGCCACCACGGCCAGGATGAGGTTGATGAGGTAGAAGGAGCCCAGGAAGATGACCACCACGAAGAAGATCATGTAGGTTTTCCCTGCTGCCCGCAGTGTCTGTGGGAAGAGGTGGCAGGAATGTCACCGTGTCACTTTGGTGACGCTCCCAAGAGAAGGTGCTGCCCTTCCTGGTTGTGGTAGGAGGGAAATATTTTGCTCCTGTCTTCTCCAAGGGTTGGTCATTGCCCAATGGACCTTCCTGCAGGCCCTGGCACTGGGCTGGGACTGGTGGGAGGCAGAGAGAAGCCTTAGTTCCCAAGGTTCCTGAGGGCTGGGAGTGATGGAGGTGGGGCCAATATTCCATCACTGACTCGCTTTGCTCAGCCCTCACCTTCTCAGGGCTCACCTTCAGGACAGCAGGGTCCTTTTCTGACTCTGATCATCTGGGCACACCATCCCAGAGGACAGGGGGAGCCTCAGGTGTAGGATCCCTTTTACCTGGCCAGCCTCTGGAGCTGGGGTCAGCTGGGGTTTTGTGGTGTCTCCCTAGAGGACAGCTCAAGGAGGGACAAGTGACCTGGCTTCTCCTCCTTATCCTGTCCCTCAGCTTGAGCCAGAGGTGCTCTGGACAATCTTATAAATGCCTGATTTCCATGCTAGAGCTGGCAGCACCCTGGGAAATACACTGCACTGAAATGCAGCGTCTTCCATGTTAGGGAAGCAGTAAATGGGACCATCCCCACCTTTGCTGATCCTGGCTGGGTCCACAAACCACAGAAGGACCCACGAGGTTCCAGTCAGTGACTTTTCACCTCAGAAGGACCCACGAGGTTCCAGTCAGTGAGTTTTCACCTCAGGGGCAGCACAGAGACGAGAGGAAGGCCGGCACGGGGTGGAGGGGCGGTGCCTACCAGCTGGAAGAGGTTCTCCCAGAAGTCCTGGGTCATGAGGCGGAACAGGGCCAGGAAGGCCCAGCTGAAGGTGTCGTAGCTGGTGTAGCCATAGTTGGGGTTCCTCCCGGCCTTCATGCACGTGTAGCCCTCGGGGCACTTCCTGCCAGGGGGGCAGCAGGGGTGAGACCCTGGCAGGGCCCCACAGCCAAACCCATCCCTGAGGGAGGGGGTGCAGGGGGAACCCAACCCTCAAACCCATCCCTGAGGGAGGGGGTGCAGGGGGAACCCTCCCCTCAAACCCATCCCTGAGTGAGGGGGTGCAGGGGGAACCCAACCCTCAAACCCATCCCTAAGTGAGGGGGTGCAGGGGGAACCCTCCCCTCAAACCCATCCCTGAGGGAGGGGGTGCAGGAGGGACCCTCCCCTCAAACCCATCCCTGAGGGAGGGGGTGCAGGAGGGACCCTCCCCTCAAACCCATCCCTGAGGGAGGGGGTGCAGGGGGAACCCTCCCCGCAAACCCATCCCTGAGGGAGGGGGTGCAGGAGGGACCCTCCCCTTCAGGATGGGACAGGTCGGACACCTGGACTGGCAGCACCTGCCCCTGTGTGAGAGCTGATACCCCCCAAAGCTGACACAGGCAGGGGGCTCAGACTGAAACCCCTCAAGCTGTAAGTATACATATTTATTTAAAGTGGGAGAACACATTTTCCTTGGGATTGGGTTGTACACTGAGGTATTTAGGGGTTGGGGATTTCTTTGGGAGAGGTGTTTTGTTGGGGATTTCTTTCTTTCTTTCTTTCTTTCTTTCTTTCTTTCTTTCTTTCTTTCTTTCTTTCTTCTTTCTTTCTTTCTTTCTAACTGATAATAAAATTAGTTTCCCTGTCACACACAAAAAAATTGATTACAGTGAATTAAGGCAAAAAATTAATGAAAATACCTTAATCTCATCCCATTCCTACTAATAGATATATACTATTTCATTTTAAATAATATAAATTTGGGGTGCCTGAACTGATTCCAGCTGAAGCTGACACAGTTGTGATGCCCAGACTGACACCCTCGAGCTGGTACCATTGGGGTGATCCAGCTGATACCCTCAGGGTGCTTCCCAAGCTGCCCCACTGGGGTTCCTGGACTGTTCCCCTGCAGAGCCACATTTCCAGCCCCATCCCAAGCCCCGGGGGTCCCATGGGCTGTGCCAGCTCCCTGTGCCCTCCCAGGGGTGCAGAGGGAAGGGGGTCTCACCCACCCAGCGTCGCTGCTGTTCCCGCAGAGCAGGGCATCCAGGGCTCCCTCCAGGAAGTAGTAATTGGCTTTGCAGGTGGGGAAAGAATAAGGAATAAAAGTTAATGAATAAATAAATAAATAAGCACAAACATTGATTTTCGAAGTCTTGGGTGCAACTTGCCATCAGGGAAATTCCTTGAATCCCAGTCAGGCACGTGGTTATCTACTCTCTGTTGACTTTGTTGTTTGTTTTGCCTCTGTCTCAGGGAGCTCCTGGGATTGTTTCATCAACCCAACCAGGTCCCTCCCAAGCCTGGAAATCCCTCTGGATCTGGCCAGGGCCTGGCCACCTGGAGAATGGGTTAACACGAGGTCCAAGGATCAGGGCTGGGCTGTTTTCCTGGGAAATTGGGGCATTGGCAGGAAGCACCAAGCATGGGGCATGGCAGGAGTCCCAGGAAAACCGGGGAAATGCTCCTGCTCCATGGCTGCAGCTCCTCCTGCTGCTCCCATCACTGGTGGGGACCCCAGGGGTCCTTAAAGCCCTTCCTGAGGGCTCCACAGGAGCTGCCAAGCAATGCCACCACAGTGACCTGCCCAGGGACACAGGAGCACCTGCAGACACCCACACCTGGATGAGGTAGAGGGCAGCTGGATCAAGTCCTGGACATCACCCAGCACAGCCCTCCCAGGATTCTGGGCCTTCCTGGGTCCTCCCTGGCCCTGCCTGCCTTCTTGCCATGGGTTTCTCTTTATCCTGTGGGGGCTCAGGGAGGAAATATCCTGTTTGTGCAATTCCAGGGGTTTGGGCTGGCCCCAGCAGCTGCTCTGCTGCACCCGTGGCCTTGGGCATCTCCTCTTTGCTTGGAGCTCATCATGGATGGAAGATCCAAGATCCTATGGATGGAACTTGTCCCCTACCAAAACCTGCCTGTAATGAATGCTGGAGCTGATTGTTGGGCCAAGCAGCTCAGCTGAGACCCAGCCTGGCCTTCTGAGCTCTGCTGAGTGTCCTGAATGAGATGTGGGACATCCCTGTGGGGCACCCTGCAGCTCTACCAGGCAGATTTGCTAGATTTTTACATTCTAGTGGAGTTTAAAAACTCAAAACTGAAGAACAAACAAAAACCCCACCAAACTTTGGGCAAAATTTTCAAAGAAGGGGTAAGAAAGGAGAAGAGTAGACCTTCCTGAGGAGCTGTGCTGGTCCTACCTCTCCCTCCCTCCCCTCCTGTGGCTTTTGTGGTGTTGCATAAAGGGTTCATTGGGCACTGTGGAAGGATCCAGATAGTGAAAAGTGGCTTCAAAATGTCATTCCTGCATCTTTTCCTCTGGTTTTCGAGAGTTTTTCCTCTGGTTTTCCAGAGGAGCAGGAGGAACCCAAAGGGTTTGGTCTCCCTGCTGTAACCGCCCCAATGGCACATTGGCCCTGACCAGCAAGTGAGAGAGGTGGAGACTCTGGTCCATCCCAACCTTCCTGTTGTAAAGCCTTCCTGGAAGAGCTCAGCTTGCCCAAGTGGACCTCATTGTCCCTGTCCAGGGGGATTTGATGCCATCGGTCCCTTCGGTGAGGGCGCACAGCCTGTTCCACCCACCAGCCTGGGCAGGAAGGTCCCTGTGAGCAAACCTTGGTGTGGCCAGGAGGAAAAGGAAACTGAGGAGCAAACCAGGTGGAGGTCAGAGGAGAAGGGGCTGCAGGAACTTTACCTTCATCGCTGATGTAGGCCTCAAAGTCAAAGGTGCTCCCGGTGAAGTTCCCGGTGAAATTCCCGGTGAAGTTCCCGGTGAAGTTCCCGGTGAAATCATCCATGAAGTCGTAGAAGGTGGAGTTGGCCGAGGTGTCGTTGTCCAGCCCCAGATCCTGCAGGAAGGTGCTGTTGGGGGGAGGCCAGCGCACACACTTCTGCCGCAGGTTGCCCATGAAGAGCTGGAGGCCGATGAGGGCGAAGACGCTCAGGCAGAAAACCGTGAGGATCATCACGTCTGAGAGCTTCTTCACTGACTGGATCAGGGCCCCCACGATGGTCTTCAGCCCTGGGGGAGGCACCACCACTGAGCTGGCTGCTCCTTGGTTCATTGGTGGTGTCCCCAAAAGGTGCTGGCTGTCACCCCTGAGTGACCCCCAGCTCTGTGCTCACATCACAGCCCAGCTCTGTCCTCGCACACGGCTGTCACTCTGGGGTTGGTGCTTTTCCCCATCCCAGCCTTGGGATAGCCAAACCAAAGCCCACCCCAGCCTGGCAGCCATCAATTCCTTTGTATTTTCTTTTTTTTCCCCTAAATCTGGCATATTTTTGTACCAGTGGAGTGAAGCATTTCAGAGTGGGACATGGAGAAGCTCTTTGCTGGCCCAGCTGTTTGATGCTGTGCACCTCTCCCAGCTCCAGAAAAGCCTCCATGGCCTAACTGCTATTCCTGGGTGTGACAAACATCTTTTCTGAAAAATCCTTTCCTCAGGATTTTTCCTCCTGAGAAGCTGAGAGGCCTCAAGAACAAAATGTAACCAATGGTTATCGGCTGCTGTGGAATGCAACAGGTGCATCTGTGATTGGTCTCATGTGGTTGTTTCTAATTAATGGCCAATCACAGTCAGCTGGCTCGGACTCTCTGTCCGAGACAGAAGCCTTTGTTATTCATTCCTTCTATTCTATTCTTAGCCAGCCGTCTGATGAAATCCTTTCTTCTATTCTTTTACTATAGTTTTAGTATAATATATATCATAAAATAATAAATCAAGCCTTGTGAAATATGGAGTCAGATCCTCATCTCTTCCCTCATCCTCAGACCCCTGTGAACACCATCACACCTGGGTGGTTGGGAGCCCTGCCAGACCCCTCATCCTGATCCCTTCAAGCTGGGCAAATCCCTGGTGTGCCCCAGTGAAGGTGACAAAGTGACACCTGTACTGGATTAACTCATCTCTCCCCACAACATCACCAATCCCTCCCCAGGGAGGCTCATCCACAGATCCTCAGTGGGGTTTTTCCGTGGAGGATGGAGTTCCTGTCAGCCAAGGTCTACATGGATGATGGACAATTCTGGGACATCCCAACGTTCATCTGTAGAGCTTCTCTGAGCCCAGAGCTTTCTCACATGGAGAAGTTCTCCAAGGAAATGACTTTTAGCCCTGCCCTCCTGCCAGGTCATCACTCCCCAAACTATTTAAGTAAAATCCTGTTCTCCAAGGGCCTGACCAAGGTCAGATGTTCCAGACCAGCTTATTTTTTCCACTGCTATTTCTGCAGAGCCCTTGGGGATGTCATTCCAGAAAGAAGCAGCAGTTTACATTTTGCTCAATGCAATTTTTAGCCTGTTTGATGAAGGAAAAAACATTCAAATGTGAACCCTCACAATCTGGAGCCTGCAGGGACACCACAAGGATTTATTCACCACAAGGAATTTTCATTTTCAGTTAAATCTCACTCTTCAGATTTCTATGCTTGCACCAGGTGTTGAAATGGTATCAAATTTGGAAATCAGCAATCAGAGGGATTTGATAAGGTGCTCCTCACATGAATCTGGATGTTTTGGGTGATGTTAAACCTGTTAAATATCTCAGCTTCAGCACCAGACAGCCATCAATGGGCACAAAACGGAGTCCATAGCTTCAAAAATGGAGAGT
The DNA here is from genome assembly GCA_019023105.1 of Diglossa brunneiventris. NCBI lineage: Eukaryota > Metazoa > Chordata > Aves > Passeriformes > Thraupidae > Diglossa > Diglossa brunneiventris. The sequence goes on along the minus strand of CM032379.1, from coordinate 1,325,302 downwards.
TTTGGTTTATCAAACCCATAAATCCACTGGGACCACAAATTCCCTTAATTTGTCTCTGAGGAGCCTTAAAAGCCTCACATCTGCCTCTTCAGGGGCTGCTAAACAACCTGATGAGTGCAGCTGATTTCAAGATGCAAAATCAGCAGGACCTGTCCCAAAAGATGAGTTTGCATGGAAAATTTATGGAATACCTCATTTCCTCTGTTTTCTCTTGGAGCTGCCCAAAGAACCAGGAATTGCTGGGAATGGTGGGAACACCTGAGCTCAGGGGAAGGCACAGAGGGGAGGCCCCTCCTCTAAGTCCCACCTGGTATCACCGTGATGGTTTTCAAGGCACGGAGGACACGGAAGGTCCTGAGAGCAGAGATGTTCCCCAGGTCCACGAACTCGGTGATGTAGCTGTGGGACAGGAGAGGGAGGAGCTGCAGGGGCTCTGCCCAGAGCACTCCTCGCTCCTCCCTATCCCACAGGACTCACGCCATGGAGATGACCATGAAGTCCAGCCAGTTCCACGGGTCACGCAGGAATGTGAAGTCGTCGATGCAGAAGCCTCTGGACAGGATCTTGATGAGAGACTCAAAGGTGTAGATCCCAGTGAAGGCGTATCTGAAACAGGACTGGTCACCTGGGACACACTTGCCCAGGTCCAAGGTTTGCCCACCTGTCCCAGGGGGAATGTCTTGAGGAGCTGACTCTGGGGCCTGCTGGGTTTTTGGGGTGCTTCAGCACTGGGAGAGGTTTTCTCCTCTGTTGCATTGTGATTTCATGGTTTACCTCAGAACCCTGGCTCCCTCCCCTGATAATTCCCTCCCAGGTGTGTCAGTCACCTCTCCTTTCCCCTCCCAGCACTGTCTGTCAGTCCTGGCATTCCAGAAGGGCACTGAGTGATTGGCAGATTTAAAGGATGCCCTCTACCCCCGGGGGGCATTGGGCCATCCAGGTGTCCTTTGTCCCTTTGTCCCTCCCCTCCTGTACCTGCTTGGTGGCTCCCTGCCCCTTCCCTGCCCCTCTCCCCAGGGTTCAAAGGAGCAGCAACCACGGGGTCAGGGAGTTCTGTTGGAGCTGGTGCTGCATTCAGAGGCCTGTGGGCCAGAATAAAGCTCTGGATCCAAACCCTCCATCAGAACCGACTCCTTTCCTTCACCATCGCCTTAAAGCTTCTCCAGCAGAGGGAAACCTGAGGAGCAGCCCCTGTTATGGGGGGAAGCTCCATCCCACCACCACCAGAGCTCCTGCAGGCCTGGACTTGTCTCCAGTGCCCAGCTGCAGCACCCAGCCAGCCAAAAGTGTCTCTGGGGTGAAACACCACACACCCAGCCAGCCAAAAGTGTCTCTGGGGTGAAACATCACAGTTGCTGATATTTGGTTCAGCAGCAGGGCCAGACAAGCCAAGGCACATCCCGTCTGGCTATATTGGTAATATTCCAATACTCCTCACCTTGTAAGGTGGGCTAGGACATCTCGAAGTACCAACCCCTCTGGTGACCATTCTGCATCACCTCTGTCCCTGCTGATGTCCCACAACCCCCATGCTCCTTGCTGAGGCCTCACTGTGCAGAACCACAGCAGAAAATGCTGGATTTCCCCTGTCCCCCAGGTTGTCCATTGTCCCTGGACAGGTGGATCAGCTCAGCCTCTCCAGGTTGACAGTGCTGACCCAGCCCGGCCCAACCTGCTCTTCAGGGCTCTCCAGACATGGGGACCCCACCCGAATTTGGACAGCTCTGAAACATTCTCACTCTTCAATGCCCTATGGAGAGTGTGGACGTCCCTTCTGAGGGCCACCAGCACCTCCCAGTGACACCTCCCCTGTGCTGAAGGGTGCCTGGATCCCCATCCCCTCTCTCAGCCTTGGTCTTGTCCCTCCTGAGGGACATTGCCAGGCTGGGCTGTCCCCATGGCCAGGGGAGGTCTCAGGACTCACTCCACGTTCTTGGACCACGCTGGGGGGTTGCTCATCGTCATAAACACGCAGTTGGTTAAAATGGTGATCATGATGAACATGCTGAATAATTTAAAACCTGGTCAAGGACAAATGCTCTGATGGTGCCTGGATCCCCCCTCCCCATGGTCAGGAAGCCAAGTGTCCCTGTTCCTCTTGTTCTGGCTGCCACCTTGGTCCCTCACCCTGCCCCGCTCCTCCTGCTGCTCTCCTGTCTCAGTCCTGTTCTCACACTTCCCTCTTTTCCTCTTTGCTTCCGTGCATGGTCCCAGCCCCCTTCCTTCCTTTCTGCTCCCCTTCCCAGCTCTGTGGTGCTGGCCCTTCCTCCCTTTCTATCCCCTGTGCTTCTTCCTCCCCATCACCTTTGGATACAGCTTTCCTTTCTATTCATAGTCTCTCCAGACCTCAAAAACCTTCATCTCTTTCTAGAAAGCTCTAACACTTATGCTTAGCCCCCTCTGCTGCAAAACCTCCCTCTTTTCCTTGTCCTTCATGGCCATGAATTCCCACTTCCTCCAGAGCTCTGCTGGGATCATTTCCACCCACCCTGCAATGCCCCTTGTGCTCTTGGGCTCCTTTCCTGCCTTTCCCTCTCTGTCCTGGTTCCTCTGCTTCCCTCTCCCAAAGCCTTCTTGGAGCTGCCCTGCTCACTCCTTTCCAGTGGGACCAGATCTGACCCATGAACATTTCCTTTCCAAGTCTCCCCAAACCTCAAAACCCTTCATCCTCTCCCTAGGAAGCTTCACCCCTTGGGCTTCTTCCTTTCTCCATCCAAACTGATTGCTCCCTTCTCCAACCAGAACAAGGTTTTGGTGCCTCCAAAGTGCCCATCAAGGACCTGCTCCTTGGGGTAAAGCTCTGGGCAGCAGGTCCTGCCTGTGCTGGGGGCCCAGGAGGTTTCCACACCACCCCATCATCAACCCTGTCACTTGTCCCTCTCCTGGGGCTGTTTGGGCTCTGAACACTGGGGTTTGAGCTGGCCATGAAGCAGCACCCCAGGGACCAAGGATATGAATGGATGAGGACTTTGATGGCTCCTCTGCGGATGGGGTTGAAGGGCCCCAGCATGTAGAGGGCAGGGGTGGCCGAGAAGCGGAAGATGGACTTGCCCTTGTTGAGGACTATGAACGTCTGTGAAGAAAAGAGGGGAGGAGGGGTTAGTCCTTCTACACCCCCCAAACACCACGGACCAAGGGCTGCCCTCAGAGGGGAGATCCCTCTGCGTGTTTGGAACTCCAAAGGCTTGGAGATGCTCTGTGCTTTGGGACAGAAGCAACCACAGCAGTCTGGGGTGGTGGGCTTGTGGAAACCCAGGGCACTGGGAATATTTCTCTGTCTGCTCTGGGGTGACCTGACCCCCAAGGGAGCACTGACTTTGACCCTCATTCAAGGAGAAAGTTTCCTAGACTTCAAGATAGACTGGAATCCACAAAAGTGTGAAATAGATTATAGAGAGCAGTATAGGTGTATCACTTGCTGAGAAATTGAGGTTTTGGGATTTTTAGTCTGTTGTGGATGGAAGCAAGATGGAGGGCACAGGGTGTCCTCCTGGGTTTCTTCTTCATACTTTTTCTTCCTTCTTCTTGATGGGTTTGGGTGGCATTTTGTAATTGGGCAGAAAAGTCTGCATTGGGATCAGTTATTGGGTCAAAAGTGAAAATAATCCAGGTGTCAGTTCTTAATTGGATAGTTTAGTCTTAAAAGATCTTGTAACAAGAGATTGTTGGCCATTTTGTGAGACTTTTACTGTTAAGAAATAATAAACACCTGAGTCTGAACATGAATTACTGTCTCAAGTGCCTTCAATCCAGACCCAGAGAAACCAATAGTGGATCACCAGGATGGGCTCCAGTAAGCCCAGGAGGTCCCTGCTTGGGTCTTTTGCTTGGGACTTACCCCTCTGGCCAAGCCTATGAGTCAGAGTAGAAATTCTCCAGAGTAGAAATCCATTTTGATTTAGGTGAAATGTGCATGTTTGAGTCTGTGGTTAGAAAACACAGCTATGTAGCCTGACTGCAAAGCCTAAGCTCAAAGAAACTAATTCAATGAAAGACAGAGATAAAGGAGGAGAGACAAAGAGTGATAAAAAGAGACGAAGAGACTGCTGTGAGAGCAGCTCAACCTGACCTAGTAATTCTTTCTGATAAAGAAGAACTAGCGGCAAATGTCATGCGAAATTCATAAAAATGAATATGTATGAACCTACTGTGAAATTGTATGCATATGGATTTGAGAGGGGGATAAAAAGGGACCTGAAGGTCCCAGAGGCACGCATGTCTTTTAGGGAGAGTAATCTCCACATGCGTCCAGCGCTGTAATAATAAACATACCGACTTTACAACTTTCAGAAAGCTGTGGAGTTTTTGGCTATCTCCGCAGAACACCTACCACAGGCAAAGCTCCATCCCTCACCTTCTTGTCCTTGTAGAAAGGGTCCAGGTCCTCCAGGGGGGTCCCGATGAGCTCCAGGGGTGGGTCACCATAGATGAGGGGCAAGTTCTTGCCGGCTTCCAGGTCACTGCTAGGCTTGATCTCCTCTTCCTCGGGCATCTCCACCTGCTGCCTCTTTATGCGGAGCGCCTCGGCCTCGGCCATGCGCTGCTCGATGGCGGCCAGCGAGGCGGGCGTGAAGGGGCGCAGGTTCTCGGGGCCCGGGATGTGCGGCAGGCCGGCCATGCTCGCATTCTGCTCCCGGGCCCGCCGTGCCCAGCCTGCGGGGACAAGGAGCTGCAGGACACTGGGGATGTCTCAGGAGAGGGGTTTGGGGGCATCTTGAGGGTGTTTGGGGTTTGGGAACAGCATCTGGGGACATCTTGGGGGGTTTGGGGGCATCTCGGGGGTGTTTGGTGTTTGGGAACACCACCTGGAGGCATCTCGGGAGTGTTTGGGGTTTAGGAACAGCAGCTGGGGACATCTTGGGGGCCCTTGGTGGCATCTCATCTCCTGTTTGGTGGCAGGATCTCAGCAGGGTTTTAGGAAGACCACCTGGGGACATTCTGGGGGCCTTTGGGGGAATCTCAGGAGTGTTTGGGGTTTAGGAACACCACCTGGGGACATCTTGGGGGCCCTTGGTGGCATCTCAGGAGTGTTTAGGGTTTTAGGAATACCACCTGGGGACATCTTGAGGCTGTTTGGGGTTTTAGGAACACCAGCTGGGGACATCTCGGGGGGGTTTGGGGTTTAGGAACACCAGCTGGGGGCATCTCGGTGGTGTTTGCGGGCATCTTGGGGGGGATTGGGGTTTGGGAACAGCAGCTGGGGACACCTCAGGGGTGTTTAGGGTTTTAGGAATACCACCTGGGGACATCTCGGGGGTGTTTGGGGTTTTAGGAACACCACCTGGGGACATCTCAGGGGGGGTTGGGGTTTAGGAACACCACCTGGGGACATCTCAGGGGCAGCTGGTGGCAGGATCTCGGCGGGGTTTTAGCAAATGCATTTACGGCAGAAATGTTGAGCTTGCAGGGAAGGTTATTGTGCATGGATCACGGAGCACCCTGGGTGTTCCTGCTCCTCCCAGACCCCCATTCCCATCTGGAGCTGGGAAGCCTCAGGCTGGAGGAGGCCCAGGGGTCCTTCTGGTCCTCCACAAGTCCCTGACAGGAGGGTGCTGCCAGGAGAAGTGACAGGACAAGGGGACACAGCCTTAAGTCGCACCAGGGGAAGTTTATGCTGGACATCAGGAGAAATGTTTTCCCAGAAAGATGGGGCATGGGAAGAGGCTGCCTGGGGGGGTGGTGGAGTCACCATCCCTGGAGGCGCTTAAGGAAAGCCTGGATGTGGCACTGAGTGCCATGGCCTGGGTGACAAGGGGGTGTTGGGTCATGGATTGGGCTTGAAGATTTCAAAGGTCTTTTCCAACCTCACTAATTCTGTGATTCTGTGATTCTTTGATTCTGTGACTCTGTGATTCTGTGATTCTTTCATTTTGTGATTCTGTGATTCTTTGATTCTGTGATTCTGTGACTCTTTGATTCTGTGATTGTTGATTCTCTCATTCCACCTCCAGTCAAGAGGCACCATGAGGCTGGGACACCTGGTGTCCCTGTCACCACCTGGCAGTGTCAGACACAGTTTCACACCCCAAACACGCTGTTTCAACACAACCAAACACCTTGGGAAGCAGCAGCCCTGCTCCAGCTGCCTCCCCTTGGCAGAGCATCAACAGCTTTGCTCCTTCAAGGGGCCCGTGGTGCCTCCAACAGGAGGTTCCTCAGCCAGAGGAGCTGGGTCCTGCAGGGCTGTGGCCCTGGCACAGCTCCCAGCTGTGGGAAGCACGAGGAACCTGCCCTGCTGGGTGACACTGCTCCCAGGAAGGGTCAAAGGCTTCTCCTGAGCCAAAAAGCGAAGCAGTAACGGCACTTTCAGATGTTACAGGGATTGGGATGGCTTCCCAGAAGGAATAGGGTGGGTGGGTTAGGGGAGGTAAGGATGCTCTGCTGCATAAAAAGAGTTGGAGAGAGGGAATTGTGGAGGAGAGGGGTGGCTGCACCTGGGGAAAGAGGCTGACATGCCCTGGGGGAGGTGGAGATGCTGGCAGATGTCAGAACTCAGCACATCCCTCTGGGTGTCCAGAGTTACCAAGGACCCCGCTGGGGGGCTCAGAGACCCTGGCACGCAGCCCAGAACACCTGGGGATTTGATTGTGACCCTTGGAGCAAGTTGCCAGCTTTGTATGAGGACCTGAAAGTCACACAGGTTTGAATGGTGTAATAACAAAATAATCACAGGGTGAAAATGTAGAATTTAGGATTTTTGGTATGGGGGTTATGGGGACAAGATGGAGGAACTTGGGCATGTCCAGCCTTTCTTGTTCTTCTTCTTGTTCTCCATGTTCTGCAGTGATGTTGGCACTTTGGGATTGGTTTAGAGTAGAAGTGCACTGTCTAACACAGGTGATAGGTATTGGGAATTAAGTGTAAATATGTTATACATAGTTTGTAGTATAAAAGGCCAACACCACCTCAGGGGCAGTCAGCCCTGCTGAGCAGACCTTGGCTGGGCAGAAGGAAAATTTTATAGATAAGAATTAATAAACGACCTCAAGACTGAAAAGTGAAGAGTCCAGACTCGTTCTTCAGCTGCGCGGGCCGAAGCAGAGACATCCTGCACATCTTGGGGCAGCAATTATCAACAGCAATCTGAGAGGCAGAGGCTCCCCCAGCACCACAGAGGTTCTTGTGCCTTGACAATGTCCCATAATTCCAGATTGTGTGGGATATGAGCCCAACATCCCATAAAACTCAACCCTGCTTCTCGTGGACGCTGGGACAGTGGCACCTCTGTGCCTCACCCTCCCAAACCAAGCATCCCACTGGCAAACCCAAACTTCCTGTGAAGCTGCCAAGCACCTGCCCCCAAAAAACCTTCAGTATCAATAATCCCCAGAGCCCTGCCATGCTGAGAGCTGGAAACCCTCAGACCTTCGGTGTCACAGACATCTTTTATGAAAAATCCCTTCCTTGGGATTTTTCCTCCTGAGAAGCTGAGAGACCTCAGGAACAAAATGTAACCAATGGTTATCTGCTGCTGTGGAATGCAACAGGTGCATCTGTGATTGGTCTCATGTGGTTGTTTCTAATTAATGGCCAATCACAGTCAGCTGGCTCAGAGCCACAAGCTTTTGTTATCATTCATTCTTTTTCTATTCTTAGCCAGCCTTCTGAGGAAATCCTTTCTTCTATTCTTTTAGTATAGTTTTAATATAATATATATCATAAAATAATAAATCAGCCTTCTGAAACATGGAGTCAGATCCTCGTCCCTCTTCCTTGGACCCCTGCGAACACCATCACACTTTGGGATTAGGAAGAACTGGACACTTACAGCCCTGATGGGAAAAGAGACTGGAAATGGAGCTGGGAAGGGGCTCAGCCAGGAGCAAAGGAGGCTCAGGGGGCCCCTGTGGCTCTGCACAGCTCCTGCCAGGAGGGCAGAGCTGGGGGGGTCGGGCTGTGCTCCAGGGAACAGGGACAGGAGGAGAGGGAACGACTGTGGCAAGTTTAAGTTGGGTATTGGGGAAATTTCTTCTTGGAAAAGTTGGCCAGACTTTGGAACAGGCTGCCCAGGGCAGTGGTGGAGTCCCCATCCTTGGAGTGGCTTAATAGCCCTGTGGATGTGGCACTTGGGGACAGGAGTCAGTGGTGGCCTTGGCAGTGCTGGGGGAACAGTTGGGCTTGATGCTCTCTGAGCGCTTTTCCAGCCTGAAGGATTCCCTGACTTCACCTGATTTAGGGAGAGCTCTGTCCTTGCTGCACGGGGTAATTTATTGGCACAAACTGAGTCACATCACTGCAAAGTGGAGTCTGGTCCCAGCCCAGTTTGTGGTCCCAGCTGGTCCCCCATGGGTGGGGGGATGGACCCCAGAGGTGGGACCCCATCAAAGCAAACAAAAAGGGAATTTTGGGTCCCAAGTGTGTCTGAGAGGGGACAGTGCCTGGGCAGGGGACAGAGGTGCCACCAGTGCTGCTTCTCATGGAATTGCTCAGGACTTACACCCACCTCCTGCTCCACTTGAGCAGCTCTGGAACCTTCCCTCGATAACAGGGAGCTCAAAAAAGCTGAGAAGCACAGAGCTGTGGCTGGGTTTATCACCCTAAATCCCAGGGGGAATACACTGCTGCAGGGGATCACAGAACACCTCAGCTGGGAATGGATCCATTGGGGTCATCAGAGGGAGCAGCACCCAGGCTCCAGCAGGACCCACAGGGCCCATGGGGGACTTTCACAGAATTCACAGAATCACAGAATTTACAGAATCACAGAATTCACAGAATCACAGAAGCACAGAATTCACAGAATCACAGAATTTAGAGAATCACAGAATTTACAGAATCACAGATTTCACAGAATCACAGATTTCACAGAATCACTGGGTTGGAAGAGACCTTTAAGATCATCAAAATCCAACCCAGCCCAAACACCCCAACTGAACCCTGGCACCCAGTGCCACATCCAGGCTTTGTTAAACATACCCAGGGATGGTGACTCCACCACCTCCCTGGGCAGCCATTCCAGAACTTTATCACCTTTCTGTAAAAAACTTTTTCCTAAAATCCATCCTATATTTCCCTTGGTGCAGCTTGTTACTCGAGACAGCTTCAGTTTCCCTGGCAATGGGGATTGGCAGAGCTGTCAGGAGCAGCCTGTGCCATGGGCTGTGCCAGAGCTGCTGTCCCCGCTCATGCAGGGGGTGCTGCCCGGGTGCTGCCACCGCGGTCCCCAGCGCTGTCCCCGCTGCCAGAGGTGGCTCTGCCTCCAGCTGCCACCAGCGATCAGAGCCGGGCTCAGGTTTCTGCAGCCCCATGACTCTGCTCATTCCTGTCCCGGGGAGCCGCTGCGAGCAGCCCCAGCTCTGCTCCTGCCCTGTCCACTTTCCCTGCCCCTGTCCCTCTCCTGTCCCCTTTCTTGCCCCTGTCCCCTCTCCTGACCCTGTCCCCCTCCCTGCCCCTGTCCCTCTCCTGCCCGTGTCCCCTCTCCTGTCCCTGTCTCTCTCCTGTCCCTGTCCCCTCTCCTGACCCTGTCCCCTCTCCTCTCCCTGCTCGTGTCCCCTCTCCCTGCCCCTGTCCCCTCTCCTGTCCCTGTCCCCTCCTCTGTGGCCGGGCTGGAGCCCCTGAGCCCCTCCCCGGCCATGGAGCAGCACCAGGAATGGGCTGGGAGATGCTGGGGCAGGGCAGCACTGCCTGAGATTACATTGGGAGGCTCAAAGGGGGTGTTGCCCCTGGCATGGGAATTCTCTGCGGCTTTTCAGGATCTTTTGCAGCTCCTGGTGCTGCTTGGAGCCCTTTGGGGACACCCAGAGAAGATGGGGTGGCCCCAGGGAGCAGGAGCGGTGCTGATCCCATGCCCAAATCCCACACAGCACAGTGAGAAGCCACCAGCACCTCTGGTGGCCTCCCAGCCTCGGAAGCAAAGCCAAGCCCAGGCTCTGTGGGGGCTCAGCCCAGCACCCCTCTGTCCCCAGCGAGCCCAGCCCCACAGGGGGGCACAGGGTGGGGCGCAGGGTGGAGCACAGGGCTGGGTCCCACCAGCCCAGGTGAAGGGTCCCACCCTGGGAGCAGCCCCTGGCCATGGAGACAGGAGGAGCAGCCCCTGGCCCATCCTGGCAGGTTTTAGCAGCTCCTATGAATAACCCAGACCAAACTCCTTGTGCTCCCACAGGTAAAGGCAGCTCAGGCCCAGTGACAGGTGTGGCACGAGTCACCCATGAGGTTCCTCTCCAGCACCTGAGTCCTCCAAGAGTCCCTGATTAAGGAAGATCCCTGCCCCTCATCTTTCCTGCTGGGAAATCAATCACTTTAAAATGTCTCTACAGAGCACTGAATTATTTGCTTCTTATATTTTGGCCACCCAGCTGAGATGAATGGCTCCTTTTTGCTGTGACACTGTGGCACAGAGAGCAACAGAGAACTTTCCCAGGGAAAGGCTGTGAGAAGATCAGAGCAAAGAATGATAAATAATTCTTATCTTAACTTGTGAACATGTGGAATGTGTTGTGGAGATCTGTTTACCAAAGGGTGGTTTCTTAATTAGCCCATGGTGATGGTGTTTGGACTGGAGAACCAAGTAGGTCCAAGAGTATTGTAACTGTCTATAAATAGACAGTTTCTTAATAATGATGTAATAATAAAGAGATTGATCAGCCTTCTGTGAATCATGGAGTCAATGCTAATTGTCACCTGGCTGGGGGCCCGCTGCTGTGACATGACACAGGTGAGCTGCAGCTTTGGGACCCTGCCCAGGGCATGTCCTGGGTGAGCATCTCAACCCCCAGTTCCTGCACCAGGAATTGCCAGCAGGGAACTGAGAGCAGCTCCTGGCTCAGAAGTGCCCAGGCTGCGCTTGGAGAGAAATTCAGCTCCCTCAGATATTTTTGCTGCTGAGGGCACACAAAGGAATCAGGCACCAAAGTAAAACAGGACTGGTTTGGGAGCTCCCAGGGATGCTGTGTAAGAGGTTCTGTGTAACAGGACAGTGGGGAGCAGCTCCTGTCTGAGGCTGCTGGAAAAGCCACCCCATCCAGGCACTTCATCCTGCCCAGAAAAAAACCTCCATGGGCTGGGGAAGAGAGAGGGGAAGGCCTTCTTAGCTCTGGGGGACACAGGGGCTTGGCATCTCCCCTCACCTGCCTGACCCAGGCTCCAGTTCCTCCCTAAGGCATTTATTTTTTGGGGGATCACCTACAAACCTGGAGCCTCCTGTGCTCTGGGGTGTTGTATTTGCTGGGAAATGTCCCAGCAAAGGTAGGAATGATGCATCTGACTCCATGTTATCAGAAGGCTAATTTATCACTTTATGATACTATATTATATTAAAGAATACCATACCATACCATACTATACTATACTGTACTATACTATACTATATTAAAAAATACAGAAAGGATACTTACTGAATGCTAAAAAGATAATAATGAAAAACTCGTGACTCTTTCCAGACACAGCTTGGCCCTGATTGGCCCAAGAGTGAAAACAACTCCCAGCAGAATCCAACTAAACAATCACCTGTGGGTAACAATCTCCAAACACATTCCACATGAGCACAACACAGGAGAAGCAAATGAGATAAGAATTGGTTTCCTTTTCTCGGAGGTCTCTCAGCTTCCCAGGAGGAAAATCCTGGGTGAAGGGATTTTTTCAGAGAATGTGAATGCCGCCCTGGGGGGCACCTGCAGCCCTGGAGTTTCCCAGGGAACACGAGAGATGCAGCTTCCCCCCAGGCACACAGGGCTGGGTGGGTGAGGACAGGACACAGGGAATGGCTCTCACTGCCAGAGGGCAGGGCTGGATGGGATATTGGGAATTGGGAATCCTTCCCTGGCAGGGTGGGCAGGCCCTGGCACAGGGTCCAGAGCAGCTGGGGCTGCTCCTGGATCCCTGGCAGTGACCAAGGCCAGGCTGGATGGGGCTTGGAGCAGCCTGGGACAGTGGGAGGTGTCTCTGCCATGGCAGGGCACTGGAATTAAATGGTTTTTAAGGTCCCTTCTGACCCAACCCTTTCCATGACTATCAGATCCCTGAGCCATTCCTAGCCCTGCTCTCCCAAACCTGCTGTGTGTCCAGGAAACCTCCTCCCCACCCCTGCATGCATTGAACAGGTTTTAAAACCCTCAAATCCACAGATTAAGCTGCCAGGAAAACACAAATTTGCTTCAAACCCAGTCAGGCCAGCAGGAGCCTGCAGGGTGACAGGAGCCGTGTTGGAAAATCTGATGGCTGCAGAAAACCCTCCTGGCATGGTCCCAGGGATGCCACAACCTCAAAAAGTCCTGTGGGGTATTTATTTGTTTAGTTCCTACTGTATTTCCCACAAGTTTTAGGAAAAAACATGGGAAGATTGAAAAAATCTGATGTGAAATGTTTTTTTTATATCCACAAGTGGCACAGGGGGTGGAGAACTTCAGCCCTGCAGGTGGGGGAGATTCACCTCAGCTCCTGCAGGTTTCCCAGGGGCTGAGCAGGGCTGTGGAATATTCAGGATTATGGGAGTTTCTCTCAGGGATTCTGGCACCCTCAGTTGTGCCAGACAAAATCAACTATTTTATAAATAAATTTACATTCCTTTCTGTGCTGTTTAAGAGTTTGATGCTTCCACCCCTGGAGAAATTGTTGTCCCTTAATTCTGTGCTGTAACTCCATTTAAACAAACATCTGGAAAGATACAGGAGATCTCCAGAATTTCCTTTCACACACAAATAGCTCTAAGGATGCTGCAGTGGGATGCTGGAATTCCAGCAGCACGGTGCTTCTGGACACTCGCTGGGTTTTTAGGCTGCTTTATAGGCAGAGGGTGGGAGATTTTCACAAGAAAACAACACCATTAAGAAAATTAAGTGATCCCAAGCCTTTTCCCACTCTATTTTAAAATAGTGGTGGGCTCAGAAGACTTAGAGTGAGGAAAAAAATTTTTTTTTCATTTTCCAGCATTATGCTTTGAATTGCAGATGTTTTAAGCGCTTGGCGGGGCCATGTGGCTGTGACACCTCTGGCACCGGTGGCTCCCATGAGTGACACTGAGTGACACGTCCCCAGGGCGGGTTCCTGTCACCACCGCGGCTCTTTGCCCTGCTCTGGGGGGGGGGTTGTTGCTCTCTGCCTGCAGCGTGGCCCAAGCCAGGCGTGCCAGCAGGGATGGGGGATGCTTCCAAGTGCATCCGTCACCAAGGGCTGCCTGGAATGCCCCCGGGCCCAGCCAAAGGGAAGGTCCTTCCTTGGGAAATGATTCCAGAGCCAGCCCAGCACTGCTGGATGCCTCTTCCCAGCCAGAGCAGGGCACTGAGATGCTGCAGCAGCTCCTGCTCCTCGTGTGCCACCGCTGTCCCCCAGCCAGGCCACTGCTTGTCACCCACAGGTCACCAGGGCAGCAGCACAGGGGGCTGGGGACAGACTGGGGACAAGGGACGGGGGACAGGACCCAGGGAATGGCTCCCACTGCCAGAGGGCAGGGATGGATGGGATATTGGGAATTGGGAATTGTTCCCTGGCAGGGTGGGGAGGGGCTGGGATGGAATTCCCAGAGCAGCTGGGGCTGCCCCTGGATCCCTGGCAGTGCCCAAGGCCAGGCTGGAGCACCTGGCACAGTGGAAGGGGTCCCTGCCATGGAATGGGTTGAGCTTTAAAGTCTTTCCAACCCAAACCATTCCCTGATTTCATGGTTTTAAGCAAACAGAGGATGAATTCCCTGCTATGGGAACGATGCTTTTTGCCTGCCTCGAGCAGAGAGGAGCCCTCCCAACACTCTGCAGCCTTTTCCGGGCAGCAGCCAAGCTGCTCCAGCCTGGTGCTGCACCGGGACACGGACACCCCGCAGCTGTGCTGGGGATTTCCATGGAATGGGATGGATACACAGTTCCTTTGGAGTTCTGTCCTATTCTAGCAGCACCTTCGTGGGCTCTGCACTGCCCTGGCTGCTCTGCACCTGCCAAAACCAGTGCTGCTCCCTCCTCCAGCTCCTTGCAAAATCCCAGCCGAGCCCATCCCAGCTCTGCCTTCCTTTGGAAAGCCAAATCCTGCGTGCTGAACCTCCGAGGGGGCACGGCTCCTCCAGGGACACCAACCCCAAAAATCCAGCCCTGCAGAGGCGCCTCCGCTCCTGCAGCAGCACCAAGCCCACGTGGCAAGGAATTCCCCGCAATTCCCGGATCGCTGCTGCCCTGCAGCCCCTGGGGCTCGGGGCCCTGAGGCTGTACCTGCTGTGCTCAGCGTGGGGGTGGCACACACAGCCCGGGAGCTGTGAAATCCTGGGATGCTCTCCCCGGCCGCAGATGGAAATAGGAGGTTGCACCATCCTGCAGCCACGCACTGACCCGTTCCTGCCCGGAGCCGGGGATGCCACCCCATCCCCACTCCTGCTGTCCCTGCCGGGGGACAGGGCATTGCTGGAAAGGGGACACCGGCCTGGGTGGCGGCTCGGGGTTATTTTGGGGGGAGCTGGCAGTGCTGGAGGCTTGAGCAGCCAGGGAAGGGTTAAAGTGGGGACCCTGCGCTTGCCCACTGCCCACCCTGCACTCGGCTCCTCCCTGCCCTGCCGGCAGCCCCCGTGTCAGGCTCGGAAAAGATCTGAGCCGTGCCGGGAAGGCAGCAAAGGGACAGCGAGGGGACAGCGAGGGGGAAGGGAGGGTGGCGTGGGGCTGCAGTGACCTGCCGCCCCCCAGGCTCGGGGCGCGGGGCCAGGGATGCCCCCAGTCCTGGGGGATGCCAGGAGAGGCAGCAGCTCCCGCAGGGATCCCCAGCACAGCACCAGGAGCAGGTCCCAGCCCTGCTGCTCCCATGGGATTGGTGATATTGGGAGCTCTGCAGCTTCCCAGGGCTGGAAGATGCCCCTTTCCCACTGCAGCCTCTGGATCCCAATGCCCTGGAACAGAACCTGCCAACAGGACCAGCACGGGGCACCTGGAGCTGCCACAGGTGCTGAGCCCCACAGCCCCAGGGATCTCATCCAGATCCAGGGATGATCCACGGAGATGTTCCCAGGTATTTATGGATCCCAGGAGGGAGGCAGCAGGACAGGCACAGAGGCTGAGCACCCTCCCTGCCCTCTCCCGAGCTAAACTGGGATCTTTTCCCTCACAACTTCCCAAAGCATCCACCACCTTCTCCCCTTTCTGCCCTGCACAGAAACCACCTCATCAATCCAACCTGCTGCAAACAGAACCTCGTTAGTCCAACCTGCTGCAAACAGAAACGGTGCTGGGCGTCTCCTCATGGCCATGCCGCTCACTCTCATACCCCAAATCCAGCAAATTTCCCTGAGTGGAGCTGGAGCTGCCCAAGGGGACTCCACAGAGCTGGGCAAAATCCTGAACTGGACCCTTTTGCACACATTACAAAATAGAAAATGCTATTTAGATTATTAGCACAGCACGGTCAAGGGCAGGACTTTGTGCTCATTAACCAGTTCCTGTAAACATGCTCTTTCCCCTCAAACCATTTTAAATAAAACATTTTTCCTGGAAAGAACCAGAGGGGGCAGCTCCAGCGCTGCATCAACCCATCCAGGATCTCTCCGGGATAATGGGACTGACTGGGATGTCCTGCTGTCCCCAGGGCTTTGTGGAATTGTTGTCCCTTGGTGGCAGCTGCAGTTCCATCCCTCGCCTGCGGCAGGCTGGTCCCTGACAGCTCCATCAGTGCCCTGAGGGCAGGAAATTCTTGTTCTCCTCCTCAAACGTCCCTCTGCAGGGATGGGGGAATGGGGGGAATGGGTGAATGGGGGGAATGGGGGAATGGGTGAATGGGGGAAATGGAGAAATGGGGGGAATGAGGGGAATGGGTCAATGGGGGGAATGGGTGAATGGGGGGAATGAGGGGAATGGGGGAAATGGGAGATTGGGGGGAAATGTGGGGAATGGGGGAAATGGGGGAATGGGGAAACGGGGAAGTGGGGGAAGGGGGGGAATGGGAGAAAATTGGGGAAGGGGGGGAATGGGGGAATGGGGGGGAATGGGGGGGAATGGGGCTGACTGCCCCTGGATAAACCCCAAAAGGGCTCTGGGGGAGCACAGTGGGCCCTGCCATGCAGCAGGGGATGGGGGCTGGCACAGGGGGGATACAGCACCCAAAACCCCGAGCTGAACCCCAGCCTGGCACTGCCTGATTGCCGTGGGGGACCCAGCTCTGAACCCCACCCTGGGCTGTGCGTGTGTGCCCACAGCCCCAGGGTGGGAACAGCCTCCCCTTCCCTGCCACCCCATTCCCGTGTGGCACAGGGGTCCCAGTGCCCCCTCTGCCCCGGGGGTCCCCCCCTGCTGCCCCACGGAGCACGGGGGCTCTGCAGGGACAGGGCCCTTCCCGAAAGGAGACACTGGGAGCACCCGTAGACCTTTCCTGCAACCTTGGCTTGCCCAGGCCGGGGTTTATATTTAGACCTCCAGGAGGAGAAGCCAGGAGAAAGGAGCCTGAGACTTGTGCGCCCTGCCCGTGGCTCCTTTAGTGACACGGGGAAGGTGGCTCGGGAGCCCCTTGCCTGGCTGTCCCTGACTGTCCCCTCTCAGCCTGACACAGCCCTGCGGCCACTGAGAGCCCGTTAGCTGCTGCCACCCTCGTCCGTGCCCTGCCTGCACCTTTGTGGGGACTTTGTCCCCTGTCCCGGACAGTTTTCCATGCGGGGGGGTCCAGCAGGTGCCTCCAGCCCTAAACACCCCTCCAGAGCCACCAGAGTCCATCCTGGTCCCATCCACCTCCGGCGCTCGGACCACAAATCCCGGGACACTGCCGGTACCGCTCCAGGCACCGTGACAGTGACAAACCTGGGCACATCCCCAACCCTGCAGCCCGGCCCGGGGGCCTGGCAGCCGCCCAGGGCTGACCCCGGTACTTACTGTCGGGTGGAGAGTGTGAAATCCCAAGGAGAGACCTTTTAGGACCAGAATTTCCCTCTCCTTCGACTCCTGGAGCCTTTGGCTCGGCGAGTTGGCAGCGCAGCTGCTGCTGCTGTCAGATGGTCATGAGTGAAACCTGAGGACATGCGGGCTCCTTCAGGTAGCCTGGCCCTTCTCAGCTGCGGCATTCGTTCCGTTCCGTTCCGCTCCGCTCCGTGCCAATCACGGCACTGCCGGGGCCGGAGCCCCCACGGCCGCATCGGCCCCCGTGGCATCGCCTCCATGGCCCCCATGGCCCCCGTGGCCCCCACGGCATCACCCCCATGGCCCCCATGGCCCCCGTGGCCCCCATGGCATCACCCCCATGGCCCCCATGGCCCCCCATCACCCCCATGGCATCACCCGCATTGCCCCCATGGCCCCCATTGCCCCCATTGCCCCCATGGCCCCCATCACCCCCATGGCCCCCACAGCCCCCATGGCCCCATGGCCCCCCATGGCCACCATCAGCCCAGCCCCCATGGCTCCCACGGCATCACCCCCGGCCCCCACTGCCCCATGGCCCTCATTGCCCCCATGGCCCCATGGCCCCCCATGGCCCCCATTGCCCCATGGCCCCCATGGCCCCCATTGCCCCCATGGCCCCCCATGGCCCCCATGGCCCCCATGGCATCTCCCCCATGGCCCCTATGGCCCCTATTGCCCCCATGGCCCCCATGGCCCCCATTGCCCCCATCAGCCCATGGCCCCCATGGTCCCCATGGCCCCCATGGTCCCCATGGCCCCCATTGCCCCCATCAGCCCATGGCCCCCATGGCCCCCATTGCCCCATGGCCCCCATTGCCCCCATGGCCCCCATTGCATCACCCCCATGGCCCCCATGGCCCCCATCAGCCCATGGTCCCCATGTTCCCCATGGCCTCCATCACCCCCATGGCCCCCACAGACCCCACGGCCCCCACAGCCCCCATGGCCCCATTGCCCCCATGGCCCCCATGGCCCCCATTGCCCCCATCAGCCCATGGCCCCCATTGCCCCCATTGCCCCCATGGCCCCCATGGCCCCCATGGCCCCCGGCCCCCACGGGGAGCACTGCCCGGGCACTGTGCGGTGCCCCAGGTGTGCTGCATCTCCGGGCCGGCTCCAGCACCCCAAGGGATGTGGGGAGGTGGAGGAGGGGTGGGAGCGACCCTGGCCAGTGTCTCCCCGGCAGTAACAGGTGCTGGGAAGAGCAGTGGGACAAGTGCAAGGGCGGGGGGAGCGCTGTGCCTGAGCCTGAGGCTTATCAGTGGTCGGGGGTCTGTGTACAAATCACAAACGGGACGGGACTGCTGTGAACGTGCCTTGAGCTGTTGTTTTTATCCAGCATCAGTCTCATTACAATGGGAACATGCCATCAGCTCACATCCCAGGCAGCAGACTAAGAACTTAATGCTACAACTCACTTTAAAAGTTTTTTGACCAATCACACAAAGCAAAAGCACATTGACAGTAGTTCTATCCAACCACTGTAAGCACATGTACCTGTGGTTAAAACAATGCTTGCTTATTTGTGATATTGCTGTGTCCAGTTCGGGGCCCCCAGTTTGGAGGGCCATTGAGGGGCTGGAGCGTGTCCAGAGAAGGGCAACAAGGCCAGTGAGGGGTCTGGAGCACAACTCCTGTGAGAAGCAGCTGAGGGAGCTGGGGTTGTTTATCCTGGAGAAGAGGAGGCTCAGGAGAGACAAGGTGGTGTCAGGGCACAGGTTGGACTTGATGATCTCCAAGGTCTTTTCCAACCTTGCTGATTCTGTGACTCTCTGTGATTTCAAATACAATACCTGCTTGTGAGCCTTAAAACACAAAGCACAGAGCTCCATTATTAAGCTTCAACTTTCCTAATATCTTCCTAGATAAACTTTTCTGTAGCTTGGGGAGTTATTCCAGACAAGCATTAATACACAGATCACTGTTCTATTCGTCCTTGCTTTTCTACTTTTTAAATAATTTTTCTGTTGACCAATCTCATGGCTGCTGCTTAGCTCTAATCACAGTTCTGCTGTCTCTGGGGCCTGCCTCTTGCAGCTTTCCCAAAACCCTCTGGTTTTGTGGATTCCCACCCCGGGCACCGCGGGTTAACCCGTGCCTGGCCGGGGCTGCCCGGCTGTTCCCGAGTGCCCGGAGCAGTGTGATCCGTTCCTCACCCTCTGGGGCTCTTGGGGCCGGGCTCAGTGGCCACTGTCACCCCGGGGTGACAGCAGCCGATAACCTTCCGCCCTCGATCACAAATCCTGTTCTGAACCCTGGTCACTAACGTCCTCATTCTAACCTGAGATGGGGTGGTGGGGTAACTCTAAGAAGGGGTTTAGTCTTCAATCTTTGGCTAGTCCTTCTGGGCCTAATATTTTGTATCAGGAGAGGTCAGTTAGGAGGGAGGCAATGTTTTGTCCTCCGTTGAGGAAGTTGGTTATGCTTAGGTGGTGGATTGAAGGGTTAAAGTATCCTAGGGATGTGGAGAAGTTTGAGAGAGGTGTTTGTTTTGTGAGGATGAGTGTTTGGGCTATTTTTGAGATTTCTAGGGCTAAAGCGATGCCTAGGGCTGTTACAACAGGGCAGTTATTTTAATGGAGAGTGGTGTGGTTGTTGGAGGGGTTTCGTGGGGCTGATGTCCCCCCGCTCCAGCGCTGCCATCCCCGCTGTGCCGCTCTGCGCAGGGGCCGCAGTGCCACCCTCCGGCTCCGGGTGTGCAAAACTCCGCCGTGCCCGGGCACCGCTGGGCTGCGGGGACACCGGGACACGCTGGGGGAGGAGGGTGCCAGGCTGGGGCACTCCTGGGGGAGCGATGCGGGAAATCTGACCCTGCTCTGCCTGGGCTCAGCCCTCCCGAACACAGCCTCGGCAGCGTTAGAGTGGAAAAAATCCCTGAGATCGTGAGGATCTTCGGAAGAAATTCCTCCCTGGGAGGGTGGGCAGGCCCTGGCACAGGCGCCCTGGATCCCTGGGAGTGCCCAAGGCCAGGATGGATGGGGCTGGGAGCACCCCAGAATAGTGGAAGGTGTCCCTGCCTATGAGATTTAAGGTCTCTTTCAACACTCTAAGATCCCTTTCCAGATCTTAAGATCTCTGTGATCTTTTGCAGCTGCAGGATGTGGTCCGTGCTGGGAGCCCTTGGAAAACCTTTCCTGCAGGCTGAGGGTGATTCCCAGTCTCCTCCTGGAGCCACACTGGGCCCCTGTCCTGCAGGGGGTTCAAAGCCAGCCAACCCCAGAGGGTCATTTGGGGTCATTTATCACCCCAAAAACCCATCTGCAGCTGGAAATAGGTGCAAATCCAGAGTTTTAAAAACTTTTATGGAAACAGGCTTTCCCACTGAGCATCCCCAGTCCTGCTCAGTCTGCTGCTGCCTCATCCCATCCTCACTGATGATGGAGAAGATTCTCTTCACCTCTGATCCCTTCCTGGCTGCAGACAGGGATTTACTGACAGCTCCTGAGCTCCTCTGGAGGATTCCTGATAATCCAGGATGTGCTGCCTCTGGAGGGGTTTTTAATGGACCATCTCCCATCTCACCCCAGATCAGCTCTGGGGCCCTGTTTCCCTTCAGTGCCCTCCCAGATGGGATCTCTGGAGATCCTGCAGCTGGACAGGGGCCAGCAAGTGGGGTTTATTTAGGGAAGGACATGTGGCACCCAGGCAGGGTGAGAAGCGAGGCCGGGATCGGGTGGCTCCAGTCTCAGGAGCAGGGGAGAGGCCAGGAAGTTTGGCAGAAGGGCATTTGGGCCTCTCGCTCCTGGAGGCACCATTTGCCAGGGCAGGAGCTCAGTCTGCGAGGATGAAGGATGTTCATGGTGCTGGAACAGGCTGGGCAGGGCACCCCAGGACCTCTGGGACAGCTCGTGGTGCCCCCGCCTTCAGCTCTTCCTCACCCTCCTCCTCCATCTCCTCTCCGTGAGCCTCAGCAGGCCGGGAAAAGCAGAGATTGCCTGGGAGGTATTTCCAGGCATTCCATCACGGACAGGGTTTTCATCCTGCAGCACCCCCAGTCCCAAATCCTCTGGGTTTGTGGAGCAAAATGACACTCTGAAAAGTGAGGCTGGACTTGGAATGAGATTTTATTGGCAAAACTCTTCCTATCCCTGGAAAAAAAAAACCCCAGGGACTCGAGGTGAGTCCCATTCCTCAGAGCAAAGGGCTGGGAGAGCTCTCCTGGCAAGGGAACAGCTCCAACTCAATCAACCCACACGGGAAAGGGAAGCATGTTGGGAATGGGGAGGAACTGGGTCCTGAGGCCATTGGGGGTCTCTCATAGAGGTTTGGGGTTTGGCCTCTCTCTGTATCCTCCCTCCATCCCCAGGGGGACTCCTGGCTGTGTTTAGGAATCTTCCCAGACAGGAAATGATTTTGTAAACCAAGGAAAGGGGAAAACATCCATCAGTGAATCCCTTCAGTATCGGCACTGCTCCTTTTCCGTCAGTGCAAACAAAACCCACCAGCTGTCCTTTGGTGAAGGATTTCTGTGTTTCCTTCCCAGTTTCAGGCAGAAAAGCGCAGAACTTCCCTTCCCTTTGCCTGGAACTCTGCCCCAAAGCACTGAGAGCCCCAGGGATGAGGTGCTACCAGAGGGTGCAAGATCCACCAGCACCAAGCAGGCAGAGCCTCTCCCATGGTTGTTCCCAACACCCTCTGACGGTGTCAGACCCAGAATGTCCAAAATCAGGGGGGGTTGAACTTTCTGGTTGTTCCCAACACCCTCTGAGGGTTTCAGACCCAGAACCCCCAAAATCAGGAGGGGTTGGGTCTTTCTGGTTGTTCCAAGCACCTTCTGAGGGTGGCAGACCCAGAACCTCCAAGATCAGGGGGGTTGGGTCTTTCTGGGGCCGCAGCCACAGAGCTGCCCCTCCAGCAGCCCCTCTCCAGGAGCGCTGTCCTGCTCACGCTGTGAAGTCCTGGGTGGCCAGGTTGAAGACGTTGCTCTCCATGGACCTTTGCCAAGTGCCCCAGTTCCTCCTGATCTCAGCCTGGACCTGCACCAATGTGGGCAGTGCTGGCACCCAGGGGCACCAGACAGCACCCAACAGAGGGGATTAGGGGGCAAGGGGAGGGGGAACTGTCCCTGCCCACCCCTGGCTTTGGGGCACCCTCGGGGTGTCCCTGTGCCCGCTGTAGTGCCTGGGGTTGGGGTGGGGACACACACTCACCTCCCCATTGAGGAAACAGTAGAGCAGAGCCACCAGGAAGCCCTGGAGAGGACAAGCAGAGCAATTTTCACCCAGAGGAATGGGCTGGACCCCTCTGTGCTCATCTTCTCCCTGCCTTTACCTCTTCCCACACCTCAGTGCCAAGTTCTCCAGGCCCTGCCCCAGGGGTTTGGGGGCACCCTCTCCCAAAAGAGGCCAAACCCCCACGTTCCAGAGGGTCCTGGTGTGGTTTGGGATGGGGCCATGGGGCCTTTCCCTGCCCTTCTCACCTGGTAGGAGCCCAGCACCAGCTCGAAGTAGAGCCGGGCGTCCACGCCCACGTGCTCGGAGAAGAGCGCGAACACCACGTAGTGCACCCCGAAGAGGGGGATGAGCAGCAGCGTGGACTTGGTCAGCCTCCTGTGGAGAGGGACAGGGCTCTGGGGGCTCCTGCTGCCCCCTGAGACCTCCCCAAAACCTCGGTCTCAACCCCAAGGAGGTTCTGTGTGAAAGGCAGGTCTTGGAGGCTCCAGGGCTCTGCTCTGTGCTCCTCCAAGGGGGATTTCTCTGCCCTGGGACCCCGGGGTGGGCACAGCCCTGTCCCCACCCCAGACCCCAGGGTGGGCACAGCCCTGTCCCCACCCCAGACCCCAGGGTGGGCACAGCCCTGTCCCCTTACATGTACTGCTGCTTGTGGGTTCTGCTGAGGTCCGGGCACCGGATCTTCTGTGCCAACATCCTGGTGACGTTGAGGAAGATGAGGAAGTTCACCTGTCCCAGGAGGCCACATCTCAGGCTCTGCAGAGCCCCTGGCCGGGTCCCTGGCTGTGTGGGACCATGGCTCTGGGGTGGGACTCTCAGGGAGCACACTCACAAATATGGCCAGGAGGATGGGAGCCTTGATCACCCACCAGTACACACTGGAGTAGTCATCCCAGCACCTACGGGACAGCAGAGGTGGCTCTGGCACCCACGGGGGCCTGCGTGGCCCAGCTGTCCCCCTGCCATTTCTTTGGCCAGTCCCCTGACCCCTTCGCACCCCTCTTGCCACAGGACCCACCAGAAAACAGAAAGAACATTGAAATGGAGTCCTGGCCCAGTCCTCCCCTCCTGAGCATCCATCCCATGCCAAAGGTTCATTTCCCAGCCCTTGGACTGGGACGTGTGGCTGAGGTGGCCTGGACAAGGCCAAGGGACAGCTGCTCTTACCCGTGGTTGTCATACTGGAGTCTGGTGAGCACCCACACCCCGACTGTGACCATGGGGACACCTGCAAGGACAGGACACAGGCAGGGATGGTCCCTCCAGTGCTCCGGGAAGCCCCTGTGCCACCCCTCTGTCCCTTGTCCCCAGAAACACGTGTCTAGCTCAGTTCTGGATGTGGCAGGAAGGTGACAGCCTTCCCACCTTCTCCAGGAGAAGGAAGTGGTGCCCATCACTGGTGCTGTGTCTGTGTCACCTCCTGGCCACCCTCCTGTCCCCACGCTCTTCCATCACATCCAGGAGCCTGGGATGGGCATTCCCAGCCCCAGGTGGGTGTGGGAAGAAGGGAGGAGCTGTCCTGATGAGACCATGCTTCCAGCAGCTCCAGGCTCTGGCAGGAGCTCTGGCAGGAGCAGGTGGGTGCCCACCAAGGCCATGCAGGAGATGTTGGGGTGGGGACATGCTGGGAGCAGCCCTGGGCACCTCTGGCCAGGTGGGTGTCAGATCAGGCCGCTCCCAGGTGGTTCCTGCCCGGGGATGTCAGGGATGTCCCCAGGCTCACCCCAGCCCCATGAGGACGTAGCCCCAGGTGTAGCTCCTGTCGCAGGTGAAGGTGAGCAGCAGCAGCGTCTGCAGGTACAGCCCCTCCACCAGCAGCCAGTAGAAGTTGGCCAGCACTGAGTACTGGAAGAAGGCGATGGCTGCCTTGCAGGTCACCTGCCAGGGGAGGAGGGGACGGCTCAGGGTGCAGCACACCCTGCCCTGGGGGCACAGGGGACTGTCACCCTCCTGTCCGCCCTCTTGAGGACACCTGTGATGGCCTTTCGGTGATGGCCTTTCAGTGCAGCCCCAGGGACTCTGCCCCAGCCCCTCACATCACCTGCACCAGGTTCTGCTCTGCCTGTGCCCCATGGGCAGGTGACCATGGGCTGGTTTTGCAGGATCTTTCAAAACCCTGCAGTTGTGTCTGTGGTGTTCTCAGTGCCATGTCTTCACTCAGGGGGTCCCTGTTTTGATTGAAAACCTCAGATCTGAGCAGTGCCTGGTGCTGGTGGGGCTGTGCTGAGCTTTAGCCCCACTGGGGACACCCAGCCTGAGGCCAGAGCAGTTTTGAGGACAAAACTTGTTCCCTGCACGGAGGGCAATGCAGAAATGCTGAACCTCCCCTGGGCCACCCAGGACAGAATTTCCTCCATCCCACAGCCTCTCTCTCTCCTCTCTGCAGTGACAAATGCCCCCCAGGTCCCACCAGCCCCCTCCCAAGGAGCCCCTGCTGCTCTCCCTGCCGTGCTCCAGGGCTGGGGTTTGGGATTTACCGTGGACATTGTGCAGTGGTTGATGGACTCATCTGAGAAGAGGACCCTGTCCTTGATGAACACGGCCGTGCCCCGCAGGATGAAGGAGGTGAAGAAGTGGATGTGGATGGAATTCCTGGTGCAGTGCAGCTTCCTGCAGGAGGGAGAGATGGGCTGGGCCCAAACAGGGGCAGAGAAGGTGCTTTGGTGCCCCCTTCCCTGGGATCACTGCTGGTGATGGTCACAAAGCCCTGCTTTAGGCTTTCCTGCTCTAAAATCAGGAAGGGCAGGGTTGTGCTGTGTGGCATTCACATTCTCTGAAAAAATCCCTTTACCCAGGATTTTTCTCCTGGGAAGCTGAGAGGCCTCAGAGAAAAGGAAACCAATTCCTATCTCATTTGCTTCTCCTGTGTTGTGCTCATGTGGAATGTGTTTGGAGATTGTTTACCCACAGGTGATTGTTTCATTGGATTCTGCTGTGAGTTGTTTTCACTCTTGGGCCAATCAGGGCCAAGCTGTGTCTGGAAAGAGTCACGAGTTTTCATTGTTATCTTTTTAGCCTTCTGTAAGTATCCTGTCTGTATTCTTTAGTATAGTTTAGTATTCTTTAATATAATACAGTATAATAAAGTAATTAATTAGCCTTCTGATAACATGGAGTCAGATGCATCATTCCTGCCTTCATCAGGGCATCCCTCAAAATACAATAGTGCTGTGCTTGGAGTTGCTCAAGGACAAGGGAACATCCCAGAAACCTCTGGAGAGCCCAAACCTGCAGCACAGGGACATCTGCAAAACCAGAACCCAAGAGGGCCACCAGGGAAGGACAATGCTGCCATTCCTCTCCTGCATTCCCAGTTTTCCTGTTGGCTGGGATGGGTCCTGGCTGCTCCAGGAGGGGGCAAGGTTGGGGGCAGCCGTTCCTGCTGGGATTTATCCCGTGTCCCTCCAGCCCTGGAGCTGGAGCAGCTCCCAGCCCTACCTGAAGCAGCAGAAGATGGCAATGGCCAGGAGCAGCGCTGCCAGCGACGTGGAGTAGCCACAGGTGTAGAGCACCTTCATGGTGACAAAGTGGCCTCTCTGCAAGGGACAGCACCAGTGGAGAGAGGGGACAGGGACTGGGAAGGGCTGGTGTGGGGCAAGCAAGGACAGCCAGCGGTGATGGGATAACCCAGGAGCATCTCCATGGTTCTTTGGACAGTGGGCAGTGTGGGGACACAGGGACATGGGGACACAGGGCCATGGGGCCATAGGGACATGGGGCAGTGTGGGGACATGGGGAAATGGGGACACAGAGCCATGGGGACATGGGGAAATAGGGCCATGGGGACATGGAGACAATGCGACATGGGGCCATGGGGCAGTGTGGGGACATGGGGCCATAGGGACATGGGGAAGTAGGGACACAGAGCCATGGGGCCTTGGGGACATGGGGAAATGGGGACACAGAGCCATGGGGACATGGGGAAATAGGGCCATGGGGACATGGGGCAGTGTGGGGACATGGGGCCATAGGGACATGGGGAAATGGAGTCATGGGGCCATGGGGACAGATCCCCACAGCCCCAGGGGTCCCACGTGCCTTGGCCTCGGTGTCATTGCTGCTGCCAAGAGTCTCCAGCTGGCAGGCACTGTGGTAGGGGGGGCTGGGGGGGCTCCAGCCCCACTCGGTGCAGTTCCTCTGGATCAGCCCTGCAGGACAAGGAGGGAGCTCAGGGGAGCCATGGGTGTCACCTCTGATGGCACCCCCAAAATGCCCGGCCTGGAACAGACAGGGACAGCAGCGTGGTACCCGTGGGCTGCCCCATCCCTCCCTGATCCCACTGCTCCTTCTGGACCCTATCACTGCCCCATCCCTCCCAGACCCCATCCCTCCCTCCCAAATCCCATTGCTACCCCATCCCTTCTGGATCCCATGGCCCCATGCCTGGAGCTGCCAGGAAAACTTCTGACAGGGTGTGAACACAAGCACAGATCCCTCCAGGGTAAGGGAATTGGGAATTAAGGCTGTAGAAGTGCTCATTCGTCCGGTGAGGGCTCCATCGAGCCTCTCCTGAGCGGTTCCTGCCCCAAAACAAACATTTCCCAACATTCCCCGAATTACTCCTGTCTGAGGAAGTGCTGGAATGTTCCAGTGGGAGCTCTGGAGCCAGCTTGGGAGCCCTAGGATGGTTTGTGGGAAAGGAGGGCAGCGAGGGACCTGTCCTGGTGTCACCAGGATGGAGGATGAGGTCCCCAAGAGCTCCACCCACAGAGGGATGAAAGGATTTGGGTCCCTGAATCTCCGTTTTCCCCGTCCCTGCTGGGGCTGCAGTTTCCACCGAGGACACTTTGGGACAGGCAGGAGCTGTGGGGTCGGAGGGACGGGCTGGGGTGGCTCAGGGGCCCTGGCAGGGAGGTGGGGCTGTGGGATGGGCGATCCCCGCGGGATACAGACCTTCGGACTTCTTGAAGGCGCTCAGGATCTCGGGACAGGCGACACCTCGGGACTGGCCGAGGGGCAGGGCGGGCCAGCAGCTGAGCCCGTCCCACTCGGTGGGGCAGCCTGGGGAGGGAGAGGACACCAGGGCAGGCAGTTCCTGCTGTGCCTCAGTTTCCCCGCTGATGCCATCAGTCTCTAAAACCCTGCAAGCCTCCAGTGCTCCCTCAGACCAGCTTCCCTTCCCTTTCCCTTTCCCCTTCCTCTCCCCTTTCCCCTTCCTTTCCCCTTTCCCTTTCCCTTTCCCTTTCCCTTTCCCTTTCCCTTTCCCTTTCCCTTTCCCTTTCCCTTTCCCTTTCCTTTCCCTTTCCCTTTTCCCTTTCCCCTTCCTCTCCCCTTTCCCTTCCCTTTCCCCTTTCCCTTTTCCCCTTTCCCTTTTCCCCTTCCCCTTCTCCCCTTCCCCTTCTCCCTTTCCCCTTTCCCCTTTTTTCCCCCTTTTTCCCCTTTTCCCCTTTTCGCCTTTCCCTCTCCCTTTCCCTTTCCCCTTTCCCCTTTCCCCTTTCCCCTTTCCCCTTTCCCCTTTCCCCTTTTCCCCTTTCCCTTTCCCTTCCCTTTCCCTTTCCCTTTCCCTTTCCCGTTTCCTTTTCCCTTTTTTCCTTTCCCTTCCAGGAGCATCCTGTCTCTGCTCCTGGGCTCCTCGGGATCCCCTTTCAGCTCCTGTGGGAGCCCCTGGGGCTGTGTCAGACCCACCTCCTGTGGGAACCCCCGTG
Source organism: Diglossa brunneiventris (assembly GCA_019023105.1). NCBI lineage: Eukaryota > Metazoa > Chordata > Aves > Passeriformes > Thraupidae > Diglossa > Diglossa brunneiventris. The sequence continues at coordinate 1,297,699 of CM032379.1, read as the reverse complement.
TGTGCCATGGGCTGGGATTTGCCCACGGCTCCTGAAATAACCCAGATTTAGGCTGGATTTTTGCACCTGGAGGCTCAGCTCAGGATGTGACCCCAAGGACAGAATGAAGCCATGTAAGGGTTTCTGCATGACTTAAGATTAAACAACTTTTGCTTCCTTATTCAGCGCCGAATTCCTGTTTAAATAATTCTCCAATTTTCTAGGGAATGAGCACGGCCAGGCAGCCTCGGGGCTGGGGGAATGTGTGATGGGACAGGGAGATCCCACTGCAGGCCAGCTCCTGTCCCAGCACAGCTCCATCATTGACCCTGCAGATCACATTATTCATGGAGCCATTCCCAGCAGGGAATGTGGAACTGGACAGGTCTGATGAATTTCCTCTGATTCCAGCCTGGGGGTGGCAGTCCTGGCAGGGAGGACAATGCCAAAGTGGGGCTTGGGTTTTGTTCTGGAGGATCAGGGAAGTGAGCACAGAATTGGGATCATCCCTGAGAGCAGTCACTTCATTTCTTGGAGTCGTGGGAGCAGGGAATCCTGGAAAATGGTTTGGGTTGGAAGGGACCTTAAACCCACCCAGTGCCACCCCTACCCTGGCAGGGACACCTCCCACTGTCCCAGGGGGCTCCTAACTCTGTCCAGCCTGGCCTTGGGCACTGCCAGGGATCCAGGGGCAGCCCCAGCTGCTCTGGGCACCCTGTGCCAGGGCCTGCCCACCCTGCCAGGGAACAATTCCCAATTCCCAATCTCCCATCCATCCCTGCCCTCTGGCAGGGGGAGCCATTCCCTGTGTCCTGTCCCTCCATCCCTTGTCCTCAGTCCCTCTCAGCTCTCCTGGAGCCCCTTTGGGCCCTGCAAGGGGCTCTGAGCTCTCCCTGGAGCTTCTCTCCAGGTGAGCACCCCCAGCTCTCCCAGCCTTTGGAACCTCTCCAGGGCCTCCTCTGGAATTTTAACCCCCATAGTCCAGAGGATGCCATGGAAATGGTGCAAGGAATAGAAGAGAAAAGGCTGGGAGAGCTGGGGGTGCTCACCTGGAGAGGAGAAGCTCCAGGGAGAGCTCAGAGCCCCTTGCAGGGCCCAAAGGGGCTCCAGGAGAGCTGAGAGGGACTGGGGACAAGGGATGGAGGGACAGGAGCCAGGGAATGGCTCCCACTGCCAGAGGGCAGGGATGGATGGGAGATTGGGAATGAGAATAGGGAATGAGGAGTAAGGAATGAGGAATAAGGAATAAAGAATAAGGAATAAGGAATAAGGAATGAGGAGTAAGGAATAAGGAATAAGGAATAAGGAATAAGGAATAAGGAATAAGGAATGAGGAGTAAGGAATAAGGAAGGAACGAGGAATGAGGAATGAGGAGTAAGGAATGAGGAGTGAGGAATGAGGAATGAGGAATAAGGAATAAGGAATAAGGAATAAGGAATAAGGAATAAGGAATAAGGAAGGAATGAGGAATAAGGAATAAAGAATACGGAATAAGGAATAAGGAATGAGGAGTAAGGAATAAGGAAGGAAGGAGGAATGAGGAATGAGGAGTAAGGAATGAGGAATAGGGAATAAGGAATAAGGAATAAGGAGCTCCCAGGACCCTCCCTCCCCATCCATGGGATCTGAGCCTGTCCTGGAGTCAGGCTCCCCACGCTGGTGCAAGCAGGGAAAGGGATGGATGCAGCTCAGGTGGACAGGGGCAGCAGGAGCCCCAGGAATAAATCCAGATATTAAATATGCATTCCCACACCTTGGATATTTTCCTGCAGTGAGGTTCCTTCCCCTTGGCTGGCACAGTTCAGGTTGCAAAATGGACCTTTTCCAATCAATTTGGCTTTTCCCTGCTAAGCTGAAGGATAAATGACATCTCTGCAGAGTTACTTAAGCAATTATGCACCTTCATATGCATTTATTGCCTAATTTTTCCACTGCTATGAGATGAAAGCCCTGGAATTATGCATTCCTTATTCTCCAGGTGACAATTTTTGCCTGGGATTTGGGCCATTCCACTTTTGGATGGAAACTGAGATGCAATTTAAAAAAAGGACGTCCAAAAGCAGCACTTGAAAATTGGTTTTTCAACCAGTTAATTCATTTAAAATCCCAGATATGGGAAAACTGAGTTGCTCAAAAAATGTTTGGCACTAAAATTTACTGAATTAGGAAGGGGAGCAGATGTGAGGTGGTGACACCACAGAGTGACCCCGGTGCTGGTGGCCACAGGCCTGGCACTGGTGCAGGGGGATGGAGGGGACTCTGCCAGGGGCATGGGCCAATCCAGCACTGCCAAATTCCATGAATCCCTCCCTGGGGGCGTGAGAAGGCTCCAGGGAGAGCTCAGAGCCCCTTGCAGGGCCCGAAGGGGCTCCAGGAGAGCTGAGAGGGACTGGGGACAAGGGATGGAGGGACAGGACACAGGGAATGGCTCCCACTGCCAGAGGGCAGGGATGGATGGGAGATTGGGAATTGGGAATTGTTCCCTGGCAGGGTGGGGAGGGGCTGGGATGGAATTGCCAGAGCAGCTGGGGCTGCCCCTGGATCCCTGGCAGTGCCCAAGGCCAGGCTGGACAGGGCTGGGAGCACCTGGGACAGTGGGAGGTGTCCCTGCCATGGCAGGGGTGGCACTGGGGGGGCTTTGAGGTCCCTCCCAACCCCAACCACTCCAGGATTCCCTAAACCCACCAGGGCTGAGTTCTGGCTGTTGTTTGCATCCCCCAATTCCCTCTATCCCATCCCAACAGCATTTCTGGGGCTCCCCAGGGATTCTCCTTGACCTTTGCCTTGGTGCTGCTCTGCATCTCCCTGGAAATCCCAAATCCATGAATGCTCTGCTATCCCCCTCCCATGATCACCCTCCAGGGACCCCTCAGGAATCCCTCCCTGCTCCGAGGGAGCTGATCCAGGCTCACCCTGCCCTGCCTGCCCTGGGCTGGGCCTCTCGCTCCGGATCCTCTGCAGACATTCCTCCTCCAGCTCCTGCAAGTGGAGGACGATGGAGCAGTCGGGATGAGTCCCCTGCACCTTGGAGAGGGGAAAAGGAAGGCAGGAGAACCGTGAATTGTGGAATTGGAGTCATGGAATTGTAGAAATGGAATCATGGAGTTGGGTTGGAAGGCACCACAAACCCATTCCATTCCATTCCCCACCTGCCATGGAATTGTGGAGTTGGAGTCTTGGAATTGTGGAATTGGGTAATGGAATTGTAGAAATGGAATAATGGATTTCGGCTGGAAGGGACCACAAACGCATCCCAGTTCCCCTCTGCCGTGGAATTGTGGAATTGGAGTCATGGAATTCTAGAAATGAAATCATGAAATTGTGGAAATGGAATCATGCATTTGGGTTGGAAGGGACCACAAACGCATCCCAGTCCCCACCTGCCATGGAATTGTGGAATTGGAATAATGGAATTGTGGAAATGTAATAATGGAATTGTGGAATTGGAATCATGGATTTGGTTTGGAAGGGACCATAAACCCATCCCAATCCCCTCCCTGCCATTGGCATGGACACCTCCCATTATCCCAGTGGGATGTGGGCACAGCAGACCCCACATTCCCAGCTCTGGGCTTTGCCAGCAGAGCTGATGGAGCACCAGGGAGAATGTCCGGATCCCAAAGATGTGAGAGATGTGGTGGCTGCAGGGATTGGATTGTCAGGGAATCCCTGCTTTGGGATTTGCCTCCTCAGCTCCCAGCTGGAGAACTGGGACACTGAGGCTGAACTGGGAGATGCCAGGAACTCTGTCTGTGCATTGCTGGGTATCTCTGCCCATTCCCAAGTGTCTGTGCCCATTCCCACACATCCCTGCCCATTCCCAAATGTTTTGTGCCCATTCCCAAGTGTCTGTGTCCATCAATGTCCATTCTCACACACCTCTGCCCATTCCCAAATGTTTTGTGCCCATTCCTAAGCGTCTGTGCCCATTCCCAGACATCCCTGCCCATTGCCAGGTGTCTGTGCCCATTCCCATGTATCTCTCCATGCCCATTCCCACATCCCTGCCCATTCCCAAGCATCCCAGCAGGTTCAGGGCTGGCTGGGACAGGGATCTGATGCCCAGACCTGGGGTTGTGTTGCTGTTTCAGTGAGGGGCCAGAGGTGTAAGGGCTGCAGGAACAGAGGGATGAGGGCAGATCCCTGAGCTTCCCAACACAGGGAAGTGTGGGACCTTGGAGCATCCCCTGGCTGAGCCCTGCCCTGCCTGGCCTGGCCATGCAGCCGCTCCTCAGGGTCCCTTCACCTCCCCCAGGAGATTTTGTTTCCTTTTCCTGCTGAACACAAGATTTCAAGGGAATTTCAGCCTGGAAAAGGCATTTTGGGGATGGCTCTGGGCACAGCACTGGGAAGGTCCAGGAATTCTCCTCCTCCTCCTCCATCCTGCCAGTGATGGGGGGCATGGATGGGGCAGGGGGGTTTCTCTCACTCCTCTTTGGCTGCAGAGCTGCTGGGTTTGGTTTGTTATTTATGGCAGCAGGGCCAGGATGCTGGAGCAGGAGCAGGGAATGTGCAGGGCTCCCTTCCGAGTGCCCTGCAGGGCAGGGAATTCCTGCTGTGCCTCAGTTTCCCCCCTGGAAGGAGCCTGATGCCATCAGTGTCTAAAACCCTGCAAGCCTCCAGTGCTCCCACAGCCCAGCTTCCCTTCCCTTCCCTTCCCTTCCCTTCCCTTCCCTTCCCTTCCTTCCCTTCCCCTTCCCCTTCCCCTTCCCCTTCCCCTTCCCCTTCCCCTTCCCTTCCCTTCCCCTTCCCCTTCCTTTCCTTTTACTCCTTTTTCCTTTTTTCCTTTTTACTTTTTTCCTTTCTCTTTCCCTTTTTCCCTTTCCCTTTCCCCCCTTTACCCTTCTCTTTTCTCCTTTTCCCTTTTTTTTCTTTTCCCTTTTTTTCCTTTCCTGTTCCCTATCCCTTTCCCTTTTTTCCTTTTCCCTTTCCCTCTTTTCCTTTTTCATTTTTCCCTTTCCCTTTTTTCCTTTTCCCTTTTTTTATCTGGTTTTTTTCCTTTCCCCCCTTTTCCCCCTTTTCCCCTTTCCCTTTCCCTTCCCTTTCCCTTTCCCTTTCCCTTTCCCTTTCCCTTCCCCCTTTTCCTTTCCCTTTCCCCTTTTCCCTTTCCCCTTTCCCTTTTTTCCTTTTCCCTCTTTTCCTTTTCCCTTTTTCCCCTTCCCCTCCCCTCCCTCCCCTTTCCCCAGCACAGCCTGACCAGCCCAGGGCTGTTTCTCTCCCTCTGGCAGCACAACCACCCCAGTTCCCCCCATTCCCACAGGGATTTGGTGCCATGGCCCTGTCCTGGGGGTCACCCACGGCTGTCCCTGTCCCCTGCACCCCCAGCCCCCCAACCCCTGTGCTGGGGCTGCTCTGGGTGAAGCGGGGTGGAGGATCCGTTCCCAAGGGATCATCCCTGGGATCTGAACCCTCAGGACCTCTGCCCTGGGGGGGCCCTGAGCACTGTCCGCTCCTGGGGGTCCCAGCAGCACCTTTGTCACCACATTGTCCCCAGGAGCTGTGGGAAAGTCCCCAAGGGGGGCTGGCAGGGCATCCCCCAGGTCTGGAGCATGAGGGATGGGGATGGGATGGGATGGGATGGGATGGGATGGGATGGGATGGGATGGGATGGGATGGGATCCATGGCATGGGATCCATGGGATGGGATGGGATGGGATGGGATGGGATGGGATGGGATGGGGTGGGATGGGATGGGATCCATGGCATGGGATCCATGGGATGGGATGGGATGGGATGGGCACCCCCACCCTGGGCAGGAGGACCCCTCACTGCTCCCAGCCCCAGGGGTGGCTGGCATGGGGGGACCCCCGGTGCCCCCCGCGCTGTCCCCGCGCTGTCCCCAGGGTCACTCACCTGCAGCGTGGGCAGCAGCAGCAGCAGCAGCAGCGAGCGGGGCCGGGCCGGCTGCCAGGGACCCCCCATGGCTGCAGCAGCGGGGTCCCGGCTCTGTCCCCGAGGGTCTGGGGACAGCCCCGCTCCTCCTTCACGGCCCGGGGCTCCGCGGGTGCCCCGCACCTCCCTCTGTCCTGTCCTGCCCCGTGTCCCCCGGGACCCTTCCCTGCCCGTGTCGCGGTCCCGCCCGGGTGTCCCTGCCCGTGTCCCCGCGGTGCTGTCCCTGTCGCCGCCGGGCTCGGTGTCACCGCTCGGGGATGCGGAGGCTCCTCCCTCCGCCGGGATGGATGGAGCAGCTCGGGAGGGACCCCGGGCTGGCACTGCCCCCCGGAACCCCCGGCCCCTCGGGACCCCCAGCCGGGCCCGGGGCTGCCCAGGGGGACACCGAGCCCTTCCCGGCCCCTCGGGGCCGCTGGGGTGGAGAACAGCTGGAAAACCGCTGGAAAACAGCTGGAGAACCGCTGGAGAAAGGCCGCGGGAATGGGGTGCGAGGGTCACATCCCCTGGCGGGGACAGGGGCGCTCCCTCCAGCCTGGCCCAGGGTGACTCTGCCGTCCCCAGGGTGACTCTGCTGTCCCCAAGGTGGCTCTGCTGTCCCCAGAGTGTCTCTGCTGTCCCCAGGGTGGCTCTGCTGTCCCCAAGATGACTCTAGTGGCCCCAAGCATCACCTGGGCTCTTCTTACAGAAAAAAATGAGATTATGCATCTGTAAATACATAAATATGGATAAAATCTATATAAATACGTACTGGGGGTATGTAAAATAAATCCATTTATAGAATTCCCTCTGCTGGAAAGCCCCAGCCCCCTCAGCAAGGGGAATTTTGACTCAAACATCACAATTGTAATTATTTTAGTCATGGGAGCCCCAATTCTGAGGAGGATTTAGGAGTCCCATGCCCAATTTTGGGGAGACTTTTGGGTTCCCATTCCCGGTTTTGGGGAGATTATGAGGAAATTTCTCTGGTTCCAAACCCATTTTTGGGGACATTTTTGTGGGTCTTTGGGATTCCCACCCAAACTTTAGGGGACACTTTAGGGGTCCCATCCCCGATGTTGGGAGGGGTCTCTGTGGGTCCCATCCCAGATTTTGGGGAGACTTTTGGGGTTTTCTGGGAGCCCCATCCTCAGTATTAGGGGGCATTTTTGGGGGTCCCATTCCCAGTTTTGGAGGGAGTCTCTGTGGGTCCCATCCACAATTTTGGGGATACTTTTGGGGGTTTCTGGGAGCCCCATCCCAATATTAGGGGACATGTTTGGGTGTCCCATCCCCCATTTTGGAGAGTCTCTGGGGATCCCATCCCCATTTTTGGAGAGACTTTTGGGGTTTTCTGAGACCCTTATCCCCAATATTAGGGGACATTTTAGGGTTCCCATTTCCAGTTTTGGGGGAGTCTCTGTGGGTCCCATTCCCAATTTGGGGGGTTCCTGGGAGCCATATTCCCAATATTAGGGGAAGTTTAGGGGTCCCATCCCCCGTTTTGAGAGAGTCTCTGGGGATCCCATCCCCATTTTTGGAGAGACTTTTGGGAGTTTTTTGAGAGCCCCATCCCCAATATTATTGGACATTTTTGGGGGTCCCATTCCCAATTTTGGGGGGTTTGTGGGAGCCACATTCCCAATATTAGGGGAAATGTTTAGGGGTCCCATCCCCCGTTTTGAGAGAGTCTCTGGGGGTCCCATCCCCAGTTTTGGGGACACTTTCCGACTTTTTGAGAGCCCCGTTCCCAGTATTAGTGGACAGTTTTGGGGGTCCCATTCCCAATTTTGGGGGGTTTCTGGGAGCTACATTCCCAATATTAGGGGAAATGTTTAGGGGTCCAATTCCCAATTTTGCGGGGTTTCTGGGAGCCCCATCCCCAATATTAGGGGACATTTTTGGGGGTCCCATCCCTGATGTTGGGGGGGTCTCTGTGGGTCCCATTCTCATTTTTGGGGAGACTTTTGGAGTTGAGAGCCCCATCCCCAATATTAGGGCACATGTTTAGGGTTCCCATTCCCAATTTTGGGGGAGTGTCTGTGGGTCCCATCCCCATTTTTGGGGAGACTTTTGGGATCCCATTTGGGGTGGCCGTGTCTGGTGACAGTGACAGTGGTGATGGGCAGAGGGAAGGGAAGGGAAGGGAAGGGAAGGGAAGGGAAGGGAAGGGAAGGGAAGGGAAGGGAAGGGAAGGGAAGGGAAGGGAAGGGAAGGGAAGGGAAGGGAAGGGAAGGGAAGGAAGGGAAGGGAAGGGAAGAAGGGAAGGGAAGGGAAGGGAAGGGAAGGGAAGGGAAGGGAAGGGAAGGGAAGGGAAGGGAAGGGAAGGGAAGGGAAGGGAAGGGAAGGGAAGGAGGATTTGCCTCGGGCACAGGGCTGCGGGGTGGCAGCACGGCCCCGGTGGTGGCGGGACCGGCCCTTGTGTCCCCGCCGGGGCTCCGGGAATGTCCCCAGAGGCTGTCCCGGCCCTTCCCACCGATCCCGCCGCCAGCTCGGGGTGACTCAGGCGTTTCCAAAGCAGAGGAAGTCACTGACAGGACTCTCCTGCAGGTGACAAAGGCTCATTTAGGGAGGGCTGGGATCGCCCATCGTGCCGCCTCCATCCCACCGGGGATGTGCCAGTGCCAGCTGCGGTCCCCGCCCCGCGCCAGCTGCATCTTCCTGGGCTTTTCTTCCAAGGAAGGAGGCAGGTCTGGGAAGGGGAATTCCGAGGAAGAGGAGGCTGGTGACAGCTTGGGGACGATGAAGTTCAAAGCGCTGGCAGCGTGAGACCTCCTGGGAAGGGAAAGGGGATTTTTGTAATTATCGTTCAAAATGAAGTTTATCGTTCAAAAGAATTATCGTTCATAATAATTATCGTTCAAAATAATTATCGTTCATAAATGTCTCCCATGTAAAACCAGGACAGGAGCTTAAACCCATTCACAGCTGCGGACCAGAGAGCGTCCCCAGAGGTGTGTCCCGAACGTGACAGTGATGGTGGGCAGCCCAGGGGACAGCAGCTCCCCCTCTGCCACGGTTTGTCCCGGTGTGCAGTGACAAACTGCTCTGGGGCTGGTTGGGAGCCCCTGGGAGGCAGCAGCAGCTCGGGGGGATGTGGCGCCTCAGCCGCAGCGTTTCTCCTTCTCCGCCGAGGCTCGGGCGAGGCTGATCCTGCCGGGGTTTCCTCACTTTGGGAATCTCTTGGTGTCCCAGGAAGGGAAGTGGCAGGAGGGATGTGCTGTCACCTCCAGGGCAGCTCAGGGCTCGGTTCCTCCCGTCCCCTCCCGGTGCTCCCGGTCTGAGCCGCCCCCATGCCCTGCCCGCCTCTGCTCTGCTCTGCTGCCAGCGCTGGGTGATGGCCCAGAGAGGGGCTGGATCCCTCTGATCCCATTGCAGGGGATCCCTCTCATCCTATTGCAGGAAATCTCTCTGATCCTATTGCAGGGATCCCTCTGATCCTATTGCAGGAAATCCCTCTGATCCCATTGCAGGGATCCCTCTGATCCTATTGCAGGGATCCCTCTCATCCTATTGCAGGAAATCCCTCTGATCCTATTGCAGGAAATCCCTCTGATCCCATTGCAGGGATCCCTCCGATCCCATTGCAGAAAACTTCCCAAATTTCCTCCCCTCCTCCTTCTCCTTCTCCTTCTCCTTCTCCTTCTCCTTCTCCTTCTCCTTCTCCTTCTCCTTCTCCTTCTCCTTCTCCTTCTCCTTCTCCTTCTCCTTCTCCTTCTCCTTCTCCTTCTTCTCCTTCTCCTTCTCCTTCTCTTCTCCTCCCCTCCCCTCTGTCCATAATGTCCCCCCAGAGGGCTCAGGCTGCCGCGGGGGGCTGAGGACATCCCAAGCAGGTCCCTGCCACCCATCACATCCCTGGCACGAGGCTCCCTCGGACTCCTCACCCCCATCCCGGTGTTTGAGTCCCTCCTAAGGGGAGATAAGATTGGGATCAGCCCAGCCCGGCTCTGCCAAAACGGGCAGGAAGCAGCACAGTAATTAAATGGGCAAATAATGGGAATTTAGGATTCTAACAAAAGGCAGAAAAGCAATCCAGAGGGGGTCGGGAAAATCAGGAACACAGAGAAAAACCCAATCAAGCAGAAAATAGCCCGGACTGGAGCCAAGGCTGGGGGCTGAGGCAGCCGGGCTTGGGGGGGGAGGAGGGGATTTGGGGGCTGGAGGGGGATTTGAGGGGGGTCTCCGGTGCCGTTCTGGGGCAGAACAAGAGTTTTGGGAGAGATTTGTTCCCCAGCAGAGCTGGCCGAGGGCTGAAACCCTGGGAAAAGTTCCCAGATCAGCACCAGGGTGTCACAATCTGTCCTTACAAACGGGGTTTGTGATGGTTCGTGGATTGATCTCAGGGTGCAAAAAACACCGACACGGCACAGGGGATTTGCAGTGATAATCACAACAAATGCACCTTTATTGAAATAACCACAGCAAAAAGGTGTTGGGCAGGAAACCGGGGAAAAAAGGGGAAATTAAGGGAAAAGAGGGAGGAAGAAGAGGAATGGGTTATAGCGACCAAACGTGGTACCGCGGAGTCCTTCGGGATCCTGCCGATGGAGCTCACCAGGCCACGTCCGGGGAGATCTCAGAGGCACAGTTCATCCCCAGTTATATTATAATTCCCCAGTTATACTCTTTTTCGATGGGGGAAGGAGGATGGATTTTGCAATTGAAACAAAGGTAGTTTATTGTATCTTCAGGGCGGAAGAATGGTGTTTGGACAGGGGTACACACAGTCCACGTTCGGCAGCAGGCCAGAGCCATTGTTTGCGTGGTCATCCATCATCCATGGGACATCCATCCTGGTTTGGGCAGCTTTCCTTCCCCCACACACCTCCCCCGAGTTGGGGGTTTCAGTCCCAGTCTCTGGAGGAAGGTGAGAGGGGCCTTCTCACACAGGGATTTCATGTCTCGGTCTCTTGATGAAGCGGCTTCTTGCACCTCTCCTTGTCTGTCACGGTGGTTAAGGGAGGGCGAGAGGGGAGACCACCCTAAAGCTCAGGAGAAATCCAGCCAGGCCGAGAGGTGGGGAGGATTCCAGAGCTATTGTGCAAAAGGACAGGGTGCCCTGTGAGCTCAGTGTAGCATACGGCAAACGCCCCTGTAAAAACGATAACTTAGCAACGCTCTCAGGCCTCAGGCACGTGCCTTTCCCCCTACAGGATCAGCAGACATTTGGGGTTTTGGTTTTTTTTTGGTGGTCTCCGCAATGACGATCGTGAGGCAGATGAGGGATATTTCAGACAGACTCTCACACGGGGGCACAGCAGATCTGGGATGTGAGATCCGTGGAAATGCCGCGAAGCAGCAGCTGGGGCACGGGGGGAGGGATGGGCTGGGGTCTCAGGGGGCACAGGGGGCATTTTGTTGGAATTCAGCATTTCCTGCAGACTCCCCATCCCCAGGATTTCCTGGGATGAGCTCTCTGCCAGGAGCTGGCTGTGCCCTGTGGGCACAAATCCCCTCGGGAACACCCTGGGAAGGACCCGTGCCAGGGGTCCCAAACAAAGGGGAGCTTTTGGGGGGTTCTGTGGTTCCCACCCCCAATTTTGGGGAGACTTTTGGAGGTCCCTGAGGTTTCTATCTAAATTTTAGGGAAGACATTCAGTTCCCATTCTCATTTTTGGGGATTTTGGGGGAGGTTTCTGAAGGTCTCATCCCAAATTTTGGCTCTGCTGCCAGCATTTCCTGCTCATTCCCGTGGTCACTGCATCCCTGGGGACATGGACAGGGAGCTGGGACACGGCCCCGGGGGACCTGGCACGGGGACAAGGACACCCCAGGGACCCCAGGTGGCACCGAGGCTGTGACATTCTGGGGAGCAGCCCTGGGGTGGCACAGGGCTGGTTAAATCACGGGATCCATCCCCAGTTTTGGGCAGGTTTTTGGGGGTTCCTAGGAGTCCCATCCTCTGGTATAAGGGGAGATGTTTAAGGATCCTATCCCAAATTTTACAGGAGTCTCTGGGGATCCCACCCCCAATTCTGGGAAGACTTTGGGCATCCAATCCCCAATTTTGGGGATACTTTGGGTGTCCCATCCCCAAATTTGGGGAGATTTTTGGGGGTTCTGAGGAGTCCCATCCTCCGGTATTAGGGGAGATTTTAAGGATCCCATCCCCAATTTTACAGGGGTCTCTGGGGGTCCCATCCCCAATTTTGGGGAGACTTTGGGTCCCCCATCCCCAATTTTGGGGAGATTTTGAGGAGGTTTCTGTGGTTCCCCACCCCAATTCTAGTTGAGGATTTTGGAGGTCTCTGGGGTTGCCACCCAAATTTTAGGGGAGATTTTGGGAATCCCATGCATAGCTTTGGGGAGACTTCATTAACCCAATGTCCCTCCCGTTCCCTAATGAGCCTCGGATGCCACTGACTGCTCCTTTCACCCCTCGCCACGAGGCACAGCGTCGGGGGTAGCCATGATATTTTCTGAAAAATCCTTTCCTTAAGATTTTTTTTCTCCTGAGAAGCTGAGAGGCCTCAGGAACAAAATGTAACCAATGGTTATCTGCTGCTGTGGAATGCAACAGGTGCATCTGTGATTGGTCTCATGTGGTTGTTTCTAATTAATGGCCAATCACAGTCCAGCTGGCTCGGACTCAGACACAAGCTTTTGTTATTAATTCCTTATTATTCTATTCTTAGCCAGCCTTCTGATGAAATCCTTTCTTCTATTCTTTTAGCATAGTTTTAATATAACATATATCATAAAATAATGTGAAAAACGCCAATCACTTGTTTTTAAAATTTTAAAAGTTTCATAGTAATAAAATGGTTATGAAAATAGTAATACAATTAGAGCAATAATAATTTGGACAAATTGAATTAGGACAATATGAGACAATAGAGACAAAGAGTTACAGACAGTCCGGGTACTTTTTTCTGGGCAGCACGAGCCCGAAAAAGGACCCACGTTAACAGAGGATTAACCCTTAAAAGCAACAGCCTGTGGCATATTCATACACCTCATACATGATGCATAAATTCCATTCAAACACAGGATTCTGTCTGGTCATCCTCAACTTCTTCCTCCGAATCCTAACAGCACCTTCGAGGCGGGAAGAAGTTCGTTTCTTCTGATAATGGAGCAATAAATTCTCTTTCTCTGAAAGATTCAGGTGTCCTGTGGCTGCTTTCTCAGTGCAAGTCCTTTCTTTAAAGAAAGTATCCTACATGGCATAGTTTCTATTTTAACATTTTTTGTAACCTAAAACTATATTTAACACGCTACTTAAGAGAATTAATACAGCATCACTTTCTAACACAACACATATAATATTCATTTTAATATTTGCGAAAAGCCAACCATAAAGTACATGCATTTTTCACAATATGTAATCAGCCTTCTGAAACATGGAGTCAGATTCTCATCTCTTCCCTCATCCCCAGACCCCTGTGAGCACGGTCACAGTCGGGGACACGGCCCAGCCCCGTGGGGACCCAGGAACAGCCCGGGCCGGTGTCCGCAGGGCCTTTCCCGGGGATTTCCCGCCGGGAGGAGCCGCCCGGGGACATTCCTGGCACGGCCGATCCTCCCTGGGCAGGGTTTGTTTCCCCGGAGCCCTGGAGACGATCCCGAGCCATGGAGCGGGGAGCGGCCGGGGACCCCCGCGGGCTCTGGGGGGAACCCCCGGCAGGGACCCCCCTCCTTGGG
>CM032379.1:1257675-1284157 GCA_019023105.1 Diglossa brunneiventris | reverse complement strand
GGGGGCAGCAGGAATGGGGCTGTGATCACTGGTGACATCAGGGACAGCAGGGACAGGGGCTGTGGTCACCAGGGACAGCAGGGACAAAGAGCTGTCATCACTGGGGACACACCACAGGCAGAATCACCTTGTGTTGTGGGGGGGGGCGAGGGTGGAGCTGTCCTTAAAATCCAAGGAAAACCCTTAAAAATCCGAGGAAAAAGGTGCTGCAAATCAGTGTGGAAGTAAACAGAGCCAGGCTGGCCCCAGGGGATGGGTGCATCCACCCAGAGCTGCCAGCACCCCGTGTCCCACCCCAGTTCACTCCCTGGGGTGCTCCCAGCTCAGCAGAGTCCCAGGAGGGGCTGGGGTGCTCCTGCCTGAGGGACAGCCACCTCCTGTGTCCTGGGAGCCAGCCTGGCACCTCTGGAGCCTCTGGGATCTGGCTCTGAGCCCTTATGGGGTGCTCCAAACCCTTTTTTACTCCAGGGAATCCCAGCATGGTTTGGACTGGAAGGGACCTTAGAGCCCACCCAGTGCCACCCCTGCCATGGCAGGGACACCTCCCACTGTCCCAGGTGCTCCCAGCCCTGCCCAGCCTGGCCTTGGGCACTGCCAGGGGTCCAGGGGCAGCCCCAGCTGCTCAGGGTGGATGAAGCCAGCAGGATCTCAGGGGATTCCAGTAGGTTTATAGGAATTTTCCATGGGAATTTCCCACCTGCAGAAAATGAGGGTGTTTTTCAGGGGTGCAGAGGCAGATTTGGGGCTTCCTCTGTGTGGATGAGCCTCAGCAGCCACCCTCAGTGTGGCCTCCAGCCAAGGGGACAGGGACACTGTCCTGGAGCAGGCAGGAGCTGAGGAGGCACTGAGCATCCCCACCCTGCTCCTCCCTGGATGCCAGGAGTGGGGATTGGGGTCCTGGGCTCAGCCCCAGCTCCTGCCCTGTGGGAGCGCCGGGGGGTGGGAGGGTCGGGACGGACAGAGACGAGAGATCTCTGCAGCCAGGGCTGGAACTTGGGGTTTATTGCAAAGGGCCTGGGTGCAGGGCCCTGCTGGGAGCTGCCAGACACAGCTCAGAGCAGGCTGAGAGAAGAGAGGGGGAGAGAGGATGAGAGGGTGAGAGAGTAAAAGGGTAAGAGAGTTAGAGGGGTAAGAGCACAGAAAAGTAAGAGCTAAGAGGCAAGAAGTAAGAGCTAAGACAGCGAAGTTCCCGTTCCAATACAATAAATCTTCTTCTGTGTTGAATATTCTAATTCTCATTAACCAATCTGGTACAAGATACAAATCCTATAGCATTTGCATACAGCCTATAAGAATCATTACATTACCACACTGTGTTATTTTAAACCCTAAAAACTCCTCTTTGGGCCCTTCTGCCAAGCTGGCAGGGTCTGCTCTGACCCTTGGGCCTGTCTGCAAGCAGAGGGTGTTGTTCCATCAAAAGGGGATCACCTTCAGCTGGCCATGCCATTGTTTTCCAGTTGTTCAGTAACTGAGGGATCTCAAAGCTTGCTTTCATTTCACTCTCACTGATAGTTTCTATATTCTGAAAATCTTTTGCCAAGCAATCATATTTATGAGGCTTTCCTGTTCCATCTTCCCCAACACTGCCCCTCATGCCCAGAGCAGGGCTGAGCCTGGCATGCTCTGAACGCTGCCCCTGCCAGGGCAGCTGCCCCCCAAGGCCCTGGGCACTGCCAGGGCTGCAGAAACTCTCCCCAGAATGGGAGGAAAGTCTGGAGCCTCCAGCCCCATTAATCACTGACCACAGCCCCTGGCCCTGCTGTCCGTGCTCAGCTCCCCCTCGTGAGCCAGCAAGGAGAAAAGCCTCAAATGTGGCAATTTTCAAGCTTTAGCCAAGCAAATATTTTTTAAAAACACCACACGAGGCTCCCAAAGCGGGGTGGGGGAAGGCTGGCTGTGCTCCCACTGCTCGGGAACAGGGAGGAGCCTTGGGGCCGCCCCATCCCGGGCACTCATCCCAGGCTCTGCTCCCTCTGCTCCCTCTCTGATGCAGAATCTCCCATCCTCGGGCAGGTTTGATGGAGTTGATGCTGATTCAAGGCTCCCAAATGCACCAGCTGCTGATGCACGGCCTGGCCATGGCAGCTCTGATGCCCCTCGGGGCAGGGACAGCCCCAGCCCCTGCCCAGGTGAGGCTCAGGGGGGCAAAGGCACCAAAGAGGGACCAAAGAGGGGGAAAAAGGGACCAAAGAGGGGACAGAGGGGACAAAGGGGGCAGAGATGGGGTAAAGGGACCAAAAAGGGGACACAGGGACCAAGGAGGGACCAAAGATGGGGCAAAGGGGAACCAAAGATGGGGAAAAAGGACCAAGGACCAAAGAGGAGGCAGTGGGACCAAAAAGAGGGCAAAGGGACCAAGGAGGGGGCAGAGGGACAAAAGAGGGGGCAGAGGCATGAAAGAGGGGACAGAGCAACCAAAGAGGGGGAGAGCGACCAAAGAGAGAGCAGAGGGATCAAAGAGAGAGCAGAGGGCTCAAAGAGGGGGCAGAGGGACCAAATTTGGGGCAGAGGGACCAAATTTGGGGCAGAGGGACCCCGGGGCTGTTCAGGATCACCACGTCCCGCTTTGGGACCCTCTGGGGGTAGCACCTGGGTGGTCCCAGCCCAGGTCAGAGCAGCTCTTTGGGGTTTTGGAGCTTTGTTTGGAGCCCAGCTCTGACAGCTCAGACAGCAGCCAGGCCTCGGGCAGAGGCTCAGCTCAGCTGGACCCTCTGGAAGAACAGCCCAACCCTGCAGGAGCTCTGCAGGGGCTGCCAGTTAAAAATCCATCTCAAACCAAAACATTTCATCTCCTTGTGGGGAACAATGCAGCTTTTGGGGCAGGGCTGGGCTGTGGCAGCTGCTGAGCTCGCTGCCAGCTGGCACCTCCTGGCACCCATCCCTGCCCTCCCAGTGCCACCAGGGCAGGGCTGGCCAGGGCTGGACCCTGCTCAGACGGCTCTCAGCAGATCCAAGGGCTCTTCCCACGGGGTTTTGTTCCCATCTTTGGGCTGCCACCCCCCGGGGGTTTGTTGGGACCGAGCCCACCCAGCGGGAGCAGACGGGTGCGATCCCGGTGTTATATTTGCCCAATTATCCCATCATTAAAAAAACCAAACCATATTAGAGGTAGCAGCAATTTTAATTGAGTAGCTTAGAAAATATATGAAATCGGATACACTTGAAATATTGACAATATAATTTGATTAAAATAAGGGATAATTTGGTTCCAATAATAGCACATAAGCAAAAGATAACCACAGGGTACGGAGTGCAGGGTTCTGGACCCTTGCCACCTCATGTACAAGCTTGCCAAGTAAAGATTGCCCCCTTATATGCCATGTGTCAATGCCATCTCCTCCCATTTTAGATCCATCACACTTCCACCTCTGCCCTCATCACCACCTTTACCGCCCATGCTCCACCACTCGTTTTGGTGGTCGCACAAGTCTTTGGGGGTCGTTTTTGATGAAGGCCTCTCCTCTTCCTCATGTCCTTTAATTCACCTTTGGGTTACACATGCGCACCAAGCCAGTATAATGTAAGCCAAGACTAACATAATATTATATTTAAGCATCGAAGCAATAAATCTCTTATAGCGGGCATTTTCCTGGGAGCCAAGCAGATTTTCTCTTCTTTCTGTTAATTTTTAGTAACTGTTATCTCTTGCTTTTTCCTGCCTTGAACATCTGCAGGAAAGGGGAGGGGGGGAGTGGAACCCCTCCTCTCCCTTTCTTTCTTGGCATTACACCTTTTAACTGTTTTATTATTTCCAGCCATTAACTACTATATCAATATTGATTACTGTTCCAATTTTGTCAGCACGAATCATGCCTATTTACCACACCGGCTTTGGGAGCCCCGGTGCAGCCCTGCCTCTGTCCCGCTCTGCAGGTGCTGGCGGGGCCTTGGCAGGGTGAGGAGGAGGAGGAGGAGGAGGAGGCCGTGGTTTTCCACCATCACTACGTGCCCTGGATCCCTCCCTGCCCGGCGCCCGTGCGGTTCCTGCGCTCCTCCCCCGGGGAAGGGCGGTGAGTGCGGGGGGGCTCGGTGCCCCCCGGTGTGGCAGCACCTCCAGGGACACCACCCCCCCTCACTGAGCTGTCCCCGCAGAGCTGTGCCCCCCCCGCCGCCCCCCAGCGCCACCGGCACCGTGGGACCCGGCGTGCCCCCAGCAGAGGGTAAGGACAGCCTGGGGACACTGTCCCCATGCCCCCCACAGCAGCAGCTGCCCCTCGGGCTGCCGTCACCCCAGGCTGAGCTTCCGTGCTCCCTGTCTCCATCCCATCCCATCCCACCCCAAAATTTCCCATCCCAATAATGTCCCACCCCATCCCATGGATCCCATCCCATCCCATCCCATCCCATGGATCCCATCCCACGGATCCCATCCCATCCCATCTCATCCCAGTAATATCCCATCCCAATAATGTCCCATCCCATTATCCCATCCTATTATCCCATCCCATCCAAATAATGTCCCATCCCATCCCATTCCCATAATATCCCATCCCATAATCCCATCCCATCCCAATAATGTCCCATCCCATTATCCCATCCCATCCTGTGGATCCCATCCCATCCCAATAATGTCCCATCCCATAATCCCATCCCATCCCAATAGTGCCCCTTCCCACCCCATTTCATTATCCCATCCCATCCCATCCCATCCCATCCCATCCCATCCCATCCCATCCCATCCCATCCCATCCCATCCCATCCCATCCCATCAGCCCATCCCATCCTATCTCAATAGTGTCCCATCCAAATAATGTCCCATCCCATCCCATCCTATGGATCCCATCCCATCCCAATAATGTCCCATCCCATTATCCCACTGTCCCATTCCATCCCATCCCACTCCACCCCACCCCACAGAGTTTTACACCATGGAGGAGCAGCAGTGGGGGCTCTGAGCTCAGTCTCCCTCAATCCCGGATGGATGCTCCACCATTCCTATGCTTTCGGGGTTTTGGGGTGGTTTCCCCTCTAAGCCCCCCGGCAGGGCTGTCCCAGCCCTGTCCCAGCCCCGGTGTCACCCCGGTCCCCTCCAGGCCACCAGGCCGGGGTGGCACGGGCCGTGCTGTCCCCGGGGGTGGGACAGAGGACGGTCCCCGCCTCCATCCGTCCCTCCAGCTCCCAGTGCAGCACCGCCTGTAATTAATGTGCTTTGTTAAGAGAGCGCTCTGCTGTCGCTAATTAAGCATCTGTAATCACATTAATTGCATCTGTAATCTGTAATGGGCTGGTGGCTCCGTGCCTGGGTGCAGGGGCTCCCTCGGGGCTGGGGGAGCCCAGAGATGTGTGGAGGGGGTCTGGCAGTGCCTGGGGGGGCTGAGAGGAGCCCTGGGGGGGTGAGGGGGTGCTGGGGGGTCTGTCAGATCTGGGGGGTCTGTCAGGTCTGGGGTTTCTGTCAGATCTGGGGGGTGAGGAGGTGCTGGGGGGTTCCTGGCAGGTCTGGGGGGTTCTGTCAGATCTGGGGGGTGAGGAGGTGCTGGGGGGTTCCTGGCAGGTCTGGGGGGTTCTGTCAGATCTGGGGGGGTTGGGGATGCTGGGGCGGTGCTGGAGCTCCAGGGTGAGATCTCCTGGCCGAGCAGAGGCAGAGCTGGATCTTGGCGGGGGATGTGGTGGGGAGAACAGCCTGAGAGGGAAATCCCAGAGTTTCCCAGCATTCAGTGACCCCGGAGCTCCCCCAGGAGCAGGAGGAAGGGGGCAGAGGAGGCTTTGGGTGCTGGGAGCTGCCCCCTGCCCGTGCCACCTCCCCAGCCCTGCTGCGCCCTGGGGGGTTCCAGGCTTTTCCCTGGAGCAGCTCCTGGCAGGAGACCTCAGGGCCGGTGGTCTGGAGCTCTGAGGATGCAGAAAGGCACCTTAAACCCCCTCCTTGGACTGCCCTGCCTCTCCTCTGCCCGGTGGAAGGCAGGATTTCCCTTCCCTGAGCTCTGCAATCAGCAGATCCTCCCCAGCCTGGCCCCTGGAGGAGCTCCCAGATGTGGAGCAGGAGGATCAGGTGGATTCCAGCAGGAAGGTCCAGCTCCTCCAGCTGGGAGGTGTGACAGTGTTCACAGGGGTCCCAGGATGAGGGGAGAGACAAGGATCTGACTCCATGCTTCAGAAGGCTGATTTATTACTTTATTATCTATATTATATTAAAACTGCACTAAAAGAATAGAAGAAAGGATTTCATCCGAAGGCTGGCTAAGAATAGAAAAAGAAGGAATGATAACAAAGGTTTGTGTCTCAGACAGAGAGTCTGAGCCAGCTGCCTGTGATTGGCCATTAATTAGAAACAACCACATGAGACCAATCACAGATGCACCTGTTGCATTCCACAGCAGCAGATAACCATTGGTTACATTTTGTTCCTGAGGCCTCTCAGCTTCTCAGGAGGGAAAATCCCAAGGAAAGGATTTTTCATAAAAGATGTCTGTGACAGGAAGGGACTGAAGGAGGCATCCAAACGCAGAGCTGGGATGGATGGGAGAGCAGATGGTGCCCCAAGGTTCCCCCGTGGACACAGAATGGGGAGGAGGAGTGAGGAGTCACCTGGAATGGGCTGGGCAGGAAGGGTGGGCTCGGGATGTGACCCAATCTTTGCTTTAATATGAGAATAATGAGAGGAATGGGAGGGTGAAGCAATGGGCATTGCAACAGCCCTGCTGGACGTAACCCCGGGGCTACTGGTCAAACTGGGGCACCCTCCAGCCTGGCCAGAGCCTGGGGACAGCTCTGTCACCTCCAGGGTGGGAGGGCACTGTGGTGGGGTTTGAGGGTCCCCAGGACGAGGTGAGAGATGAGAATCTTGACTCCATGTTTCAGAAGGCTGATTTATTATTTTATGATGTTATATTAAAAGAAAATGATATTCTAAAGCTATACTAAAAGAATAGAAAGGAGACATCAGAAGGCTAGAAAGGAATGAATAATAAAATCTTGTGACTGACCAGAGCCCCGACACAGCTGGCTGTGATTGGCCATTAATTAAAAACAATTCACGTGCTGGGTAAACAATTCGCCAAATGACATTCCAAAGCAGCAAAACATGGAGAAGCTGAAGCTTCTCAGGAGAAAAGATCCTGGCAAAAGGATTTTTCATAAAAGATCACAGTGACAGGGCAGTGATGCAGAGATGCTGGGCTGAGGGCGGGTCCTGCCAGGGGAGGGCAGGGGGCTGGGAGGTCCCAGCTGAGGTGACAATGCCCAGTGGGCCTGGGGGGACTGGCAGACCCCAGAGACCCCGCGAGAGGCACAAGGGGATTTTGCTGCTGCTGGGTCAGGGCCGAGCCCAGGGCTCTGGCAGCAGCGCAGGGATGTCCCCACTTCCCCAGCCCTGGGTGTGCCAGGCCGGGTGGGAGAGGGCTTGGAGCCACCTGGGGTGGTGGCAGGTGTCCCTGCCATGGCACTGCATGGGCTGTGAGGTCCTTCCCACCCAGCTCCTCCTGGGATTCTGGGATTCCTGATTTGGGAATGGAGCAGCAGGGCTGGGAGAGGCTGCTGGGGGCTGACACCAGCCCAGTGTCCCTGCTGTCACCAGGACTTGGTTCCAGGAGTTTCCAGGGGGCTGGCCTGGATCCTGCAAGGCACCAGAGCAGGAGGAGAGGTTAATTACAGCCTGTGCTGATTGCACCCCTGAAAACACCTCATGCAACACGGCCCCTGGCTGCCAACTGGGCCAAGGGCTGCCACCCCTGCAGGGCTGGCAGAGGAGGTGGCAGAGCCTGGCCCCAGGCACTGTGGGACACAGGGGACACAAGCTGAGCACTGGGAGGGGAAGGGCAGAGGGGCTCCTGCTGCCCAAACTGAGCAGGGGATGGGGAGCAGTGGTTCCTGCTGCCATTCCAGGGGGGAGATGTCTCCCAGCCATCTGAGGCTCTGCAGGGGAGGTTTGGGTGCCAGGAGGACGCTGTGCCCAGCCAGGGACCAGGAGCAGCTCCTGCTGTCCCCACCAGCTGAGCCTCCCTCTCCCAGGGCTGGCAGCCCCTGGCCAGGGCTGTTGTGAATCAAAGGTGACTCTGATGTTGGTGAGGGAGAGAGAATGATGCATCTGACTCCATGGATATCAGAGGGCTAATTAATTACTTTATATTATTCTATACATCTAAAACTGAACCCGCCAAGCACTCAACTCTGCACACACTGCACAGAATCTCGTGGCTGTCAGTGACAGTCCTGACACACACACACAGAGACACCTGGCCCTGACAGACCAAGGAACCTAAACACCATCACTGTGGGTGAACAATCTCCATGTTGCATTCTACTTTGGCACAAACACAGGCACAGCAAATGAGATAAGAATTGTTTTTCCTTTGTCTGAGGTTCAGAGAATGTGAAACCCAGAAATATTCTTGGGAAGAATTGTGCCTTGCTTTTCTCTGTGAAGAGAAATGTGGGGCTACACACTGGGCCCTAATAGGCCAAGGAAAAAAACACCATCACTTTGGGTAAACAATTTCTATATTGCATTCTACTTTTGCACAAACACAGGCACAGCAAATGAGATAAGAATTGTGTTTTCCCTTTCTCTGAGTTCAGAGAATGTGAATCTCAGAAATCCTCAGGAAGAATTGTGCCTTGCTTTTCTCTGTGAAGAGAAACGTGGCAACACAAGACAGATACCTGGGACAGGAAGAGTTCAGTGAGCAGCAGGTCTGATCTCACCGACCTGGAGTCTTCAATAGCCCAGGAGGTGACAGCAGTGACACCTCAGGTGACTCAGGGTCCCCGTGTGACTCACAGCCACTCTCCACCCCTGGGTGGGTGTCCTGCTTCCACCTGAGCCGCTCCATCCTCAGGATGAGATGCACAGAGAGCCTTCCCCTGGGCCAGCCCCAGCCACCCACACAGGATCCTCCTGATTCACCTGCCCTGGGCTGAGCTGGGGCAGCACCATGGACCTGCTGCTGCTCCAGGGGCTGCTGCTCCTGCCCCTGGCAGCGCTGCTGCTCTACAGGTGCAGCCCCCCCTTCCAGTTCCTCTGCAAGGTGGCCTTCTTCAACTGCTGGATCGTGGCCTTGGCCACCCTGCTGTCCCCCCTGGCCGCCTTCCGGGGACGCTCCGTGGAGAACATGAGGTGAGTGAGGGATGGGGATGGGGAGAGCTGGCTGGGGCTTGGCTCAGCTGCAGGAAGTCCCGTGGTTTGTGGCCACAGGCTCTGTCCTGCCCTGGCTGGAGCCACATCTGGGTCACAGCTGGTGGCAGAGCCCCGGGGCCAAGGCCAGGGCTGTGGTCACATCCGTGGGGCAGTGAAGTGCTGCTTGTGGTGTGAGAGGGGCTGGCTGTGCCCAGGGAGGGTCAGGCCATGCTGGAGTTGGGATTTGTGGTCCCTGTGGGATGAAATAACATAAAAGGGATCATTCCTGGCCATAGCAATGTTGGGGTCATCACTTGGGTGGGCAACAGGGGGGTTTGGAGGTACCATCAGGGCAGGGGGCAGATACATGCCCATGGCTGTGTCCCTGGCTCTGGCATCGCCCATGGGAGACCCGGGAACAGCGCTTTGGCAGAGGGATTGAGGGTGGAGAGCCCTGGCACAGATTATTCCATGGCTGCCCCATTCCTGGAAGTGTCCCAGGCCAGGTTGGACGGGGCTTGGAGCAGCCTGGGACAGCGGGAGGTGTCCCTGCCATGGCTGGGTGGGTTTAAGGTCCCTTCCAACCCAAACTATTCCATGTTTTTATGGTTTTGGGATGTCTTGGTGCCATCACCTGTCAGGGGCACAGCCCCATCCCAGCCATGTCCTGATCACAGCCCTGTCCTGACTCTGCTCCTGGGGGTGGAAGCAGGGAGATGACAACACCAGGGAGATAACGCCGGGCAGATAACACCGGGCAGATAACATCGAAGTGCAACACGGGGAAGGCCCGGGCGCGCTCAGGGTGTTGCAATCCCGCTGCTGGATTCCCGGGCAGGATGAGCACAGATGTAATTACACACGGAAAATGTCCCAGCTTGAGAAACTCTGAGGATTTGTGCGGAGGGATCCTGGCCCACGGCGAGAGCGCGGCCGGAGGTTCGGTGGTACTGGTGGTGGTTCTGTGGTGCTGGTCTGAGGCTCGGTGTTATCAGTCCGAGGTTCAGTGGTACCGGTCGGAGGTTTGGTGTTCCCGGTCTGAGAGTCAGTGTTCCCGGTGGTTGTTCAGTGTTCCTGGCTGAAGGTTCAGTGTTCCTGGAGGTGGTTTGGTGGTACTCGTGGTGGTTCGGTGTTATCAGTCTGAGGTTCGGTGGTACCGATCCCAGGTTTGGTGTTATCAGTCCGAGGTTCAGCGTTCCTGGCGGTGATTCGGTGTTATCAGTCTGAACTTTGGTGGTACTGGAGGCGGTTCGGTGTTCTCAGCAGAGGTTCGGTGGTACCGGCGGTGGTTCGGTGTTCCCAGTTGGAGATTTGGTGTTCCCAGTCCGAGGTTCGGTGTTCCCAGTGGTGGTTCAGTGGTACTGGTGGTGGTTCGGTGTTCCCAGTCTGAGATTTGGTGTTCCCAGCAGTGGTTCGGTGTTATCAGCTGGAGGTTCGGTGGTACCAGAGGTGGTTCGGTGTTCCTGGAGGTGGTTCGGTGGTACTGGTGGGGGTTCGGTGTTTCCAGTCTGAGGTTCGGTGTTATCACCTGGAGGTTCGATGTTCCTGGAGGTGGTTTGGTGCCCCATGGCGGTGGTTCGGTGCTCCCGGTGGTGGTTCGGTGGTACCGGTGGTGGTTCGGTGGTACCGGTGGTGGTTCAGTGGTACCGGTGATGGTTCAGTGGTACCGACGGTGGTTCGGTGGTACCAGCGGTGCTGCAGTCTTGGTACCGGCGGTGGTTCGGTGGTACCGGCGGTGGTTCGGTGTTATCAGTCCGAGGTTCGGCAGTACCGGCAGTGGTTCGGCGGTACCGGCGGTGGTTCAGTGTTCCCGGCGCTGGTTCGGCGGTACCGGCGGTGGTTCAGTGTTCCCGGCGCTGGTTCGGCGGTACCGGCGGTGGTTCAGTGTTCCCGGCGCTGGTTCGGCGGTACCGGCGGTGCTGCAGCCTGTCCCGGGTCCTTCCCGGGGAGCGCCGGGCTCATCCCGGGCCGCTGCAGCGCTTCCGTCTGGGCGGCGATCCCGAGGGAGGCTGAGCCTCACCCGCCTTATCAGCGCCGCTTATCTCGTCCCACCGCAGCTCCGTGCCCGCCCAGCTCCCTCTCCTCCGGATCCCAGAGCCTGCGGGATGACGCTTCCCCGTCATTAGTCCTGGCTTTGGGGCACCGTTCCCTCCTCGGATCCTCAGGGATCTCCGAGCCTGCGGCTCCCGAGGGATGGGGGCGATACGGCGAACCCTGTCCCGCCTTCTCACCTGGTGCTGAGCCCTTCCCTGCGGCCTGAGCTGTCCCCTGGGGGCAGTGACAGATATGGGGACAGTGGCACAGACCCTCTGTGGGTCGGACAGTGCCCCATTCCAACACCGACGTGTCCCAGGATTTTGCCTCCACGGCTGCTGGGATCCCTGGTGCCCCCTCCTCCCTCCACTCCTCTCATTATTCCCGTCCTGAGCGTCACACATCGCTGCCATCCCGATATTCCCCCTCCTGTCCAGCCCTCCCGAGGTGTGACACCGCTGTTCCGCTCAGATCCATCTCTTCCCGACACTGCAGCTCCGGTGGAGCCATCTGTGATTCCCCATAGGAATGGATCCGGGCTGGTTTTCCTTTCCCCCTGCAGCACAAAGCGGTGCAGGGGCGGTCCCTGGGGTCACCCACATCCCCGGGGGTCCGTCTGTCCCTCTGCCACCCATCCCCAGCTCAGCTCCTCCCTGCTGGGATCCACCTCTGGCTTTAGGAGTCTGGGATCTGCATTTCCATCCACACATGGATCCAGCTGAGCACCTGGGGAGGCTCCCCCGGGCAGAGAGAGTTTGTTCTCGTTGGGATGTGAAGATCCCATCCCCATCTCCATCCCCATCCCCATCTCCATCCCCTTCCCCCATCCCCTTCCCCATCCCCATCCCCATCCCCATCCCCATCCCCATCCCCTTCCCCATCTCCATCCCCATCCCCATCCCCATCCCCATCCCCATCCCCATCCCCATCCCCGTCCCCGTCTCCATCTCCATCCCCATCCCCATCTCCATCCCCATCCCCATCCCCATCCCCATCCCACCCCTTCCCTTTTTGCTTTTCCATCATCCCTGCACATCAAAATCCCGTTTTTTCCCTGCCACCACCTGGTTCTCCTCATTCTCCCTCCTCAGCAGCTCCCTCTGCTCTGAGCCAGGAGCTGGGCTCAGCCCAGGTGGGAGCCAGGCGAGTTCTGAGCCTCACAGGCTGCAAATGTGTGAGAAATCCGTCCAAGTTTCCCTGAGCCTGAGCCCGGGTCCAGCAGCGCAGCCCAGCCTAACCCAGCCGGCTCAGAACCGCTCCCCACACGTATCCCTCTGCCTTATCTCCTTCCTTATCTAATCCCTTATGTCGTCCCTTATCTCGTTCATTGTCTCGTTCCTTATGTCGTTTATTATCTCGATCCTTATCTGGTCCCTTATCTCGGCAGGCTCCTGCGGGCGGCGCTCCTGCCCCTCAAGCGCTTCTGCGGCATCAGGATGCGGGTGAGGGGCTCGGAGCAGCTGCGGCTGCCGGGCCCCTTCGTGATCGTCTGCAACCACCAGGCTTCCCTGGACCTCATGGGTGCGTGGGGGGACCCCCGCGCCTCTGGGGGCTCCAGGGGTGCGCCAGGATGGATTTGGGGGGTCAGCACCGGGATCAGGGCAGGGACGTGTGGTGGGAACGGACCAGGAGGGCTTTTGGGACTGGGGTGTGCTGCAGAGAGAGGAGGGGACAACGGGAGGTGATGCCACGGGGTGGTCCTGGGACTGGGGACGGCTGAAAATCCTTTAAGTCAAGGCTAAAATAACCCCAACCTGGTCCTATATTAGGGTATAAATTATTAAATAGTGTATAAATTATATAGGGTATCAATGATATATTAGGGTATCAATAATTAATCTGTGCACTGGTGTAATTTGGCCTCTCCAGAGAGCTCCTCTCTGCACTTATCACCTCTCAGGACTGGCTGAGCTGCAGAATTTATTGCTGATATTCAGTTGGTTGGTCCAGCCTGTGGATTCCACTTCCAAGCAGTTTTCCCAAGTGATTTTTCTGCTGCCACTGCCGTGGGTTGGGGAGGTGTTAACGGGTGTTCTCCCCACCCCAGGAATGGTGGAGGTGATTCCCGAGCGCTGCGTGCCCATCGCCAAGCGGGAGCTGCTCTACCTGGGCACGGTGGGCTGGGCCTGCTGGCTCAGCGGCATCATCTTCATCGAGCGCCAGCGCAGGGACGCGGCCATCGAGGTCATCTCACGCACTGCCAGCACCATGAGGAGAGAGAACGTGAGGGACACGGCTGGGGGACACCAGGCGGGTCGGGGGCTGTTAGTGTGAATGCCCAGCAAGCCCCGTGGCAGGGAAGAACAATGCACCTGACTCCATGTTACTATATGGAGTTATTACTCCATAATTATTAATTTATTATTGCTTTATTATACTATATTATTACTTTATTATACTATACTCTATTAATTATACTATATTCTATTAAAGAATTATTATTATAGAATTTATTATTCTATATTAATAGAATATTAATATGGAATAACAAATAAATTAATTATATAAATGAAATAAATTAATATTTATTATTCTATATTAATAGAATATAGTATAACATAATATATAGTATTATATATTATTATTATACTATATTCTATTAAGGAATACCATACTATACTATATATACTATACTAAAGAATACATAAAAGATACTTACAGAATGCTAAAAGATAATAATGAAAACTCGTGACTCTCTCCAGAGCCCTGACACAGCTTGGCCCTGATTGGCCAAAGAGTGAAAACAACTCCCAGCAGAATCCAATGAAACAATCACCTGTGGGTAAACAATCTCCAAACACATTCCACATGAGCACAACACAGGAGAAGCAAATGAGATAAGAATTGGTTTCCTGTTCTCTGAGGCCTCTTGCTGCCTTTCAGCTTCCCAGGAGAAAAATCCTGGGTGAAGGAATCCTGTTCAGAGAATGCGAATGCCACAGGCTGTGGGCAGGACTGACCCAGCTGAGGTCGGGGTGTCTCAGTTTGAACAGACAGGTGTCTGCTGAGGAAGGCAGGAACCTGTCTTGAAATGGAAAATCTAAACCCCCTACTTCTGAATTATTATAATTGTGAAATTTAGAGGCTCTCAGGCAAAGATATGGGAGCAGGAATAACAGTTCTGTATTAGGAAAATTAAAATACAAATGCAATAGTACAAAAAAAACCCCAACAACCATGGACAGAGAGAGCAGGCCCTGGCCCCCTGTGTGTCAGGGTGGTGGCACAGCCCCATCCCATGGGGGCTCAGCCCTCCTGCAGTGCCAGCTGTGGTTCTGCTGGAGCAGGGATCCTGCACAAGGGGGGAGTTTTCCTCTGCAGCTCCAGGGCTGCTGGAGATGGGCCTGGGCTCCCTCTGGGAATGCAGGGCAGCAGAAAGCTGCTCCTCTGGGAATGCAGTGGGCAAAGGCTGCTGTGCTGTCCCAAACCTCAGATTGTATCCGGGCAGGAATGCTTGGCTCCTCCCCTGGGCGGAGCATCTCCCCATGGGAGGTGGACTTTGATCAGCCATGCAGGGACACTCACTGGCCATGGACAGAAGATAATTAATAATTAATGGCCCATTAACAGGAGAGATCTCCTGGAGGGAGGATTGTGCGTAGAAGAGATAAAGAAAATGCCCAATGAACAGAGATACCTGCCCCAGCTCTGAAAGATGATAACAGCACACCCCAGCCACATCTTTCAGCCTAAAACACGGGGTCACCTCTGTCCCTGTCCCCTGCAGCTCCGTGTGTGGGTTTTCCCTGAAGGCACCAGGAACCCGGGCAAGTCCATGCTGCCCTTCAAGCGTGGCGCTTTCCACCTGGCTGTGCAGGCCCAGGTAAGGAAATGGGCAATCAAATGTTGGGCTCCATGGGCTTGAAGGCCTTTTCCAAAATGATTCCTTCCCTTTGGCTCACCCTGGATGGAGCAGAGTGGGTGTGAACCCTGGGGCAGAGGGATGGGGGGGTTTGGTCCCCAGGGATGTGCAAGATTTGGTCACCAGGGATGGGGGGTTTGGTCCCCAGAAATGGGGGTCTTTGGTCACCAGGGATGGGGGGTTTGGTCCCCAGGGATGTGCAAGATTTGGTCACCAGGGATGGGGGGTTTGGTCCACAGGGATGCAGGGATTTGGTCCCCAGGAATGGGGGGTTTGGGCCCCAGGAATGGGGGATTTGGTCCTCAGGGATGGGGGATTTGATCCTCAAGGATGGGGGGTTTGGTCCCCAGGGATGCAGGGATTTGGTCCCCAGGGATGTGCAAGACTTGGTCCCCAGAGATGGTGGGGGGGGGGGGGGGGGGGGGGGGGGGGAGGTTGATCCCCAGGGATATGAGGGGTTTGGTCCTCAGCAATAGGAGGATTTTGTCCCCAGGGATGCAGGGATTTGATCTCCAGGGACGCAGGGATTTTGTCCCCGGGGATGTGCAAGATTTGGTCCCCAGGGATGGGGGAATTTCATCCCCAGGGATGAGAAGATTCGGTCCCCAAGGATGGGGAGGTTTGATCCCTAGGGATGGGGGTCTTTGGTCCCCAGGGCTGAGGAGTTTGGTCCCCAACAACGCAGGGTTTTGTCCCCAGGGATGGGGGAGGTTTGTCCCCAGGGCTGAGGGGTTTGGTCCCCAGGGATGCAGGGGTTTTGTTCCCAAAGATGCAGGGATTTGGTCCTCAGGATGAGAGGTTTGGTCCCCAAGGAGGGACATGGTGCTGGCAGCACCAGGGAGGGGCAGGCAGGAGCAGGAATCCCACCTGGGGAGGGCTCTCCCTGGGGTCCCCCCTTGACCCTCCGTGTCCTGCAGGTCCCCATTGTCCCCATCGTGATCTCCCCGTACAGGGACTTCTTCAGCCCCAAGGAGAGGAGATTCACCTCAGGTAAGGGATGGGCAGGAATTCCCATGGCAGAGGGCAGGGCTGGCACTGGGGCTGTCTGAGGGATGCTGAAAGGTGGGGAGGCAGCTGGGGTGGAGGATGCCTGGGGGAATACCCAGCTCCTGCTGGGATCCTCTAACACATCCCTGGCTTTCCCCTCCTTTCCCAGGGACCTGCACCATCCAAGTCCTCCCCAGGGTGGAAACCTGTGGCCTGAGCCCAAAGGATGTCCCCAAACTGACCGAGAGTGTCCGCCAGGCCATGGCCGAGGCCCTGGCCGAGATGTCCATGAGTGACCACGGGGACAAGGACATGGAGCAGCCTCTGCTGGGGGCCAGGGGAGGACAGGGACAGCCCCCAGGGCCAGGGGGACACAGCCAGGAGCAGTAAATAGGCAGAGGGAGTGAGTCCCTCGGGGACACCAGGGAGGTGTCCCTTTTCCCCTCAGGAGGTGCCCTGCAGCCCTGCCACCGCCCCAGCAGGACGGTGCCCTAACAGAGCAGAGCAGGGCAGGATGGGGACCCAAAACAGAGCAAGGTGCCCCCGAAAACAGAGCAAGGTGACCCAAAAACAGAGCAAGGTGCCCCCTTAAAACCCCTTGTTGTGACTGCATCCCCTGGATGTCCCTCTGCCACACCTGGAGCTGTGGATGTCCCCCTGGAGCTGTGGCTGTCCCCCAGAATGGCTCAGGCAGGGCTGGGGGCTCACAGCCCCATTTTCCACCCCTGATTGTTGGGCTCCCCCATGGATCCTCCTTCCAGAGGCTCCTACAAGCTGGAAATGCTGTTTGGGTGCAGCCAGCTCTGATTGTGTGGCCTGAGGGGGACAGGAGGTCCAGGGGAGGTTGCAAAGAGGGGAAGAGCATCCCAGGGGGGGGAGAGCATCCTTGGTGCTGAGCTGTGAGCCAAGGGTGGGACATTAAAGAGTCTGGAGCTGGTGCTGTGTCCTGGCTGTGCTGAGGGGGCTGAGGGGGATCCATCTCCTCGGGGAGACTTCACACTGCACAGGGAGCACCCCCGAACAGGGAGCACCCCTGAAAAGGGAGCACCCTGCACATGGAGCACCCCTGAAAAGGAAGCACCCTTGCACACAGAGCACCCTGCCCACAGAGCACCCTGGACACAGAGCACCCCTGGACACAGAGCACCCTGGACACAGAGCACCCTGGACACAGAGCACCCTGAAAAGGGAGCACCCTGCACACAGAGCTCACTGCACACAGAGCACCCCTGAGCAGGGAACACCCCTGAACAGAGCACCCTGCACAGGGAGCACCCCTGAAAAGGAAGCACCCTTACACACAGAGCACCCTGAACAGAGAGCACCCTGAAAAGGGAGCACCCTGAACACACAGAGCACTCTACACATGGAGCACCCTGAATATGGAGCACCCCGAACATGGAGCACCCCTGAAAAGGAAGCACCCTGCACATGGAGCACCCTGCACATGGAGCACCCTGAACACAGAGCACCCTGAAAAGGGAGCACCCTGCACACAGAGCACCCTGAACACAGAGCACCACTGAGCACAAAGAACCCAGCACAGGGAGCACCCTGCACACAGAACATTCCTGAACACAGAGCACCCCTGCATGGGAAACACTGCACACAGAGCACCCTGCACATGGAGCTCGCTGCACATGGAGCTCACTGCACACAGAGCACCCTGCCCAGGGAGCGCCCTGCACACGCAGCACACCATCCCCACCCCGGGGCTGGTGTGAGGAGCACATGGCAGGGTGAGGGTTACCCTGGTCTGGGGCTGCCCCTGAGGCAGGGCTCTCCCTGAACCGCTAAATGCACAGGAAGAGCATCCATTGAAGCCCCAAATTCCCAGCAACACCTGGGTAGTGCCCACCTGGACACAATCCTGCCTGGAGGTGCCTCTCCATGGCCTCTGGCCCACGACCCATCCAACAGCTGGATGGTTCCCTGCAGCCAGGCAGGGATTTGGGATCTCCTGGCTCCTTCCCAGCTGAGCAGCTGCTGTGCCAGCATCCCAGGGTGGCAGCAGGGCAGGCACAGGGCAGAGTGTGCAAGGCTTCCCCTCCCACCCTGGGATAAAAGGTGCAAACCCAGGTACAGAGCTCTGGTTTGGCACCATTCCTGCTCTCAGGAGAGCTGGATTATGGAGGAAATCCTCCTCAAATCTGTTGCAACACCAAACTGCAAAGAGGCTTCCCATGAGGAACAACCCACAGGATCAGGAGATGTCACATGGACATGGCCAAGGGCACAGGAAGGTCCCATGTCCCAGAAAACTCCTTTAATCCTTTCCTGCTTCCCAGGATTCCCAACATGTGGTGTGGTCTGTCAGCTCTGAGCTGGTCTGGGGGTTCCACCACACCCCTGGGATGGTTTGGCTGCCCAAAGTTTGGGTCTGGGGGGTTGAGCATCAATGGAACCATGGAATGGTTTGGGTGGGAGGAACCATAAAGCCCATCCAGTTCTGCCGTGGCAGGGACACCTCCCACTGTCCCAGGGTGCCCCAATCCCATCCAACCTGGCCTTGGGCACTGCCAGGATCCAGGGGCAGCCACAGCTGCTCTGGGCAAAATCCTGTTCTGCCTGGAGGGGCAGGGCCCAGCCAGAGCCCTCCCTGGATTTTCCACTGGCAGCGGGAGGTGAAAGCTTGAGGAGAGGAAGAAACCTTGGCATGGGAGCTCTGGAAACAAACTCTGGTGCTCCAAGGCCTGCCCTGCCTGGCTCTCTGGGTGCCCAGCCCTGGCACAGCTGCCCAGGGCAGTGCTGGGTCCCCATCCCTGGAGGGGTGTCACACACACACTTTATGAAAAATCCTTTCCTTAGGATTTTCCCTCCTGAGAAGCTGAGAGGCCTCATGAACAAAATGTGAACAATGGTTATCTGCTGCTGTGGAATGCAACAGGTGCATCTGGGATTGGTCTCATGTGGTTGTTTCTAATTAATGGCCAATCACAGTCAGCTGTCTGGACTGTCTCAGTCAGTCACAAGCCTTTGTTATCATTCTTTCTTTTTCTATTCTTAGCCAGCCTTCTGATGAAATCCTTTCTTCTATTCTTTTAATATAGTTTTAATATAAAATATATCATAAAATAATAAATCAAACCTTCTGGAACATGGAGTCAGATCCTCATCTCTTCCCTCGTCCTGGGACCCCTGTGAACACGGGCACAGAGGGGTTTCACAGCCCTGTGGATGTGGCCCTCGGGGACAGGGGTCACGGTGGCCTTGGCAGTGCTGGGGGAGCTGTGAGCTCCTGTCCCACCTGGGATGTCTGGCAGGGCACTGACCCTGCCCATTTCCTGCAGCCCTGGGTGAGCTCAGGCCGTGCTCCTGCCTCGTGTCCTTGGGGGTGGCAGCTCCAGCCCCTCCGGCCACCCACAGCTCCTGGGGCTGCTCCAAAGGGCAGGGAGGTGGGCACAGAGCTGTGTCCAGCAAAACCTGAGCTGGGCAGGCCTGGGGACAGAGCTGTGCTCATCTGAGATGCCATGGAAAAGGTCAGCCCCATCCATGGCTTCCTGTGGGGCCCTGGCACAGGGTGCCCAGAGCAGCTGGGGCTGCCCCTGGATCCCTGGCAGTGTCCAAGGCCAGGCTGGAGGGGATTGGGGCACCCTGGGACAGTGGAAAGTGTCCCTGCCATGGCAGAGGGTGGAAGGGCTTCAAGGTCCCTTCCCAACCCAAACCACTCTGTGATTCCATGGTTCACACAGTCTCAGAGGGAAGGGAACTGCAAGGCCCCAGAGCAGGGGATGTGCTCAGGACTCTGGGGCTGTCCCACATTCCCACCAGGACACAGGGAAGCTGTTGGAACCCTGGACACTGAGAATTTGAGACTTTCTGTGCTGACAGGCACTGACCCCCAGGAGAACACTGCATTGACCTGAGGCCCTGGAGCAGCTTCCAAAATGGAATGACAGAGCTGGGATTGTGGGTGTGGGGTTTGGATAGAATTTTGTGATATCACAGGGTGGAAAACTTAGAGTTTAAGGGGTTAGAATATAGTAATATATATAAAGCAAGAAGGAGGTAGGGTGGAGGCTGGTCCTACTTCTTCACCTTCCTCTTCTTTTTTCTTTTTCTTTTTCTTTTTCTTTTTCTTTTTCTTTTTCTTTTTCTTTTTCTTTTCTTTTTTTCTTCTTTTTCTTTTTCTTTTCTTTTTTTCTTTTTTCTTTTTCTTTTTTTCTTTTTCTTTTTTCTTTTTCTTTTTCTTTTTCTTTTTTTTTTCTTCTTTTTCTTTTTTTCTTCTTCTCCTTCTCCTTCTTCTTCTTCTCCTCCTTCACCCTCTTCTCCATGGGTTTGGGTGTTTTGTGTAATTGGATAAAAAAGTCTGCATTGTGGGCCACAAGTGGTTGGTTATTGGGTTAAAAGTAAAAACAATTTAATAATTAATTAATAAATAATTAATTTTTATGATTGGACAGTTGATCCTTAAGAGGCCTTGGAGAGAGAGAGAGATGGGGCTCCATTTTTCGTTTGTTAGAATGAAGTGCTGTAGAACTCAGGGTTTGTGAGACTGTAACATAGATAAGAACTAATAAACATCTCAGTCCCAACAAAAAATACTGTCTCACACATTTAATGCCAACCTTAACAGAAAAAAAGAAGTGAAGAATCCACAGGAAGAAGCTCGGGGCTGCCCTGGCAGGTGTTCATCTCCCATGTGTGCAATGGGAGCAGATGGTGATGCCACATCCCCACACTGTCCTGTTCCTCTGTCCAGACTGGATGAAACTGGGCAAGAAGCCACCCTGGGACATGTGACCCGCCCAAACCTGGTTACCTTTGAAATACCTGTAAATTTTTCATTTCTGAGAAATCAGCCCCAGCTCCCAGCCCCTCCTCAGGCTGTGCTCCCTGTTTTCCCTTCCTGTGTGTTCCTGCTGCCTTCTGACATCATTTCCCAGCAAACCAGTGTGGAGTCCTGGCTCTGAGCGAAACTCCAGGGACCTTTCCCAATATTGCAAACATCCCTGGAGTCCTTGACCCCCGGAAACTGTGGGCAGAGGGCAAACATTGCCTGGATTTATCTGCAGGTGCCCAGGGCTCCTGTTCCAGCCCTGATTCCCTCCGTGGCTGGGACACAAGGACCCATTGCAGAGCCTGCAGCGGATCAGACACAGATCCAGAGGGATCTCAGAGCTGCAGGGGGAGGCTGTGGCTGCTCCCAATATCCACATCCAGCTGGAGACACGATGTGTCCAGCCCTTCCCATCCTCTTCACCATCCTGCTCCTCTCAGCCGGGGCCTCTGGAGCACCGTGAGTCCCCTCTGTGTCCATCTGTCCCTGCTGAGGGGGTTTAACCTTGCTTTCCTTGCAGTTCCCAGGGGGATTCAATCCCTCCTGTGTCTGGTGTGATGGTTGAGCTTCATCCTCTTGGCTTCAGCCTCTCCTGGTGGGATTCAGTCCCTCCTGTGCTTGACGAGGTGTTTAACCTTGGCTCCCTGGCAGTTCCTGGTGGGATTCAATCCCTCCTGTGCCTGCTGGGTGCTTTAACCTTGGCTCCTCTGCAGCTCCTGGTGGGATTCAGTCCCTCCTGTGTCTGGTATGATGGTTGAGCCTCAGCCTCTCCTGGTGGGATTCAATTCCTCCTGTGCCTGCTGGGGTGGTTTAACCTTGGTTCCCTGGCAGTTCCTGGTAGGATTCGATCCCTCCTGTGCTTGATGGAGTGGTTGAGCTTCAGCCTCTTGGCAGTTCCTGGTGGGGTTCAGTCCCTCCTGTGCCTGCTGGGTGCTTTAACCCTGGCTCCCTGGCAGTTCCTGGTGGGATTCAGTCCCTCCCATGTCCTGGTTGCTGCCCAGGGTGGCCCAGCTGCTCAGGCTGGAGACCTCCCTGCCCAGGAGCACTGAGGACATGGCCCTGGTGGCCCTGGTGGCTCTGGTGGCTCCAGGAGCTGTTGTTCCCTCACCTGCAGAGCTGAGCTGAGGAGCCCAGGGGGGCAGCCCAGCAGCAGAGAGGGGAGCCTGGGGGTTCCTGTGCTCCAGGGGCTGTTCCAGGTCTCCATGCTGGATGTGCCTCAGCCCAGGGCTCTCCTGTCCCTTGTCCCTGCCAGGAGTTTCGTGGTGGTGTCCCCGGCTGTGCTGTACCACCCCCACCCTGCCACGCTCTGGGTGCACCTCAGGGACCTCCAGGGGCCCGTCCAGCTCCATGTCCAGCTGCAGGGGGACAGCGGGAGCCCTCCCACCACCCTGCTCAGCACAGAGGTCCTGGAGCCCCATCTGTACCTGAACGTCACCTTTCCTGTGAGTGCCACCCCTATGTCACGCCAAAGGAGCCGGGAGCAGGTGGGGGGGACCCTCCAGGCTGTTCCATCATGGCTGGGGACAGATGTGACTTCCCCATCTGGTGGCAGGGTCTCACCTCGCCCTGACTGTTTCCCACCCCTGACTGTTGGGTTCCCCATGGATTCAGGCTCAGCTGGATTCAGGTTATCCCGGCTGGAATGGTCCCTGGGTGTTGTGGGAATCCACAAAATTAGAGAGTTTTGGGAAAGCTGCAAAAGGCAGGCCCCAGAGACAGCAGAACTCTGATTAGAGCTAAGCAGCAGCCATGAGATAGATCAGCAGAAAAATTATTTAAACTGTAGAAAAGCAAAGACAATTAGAACAATGGTCAGTGTATTAACAATTGTCTAGAATAACTCTCTAAGCTACAGAAAAGTTTATCTAGTGAGATATTAGGAAGCTTGAAGCTTAATAATGGAGCTCTGTGTGTTGTGTTTTAAGGCTCACAAGAGGTATTGTATTTGAAATAAGCAAGCATTGTTTTAACCACAGGTACGTGTTCTTATAGTGATTGGATAGAACTACTGTCAATGTGCTTTTGCTTTGTTGATTGGTCAAAAAACTTATAAAGTGAGTTGTAACAATAAATTCTTAGTCTGCTGCCTGAGATGTGAGCTGCTGGCATCTTCCCATTGTCATCAGCATGTAATGGGACTGATGCTGGGAAATAAAACAGCTCAAGGCAGTTCCACAGCAGCCCCGTCCCGTTGGTGATTTGTGCACAGCCCCCGGCCGGCGTCAGGTGTGGGGGGTCCTGGGGCTGGGCGTGCTCGGGGTCACCCTGGCCCTGTCTTTGTCCCACCCCGAGCCCGCTGATGCCCCCGCAGGCTCCAGCCCCCGCCCAAGGGAAGGAGGAGATCGTGGCCCTGCACGTCTCCATCCGAGGAGAGTCCCTGGATGTCTCTGAGAAGAAGAAAGTGATGCTGAGAGCTCCGAGCCCCGTGGTCTTCATCCAGACCGACAAGGCTGTGTACAAACCCGGGCAGGAAGGTGAGGGGGCGGGAGGGACCCCCCTGCCCTGGGGACAGCCCTGGAGTGAGGGACCGAGCCTTGCCCTGCACTGCCTGGAACCGGGAGGGGCTATCCCGGGATGTCCTGGGGGGGTTATCCCGGGGTGTTCCAGGAAGGGTTATCCCGGGATGTCCTGGGGGGGTTATCCCGGGGTTTCCTGTGTGGGTTATCCCGGGGTTTCCTGGGTTGGGTTATCCCGGGGTGTCCTGGAATGCCCATCACGGGCACAGGGCAGTGCCAGGCTCGCTGTGGGCCGTGCTGCTGGGGGCAGGGCAGGGCTCAGGGTGGGTTTCCCTCCCCCTTCCCACGGGGAATGCCCCTCCCTGTGATGAAGGCACTCCTCCATCTCTGCTCCCTTTCCCAGTGAAGTTCCGAGTGGTCTCTTTGGATAAGGACCTGACCCCCAGCAGCCAGAAGGTGAGAGCAGTGTCCCAGCGGCCATGGCAGAGCTGTGGGAGTCACTTTTCACCTCGGAAATGGCCAGCTCTGCCCAAGGCCAGGCTCAAAATCCATCCAGAGCCAGGCTCAAAATTCATCCCAAATCCAGGGTCAAAACCAATCAAAGCCAGGCTCAAAATCCATCCAGGGCCAGGCTCAAAACCCATCCCAGAGCCAGGCTCCAAATCCATCCCAGAGCCAGGCTCAAAATCCATCCCAAAGCCAGGCTCAAAATCCATCCAGAGCACCTTGAGGGCTCACAGCTCACAGCATCCCACCCTCCCTCCGCCCACCCTGCTGAGCCCCCAGGGAATGGAACTGTTCCTCTGACCATGCTCTCTTTGCCTTGCAGCTGCCCCTGGTGTTCCTGCAGGTCAGTTTGGGACCCCCAGGGGGTGGGCAGAGGGGACCCAGGGCACGGCCAGGGCTCTCTGCCGGCTCTCCGGGTGCTGATCCCAGTGTCCCCACCAGGATCCCAGTGGCAATCGCATCGCGCAGTGGCGGGAGCTGAGCCCTCGACAGGGGATCGTGGATTTGTCCCTCCCGCTGGCCTCGGAGCCGGCACTGGGCACCTACACCATCAGCGTGGGGGGGAAGAGCCACTCCTTCAGCGTGGAGGAATACGGTACCGGGTTCTGGGCAAGGGGGACCCCAGCACCCCAGCAGGTCCCGACCCCTGCAGCCACCCAGGAGATGTTGTCACTGTCCTGGGAGTGACCCTCCCACCACCCCCCCCGGGTCTGTTTTGGGGAGATAATGAAAACTCCATGTGGGAATCCATAAAATTAGAGGGTTTTGGAAAAGCTGCAAAAGGCAGGCCTCAGATACAGCAGAATTGTGAGTAGAGCTAAAAGCAACAGTCATGAGATAGGTCAGCAGAAAAATCATTTAAACTCTAGAAAAGGCAAGGGCAAATAGAACAATAGCTTGTGTATTGTAACGTTTGTCTGAATAGCTCTCTAAGCTGCAGAAAGTTTATCTAGCAAGATATTAGGAAGGTTAAAGCTTAAGAATGGAGCTCTGTGCGTTGTCTCTTACAAACGGGCATTGTAATCGAAATAAGCAAGCCCTGCTCTAACCAAAGGTACGTGTGCTTATGGTGATTGGGTAGAACTACTGTCAATAGGTTTTTGCTTTGTGTGATTGGTCAAGAACCTTATAAAGTATGTTGTAACATTAAGTTTTCTGGCCTGCTGCCTGGATTGTGACCCCCCGTGTCTGTTTTGGGGAGATAATCAAAACTCCATCAACTTTTGTGAAAGTTGTAAAGCCGGTATGTTTATTACAGCACTGGACGCATGTGGGAATCATTCCCCTAAAATGACACGCGTACCTCTGGGAACTTCAGGTCTTTTTTTATCCCCCCCTCAGATACATCTGCACACAATTTCACAATAGGTTCATACATATTCATTTTTATGAATTTCGCGTGACATTTGCCGCTAGTTCTTCTTCATTAGAAAGAATTCCTAGGTCAGGTTGAGCTGCTCTCACAGCAGTCTCTGTCTCTCTCTATCACCCTCTGTCTCCCCCCACCTTATCTTTGTCCTTCACTGAAGCAGCTTCTCTGAGCCTAGGTTCTGCAGTCAGGCTAAATAGCCATGTTTTCTAACCACAGACTCAACTCAAAAATATACGTTTCACCTAAATCAAAATGGATTTCTACCCTGGAAAATTTCCACTTTGCCTCATGGCCTTGTGCCTGTCCACAGTGCTGCCCAAGTTTGAGGTGACCATTCGCCTCCCCAGCTGTGTGAGCAGGATGCTGTGGGAGCAGGACGAGAAGCTCCCGGTGGAGATTTGCGGGCGGTGAGATGGGAGAAGGGAACGGGGGAGATGGGGGGGATCCAGTGGGGTGGGGTGTGATGGTGTTCACAGGGGTCTTAGGATGAGGGAGGAGATGAGGATCTGACACCATGTTTCAGGAGGCTTGATTTATTATTTTATGATATATATTATGTATCATAAAATTATATATATATTATCATAAAATTATTATATATAAAACTATACTAAAAGAATAGAAGAAAGGATTTCATCAGAAGGCTGGCTAAGAATAGAAAAAAAAAAAAGAATGGTAACAGAGGCTTGTGGCTCGGACTCTCTGTCCAAGCCAGCTGACTGTGATTGGCCATTAATTAGAAACAACCACATGAGACCAATCACAGATGCACCTGTTGCATTCCACAGCAGCAGATAATCAATGTTTACATTTTGTTTTTGAAGCCTCTCAGCTTCTCAAGAGGAAAAATCCTAAGGAAAGGATTTTTCATAAAACATGTCTGGGACAGTGGGGGCTCCCCAGCACAGCCTCTCCCCTGTCCCCACACAGCTACACCTACGGGAAGCCCGTCCGGGGGAAGGTCCAGGCTGACCTGTGCCTCCGCCAGAGCCTCTGGGCTCGCGGGATACGGAAGATCTGCACCCGGGTTATGGGGCAGGTGAGTGTGACCGGGGCTGGGCTGTCCCTGCAGGGGCTCCTTCCCAGGAATGCTGCTGATGGGATGGATTTTCCCTCCAGACAGAGAAGAACGGCTGCTTTTCCACAGAGGTTTCGCTGGCTGCCTCCGAGGAGAAGATTTTGCCTTCATTTTCGAGGAACGAACTTGAAGTCGAGGCATCGCTGGTGGAGGATGGGACAGGTGGGGATGGGGGTGTGGCCATCCCAAGGGATTGGTGCTCTCCAGGAACACCCAAAAGTGCTGCTGGGGTTTAGGGATGCGCCTGCAGGAATGGGGTTTGGGTGGGGGTGTGAGTCAGGGCAGCCTGGCAACACTTGGAATTCCAAGTGTTGATAGCCATCAAGGCACCAAACACCAGCAATACCAGCAGGT